>CM046877.1:627864233-628330105 GCA_025667525.1 Glebionis coronaria | reverse complement strand
TAAGTATAATGACTCGAACAATGATACTATAATAATAAAATACTAGAATCAAATAATAATTACAAGAAATAATAAAATTTGAACTCAAAGAGTAAGACTTGATATATCTATACATTGTGTGTAACTCACATATTATGAGAAGGTTGTGATTGGGTATAGCTGATTTAATCAAAACTCTCTAGGCTAAGGTGAGTTCATAAGAGAATTGTTTATTTTGGAAACCATACTTTTCTTTGTATATAAGGGGACTCATCCCCATCATCCATCTCATTTTCTTCTAATATGTGAGATTAAATATATTTTATTTTTACCTATTTTTTATAATTTAAATACTTTTTAAACCGTTTAAGTGTTAACGAAATTAATTATACCATCGAGACGAGCGTTTAATTATTTTTTCTACCAATATGCTATGTTATACTTTCTAAGAAATTTTTTTTTTCGTTTTTTTCCTTCTTGTTAAAATTACGTGAAATATCATATATGATAATACTGTTTCATCATATATGATAACAATGTTAATCATATTTGATACTGATTTCTATCATATATGATAGGTTATATCATATATTATACTATTGTTACATCATATATGATATTAATATCATATAATGATTAATTTTTGAAAACGTGATAAAAAAAATTTGTGGAAAATATATCGTATAACATATCTATAGAAAGATAATTAAATGCTCTTCGTAACAGTATGTTTTTTTCGCATAACGATTAACGGTTTAGAGATATTAATGTTTGAAAAAAGAGGGTAAAAATATATTTTGTGTTTAATCTTATCTATTGGATTAGAATGAATATGAAAGGTGGAGATTAGTCCTTTGGTATCCAAATAAAATTTAGTATCCAAATGAACTTAAATCATATTATAATGTTTCTTCTCATTTAATCTTAAATCTATAACAATTAATATTATTATATTCAAAACTCACATTTAAATATAAACATAAATCAATCACTTTATAAACTTAGTAGCTGGTACCCGCGCAAGGCAACAGTGTGTATCATATGACTACTTTTTTAACGAATAAATGTTACACTTTTACCCCCCAACTTCGTATTCAAATTGAAGTTAAAATTATAAAAAGTTAAATTTAAATAAATAAACTCACTAAAAATGAAAAAAACTAAAATTTAATCAAAATATATCAAAATAGATATTGAATTAAAGAGCGCAAAATCTTAAAAAATATAGTGAAATTAGATTATAGAAAAAAATAAATAAATAAATATTTTAATTTAAATATAAAGTTTTTTTAAATAATTTGTTACAAAAGTTATTAAAAACTTTTCTTATAAAAGAGATGATAAATGAGATTAATTTATAAATTAAGAAATGTTAGAAGCTGAATTTTTTTTAAAACTTTTAAAAATAAAAAAGTTTAAATAAGATCCACCTTTAAACTAAAACATAATTTTTTAATACAAGAATTCTTTATAGATAAGATCCACCTTGAAACAAAAACACCGCTCAGCTCCATAGGCATAAACACTTTAGCGTTCATATTTATATATCACAAAACCTGCTACCAGTAAAGGTTCAAGTTTTATTAAGATTTTTAGATCTATATGTATTTTGTGTAGATCTAACTTTTTTTAACAGATTTAACTGTTTTTTTTTTTTCGGGTGACGTTAGGCGAAATGTTGATCAAAGTTCAAAGAATTGGTCTTGGTGATGTTTTCTTAGAGTTTATATTCGGGTCAGGTTACTCGGGTTGTAAATTTTGATTCGGGTTAGTCGCGTTCAACCCGACTAACCCGAATTCGAAATCTGGTCGGACATTAGGTAAAATATTTATGTCTAATTCAGGTTCGGGTCAACCCGAATAAGAAATTTTTTTATTTTTTATTTATAAAATTTAAATTAAATATAAATTCTATTAAAAAAAAGTTTTTTTATATTTTACCCATACTCGGGTTAACCCGAACCCGGACTAGACCCGACCCAAGTAGATCTGACCCGAATAGACCCGAACTCGACTAACCCGAGTTCAAATCGGGTCCGCTAAATTATTTTTACCCTCACCCGAATTCGACCCAACCCAAATAACGTAAACCCGACCAACCCGACCCGATTCCCACCCCTAAATTGATGACACGAGAGTCGAGACACTATAATGCTCGTGACATTAAACACTGTTTTTATGATAGCCTTGGTACCTACGATCTAAAGTTTTAATATGGTAGTTGAGTTTAGTTGGAATAGCAATAAATTATGTGTAGGATAAAGAGACACTCCTCTCTATTCTCATTTCTCACCACAAACACTCTATCTTCCATACATCTTTATCACAAAATCTGCTCACATTTCCTTTCACCACATGTGGTTGTTGAATAATTCCCAACCGATGTTATAGGACTCCCATCGTTCGTTCAACATCTTTTCTTTTAGCTTTCTTGAACTCTTTCAAACTTTATTGTTTTTGTAAATGATTTAACTAACGAAGGCCACTCCTGATAAGTTCCATCCGATATATAATAACCATGTTCGTATGTTTTCGTTTACTACAAACAGAGTTTCTAGAGCTTTATCCTCTAAAAGGACATCAAATACCGTTGAACTATATAAATATTAAGGTCGTATTGCCCGCGGTACCCCCGAATATACATGCCAAATCCACGGGTGTCGATCTACTCTGATATTATAGTCGGGTATTTTTTATCATGTCTTTTGAATTAACCTTGAAATGACTTAGGATAATTTGTCCATTCTCAATAAATACAATAATTACTTTCAACCTTTTTCAGATTCCCGTGTTTTGTTGTGGTGAAATTCTTATGTATGTTGGACATCTATTAAATTAGGCTTTCTTGAATATGCATTTAATGAAGTTCCATAAACACTTACGTGACAATGTTCGACAACTTGCAATATTCATCAAATACATCAGATGATGAGTCATTACATTTGTAGCACCAAAACCTAAGCAATTGGCACAATTAGGATGTGCCAATTAGGAAGTTGGTTAAAGAAATAAAAATATTCGGGTAGAGGTATACATTATAATTGGTAATATCATGAACGATTTGTTTCAAAAGTGTAGAACTTATACGATACATTCACCTAACACTTTCTTCCAGTCCATTAGGTGGAATTTCTTCGTCACCAAAGTAATCTCGCGTAAACATTCCTACACCTCCTCTCGTTCATGTGGTATGTATCACCTAGTAGAAATACCAAAACTAACTGAACTTCGCATTCTTTATTATCCAAACTTTGATATCGCTCAAAGTATTCAAGATATCATGCATAACGCTCCATATCGTCTTGAGAATAATAATCGCAAAAAATAAGACATATCACTAAAGTCGGGATTCAAAGTTTAGTACTATTATGTTGTGTAAAAAAGCGTGAAAAAAATTAAAAGTTCAAAAAGGTTTATATAAGATATTTAGGGTATAATATTGAAAAAATGGGTTTTAATTAAAAAAGACAAATCTATTTAATTTCCCTTCCGTTACAACTTATTCTCAATTCAAGAAAAAAAAACAAGATTAATATTTTTTTACACGGTTGCGTGACATGAAAACGCCATGGTTGGTACGACTTCTCGGATATTTATTAGATAAATGTTATTAAATAACAACAAATTTCTGAAATTTACCACAATGAAATACATATCTTTTTATACTTGCCTTTTAGAATTTTCTTCATCTTGAACCAAACGTTTCAAATGTGGAAACGTTAATCCATTTAGCTAATTAATCGTACCTTTTAAAATTTTAATTTAAGAAAAATACTTATTTTCTTCGCACATTTTAAGTTTTTTAGAAAAAATTTCTATAAAATGTAATTTTCTTTCTTAGAAAAAAAAACCAAGCCTTTTTTCCAAGTATATAAAGTACAATCACTTTTTTAAAGAGTAGTTTGCAATTTATTTTAAAAATTAAGATTTTAAACAATACAAAAAAATAGGAAAAATAATAATTTTGTAATAAAGAAGTACTAAAATAGTTTTGAAAGTTATTTGAAACCTAAATAAATATTCCAAATTGATTTGATTTAAAGGGCTCAAGTAATTGTGAACGCCGTGCTTGGTCTTAGATAAGTGTGACATCGATAAACGCGTAAACATCGTCGGAACTCATCCGAAAGTACTTGTTTTCAAACAGTTTTCATCCATCCATGTTCAAGTACAAGTAATTAACTAATTATAGGCCAATTCTACATATACATGTGAACAATTATGCATATGGACGCCATGAAATTAAACATACTAGGTAAAATGTAAGACCGATTCTAATTTCAGTTTGTTGTAGACTTGTAGTTATCATATTCCTTCGCGATCAAGAAAATACCAAATTAGTTCATGGGGTGTTTGTTTCGGCTTATATAGTGGTTTTATCGCTCATTTAATTTTTGGCTTATTTATCATAAGCCCAATTTTAATCGCTTATTTTGAGAACTTTTAACTTATATAAACTTATTATGTCCTAATAAGCTCATATAACCCCCAAAATTTTCAAAATTACCATTAAAGTCGGGCTTATAATATATGTGCTGAATTCAAATTAGCTATAACCGCTATATTAGCTAAAACGGACACCCTCTTAGACATAAAATGAAAAGATGACATTTTTTATTACTTAATAATCTCCGAACATGAAGTTCTTTATTAGACAACATAAATCGATAAGAATCCTTCTTAGGTTTATTGCTGAAGTTTTGACAAAGCTAGCTAATTTCAGTTGTAAGGTATTGTAGAAAAACATTGATTCAAGAGATCCCAAACCACTTTCAAATAGATTTAAACAAGATTTAAAGTAACAAACTAAATAAATAAAGCTAAGACTACCAGTGTTAATCACGTGTAGTCCTATTATCTACATGATAATAGTTTTATCAAATCAAAACATAAAGAGAAAGATCAAACTAGGGTCTCAAGATCAAGGAACAAGAGAGAGAGAGAGAGAGAGAGAGAGAGAGAGAGAGAGAGAGAGAGAGAGAGAGAGAGAGAGAGAGAGAGAGAGAGAGAGAGAGAGAGAGGAGAGAGAGAGAGAGAGAGAGAGAGAGAGATAGAGAGAGAGATAGAGAGAGAGATAGAGAGAGAGATAGAGAGAGAGAGAGAGAGAGAGAGAGAGAGAGAGAGAGAGAGAGAGAGAGAGAGAGAGAGAGAGAGAGAGAGAGAGAGAGAGAGAGAGGGGGGGGAGAGAGATAGAGAGAGAGTAACTGTGTGGAAAACACACAAATGAAAATGAACGATCGTAACAAAGTATGAACCCTAGAACTAGATAACCAAGGCATGATGGGCTTAAGAGCCGTTAGGCATATGGGCTTGGTAGTCATGGGATGAGTCCAAAAGAAAATATGTACAAGTGGCAGCTTTCAGTCCCTCCTTCTTATAGCAACATTCACAGGAAGTCCAAGGATTAACTAAAAGTTTAAACATGAACATAATAAGTCCCTTAGGTTAGTAATGGTAGCAGATTAAGTCCTACGTTTTAACATTCCCCCTTAATTTGACAACCTATATAAGTTTATCATCCCTATTTTCCAACAAGGATGTATGCAATTTGATTTGTAGAATTCACTTTTACAATTCTAACAACACCACTTAAGATTTTTCCTCTTACAAAATGAAGGGTCAATTTCAAGGTGCTTAGTCCTTTCATGAAAAACTGGTGTTCGCTGCTATTTTAATAGCAGAATTGCTATCACAAAATAGATCCACGAGTAAAAGATTATAACAGTTTAAATCTTTCAAGATTTTAAGGATCCATATGACTTCACTTATAATAGAAGCAAGAGCTCTATACTCTGCTTCTGCTGAATATTTAGAAGAGAGTGTGTTGCTTCTTACTTTTACCAAGAAACTAAATTAGCATTCAAAAAAACACAATAACCAGTCATAGACCTCCTTGTCCCCAATACATTTAGCCCAGTCAACATCAGAAAAAGGTTTAAGAAACATACCAGAGTTTTTTGCAACATGAATACCCTTATATTAAGAAATCTACATGGAATCATAACCTAGTCTTTTAGGAAAAGTCTACAAACACTTATAGGACTTTTTTGAGGTTATAATATTATATTAAGACAATGTACAAGTACCCAAATGCACAAGGTACAATTCAATGCATGACTTGTAAATTAGGTCAAAGTAGGTATTTTCATTCTTTAGACATGTTTACATAAACTAAACCCTTAAACCAAGTGTAAGAACTCTTTTGAAACTTAATACACAATGTCTATGACCTAAATTAAGTTTACATCAGTAGCTAAGAGAAGGATAATCACATTTACTAAGATAAAACCCTAGATCATTAGAAAACCCTAATCTACAAAAGTATACTTCCCATTTTCATATCAAACCTTTGTTAAACTTCAAACCAAGGACCCAAACTTTTAAGTAGAATTTATAAACCCTAATTAAGCCTTAATAATTCACTAATCACTTCCTAAGTCCCTAATCACCAAAAACACAAACCATAAGTTACAAGCCCTAGAATTAGGATCCAGTTTTGTATTTTGGCTTCAAAACTCATTTTTAAAACCATCTCCCTTCATTCCAAGTTTAAAAATAATATATTTAGGACTTATAAGATATTTTAGGAGTGGTGACAAGTAGGTGCATCACCTCCTTGCTTGCTACACATCACCATTCTCATCTACATGTTGTCGTGACTTATTTCTAGCCACAAGAGAAGATTAGAACTAAGCCAGGGTCTAAGAACTTGTGTAGAGCTTTACTAGCCTTCATTAGTCATCCATATATCTATCTAACACGTTTAAATGTCAAACTTGGAGCCTAAGTGTTGCTAGTAATATAAATAGAGCCATATACCCTTACTTGAAGACTTGCACCCTGTTTTCTTTGTATCTCCTACCAATTCTCCATTTCTACTTCTATAAACGTCTTAGAACATCCCAAAAGACCAAAAACCAGGTCTATAAGGTTGCCATTAAAGCCCTTGAAGCTTTGATAGCAAGTAGTGTTCATAGGAAGCCATAAGGAGCCATTTTGGAGCTACCTAGATAATTTCTATACTAAACAAGCTTTGATCTTATTATAATAAGTTATAAGACTTGTTATAATGCCAAAATTGTGTTAGAAATACAATCCAAAAAGAACTAAGTCGTTTCATCAATTTAAATGAAAGTTATAAGTTAAACATGTCTTAAAACCCTAGTTTTGTATTTTACATAAAATAATGACTTAAAATCTATTTCAAGAGCTATAATTCTGATAAAGTGTTGTTATTATGATTATAAATATTTTTTTAAACTTTGTTTTATAATCCTAGATCATTTGGTATATTTTTTAAGAAGTTATATGATTTTTACAAGTATAGAGACCAAAATTGTCATTTTTGAAACTATTTGACATTTTGGGCCATAAGTGTTATTTTATGAAATTTAAAGCTATAATAATAAAGGTTGGAAAGTTTAAAACCCTAAGGTTAAATATTGACGGATTAAATTGCAATATAATCAAACTATATACTTAAAGGGTTAAAAGCGTAATTATGCTAAAATATAACTATAAGGACTAATTCTGCCAATATTGAAACTAAAGAACATAAAATGTAATAGAATATAATGTGTCATGATAGTAGGGATCTTTATATAAAGATGTTCCATCTCGATATTACGTTCTGACTGAGTGGTTGGTTTACGATTTAAAGTGCCCTCGCTCCTCAAACGTTTATAGAATGACTTCTAAGTATAATGACTCGAACAATGATACTATAATAATAAAATACTAGAATCAAATAATAAATACAAGAAATAATAAAATATTGAACTCAAAGAGTAAGACTTGATATATCTATACATTGTGTGTTAACTCACATATTATGAGAAGGTTGTGATTGGGTATAGCTGATTTAATCAAAACTCTCTAGGCTAAGGTGAGTTCATAAGAGAATTGTTATTTTGGAAACCATACTTTTCTTTGTATATAAGGGGACTCATCCCCATCATCCATCTCATTTTCATCTAATATGTGAGATTAAATATATTTTATTTTTTACCTATTTTTTATAATTTAAATACTTTTAAACCGTTAAGTGTTAAACGAAATTAATTATACCATCGAGACGAGCGTTTAATTATTTTTCTACCAATATGCTATGTTATACTTTCTAAGAAATTTTTTTTTCGTTTTTTTCCTTCTTGTTAAAATTACGTGAAATATCATATATGATAATACTGTTTCATCATATATGATAACAATGTTAATCATATTTGATACTGATTTCTATCATATATGATAGGTTATATCATATATTATACTATTGTTACATCATATATGATATTAATATCATATATGATAATTTTTGAAAACGTGATAAAAAAAATTTGTGGAAAATATATCGTATAACATATCTATAGAAAGATAATTAAATGCTCTTCGTAACAGTATGTTTTTTTCGCATAACGATTAACGGTTTTAGAGATATTAATGTTTGAAAAAAGAGGGTAAAAATATATTTTGTGTTTAATCTTATCTATTGGATTAGAATGAATATGAAAGGTGGAGATTAGTCCTTTGGTATCCAAATAAAATTTAGTATCCAAATGAACTTAAATCATATTATAATGTTTCTTCTCATTTAATCTTAAATCTATAACAATTAATATTATTATATTCAAAACTCACATTTAAATATAAACATAAATCAATCACTTTATAAACTTAGTAGCTGGTACCCGCGCAAGGCAACAGTGTGTATCATATGACTACTTTTTTACGAATAAATGTTACACTTTTACCCCCCAACTTCGTATTCAAATTGAAGTTAAAATTATAAAAAGTTAAATTTAAATAAATAAACTCACTAAAAATGAAAAAAACTAAAATTTAATCAAAATATATCAAAATAGATATTGAATTAAAGAGCGCAAAATCTTAAAAAATATAGTGAAATTAGATTATAGAAAAAAATAAATAAATAAATATTTTAATTTAAATATAAAGTTTTTTTAAATAATTTGTTACAAAAGTTATTAAAAACTTTTCTTATAAAAGAGATGATAAATGAGATTAATTTATAAATTAAGAAATGTTAGAAGCTGAATTTTTTTAAAACTTTTAAAAATAAAAAAGTTTAAATAAGATCCACCTTTAAACTAAAACATAATTTTTTAATACAATGAATTCTTTATAGATAAGATCCACCTTGAAACAAAAACACCGCTCAGCTCCATAGGCATAAACACTTTAGCGTTCCATATTTATATATCACAAAACCTGCTACCAGTAAAGGTTCAAGTTTTATTAAGATTTTTTAGATCTATATGTATTTTGTGTAGATCTAACTTTTTTAACAGATTTAACTGTTTTTTTTTTTTCGGGTGACGTTAGGCGAAATGTTGATCAAAGTTCAAAGAATTGGTCTTGGTGATGTTTTCTTAGAGTTTATATTCGGGTCAGGTTACTCGGGTTGAAATTTTGATTCGGGTTAGTCGCGTCAACCCGACTAACCCGAATTCGAAATCTGGTCGGACATTAGGTAAAATATTTATGTCTAATTCAGGTTCGGGTCAACCCGAATAAGAAATTTTTTTATTTTTTATTTATAAAATTTAAATTAAATATAAATTCTATTAAAAAAAAGTTTTTTTATATTTTACCCATACTCGGGTTAACCCGAACCCGACTAGACCCGACCCAAGTAGATCTGACCCGAATAGACCCGAACTCGACTAACCCGAGTTCAAATCGGGTCCGCTAAATTATTTTTACCCTCACCCGAATTCGACCCAACCCAAATAACGTAAACCCGACCAACCCGACCCGATTCCCACCCCTAAATTGATGACACGAGAGTCGAGACACTATAATGCTCGTGACATTAAACACTGTTTTTATGAATAGCCTTGGTACCTACGATCTAAAGTTTTAATATGGTAGTTGAGTTTAGTTGGAATAGCAATAAATTATGTGTAGATAAAGAGACACTCCTCTCTATTCTCATTTCTCACCACAAACACTCTATCATTCCATACTTCTTTATCACAAAATCTGCTCACATTTCCTTTCACCACATCACTAAAGGTTTGTAGTTTTATTTTTATAAATTGTTCAAGTTTTAGTATGATTTTTTTAGATCTATATGTGTATTGTGCATATCTATCTTTTTTAACTGTTTTTTTTATTTCAGGTGACGTTAGCCGAAATGTTGATCAAAGTTGAAGTAGTTGGTCTTGTGGATGTTTTCTTAGAGTTTATGTTTCGTGCATTTTTCTACACCTTGATTCCTTTGTTTAAAATCAGTCCATCAGGTATAACTTTCATCCATCTATTTTCTCTTTGATTAAGCCTCAATTTTATGTGGAGACTCATGGACTTATATAAGTTTATTAACCCATAAGTCTCTTAAAAGTTGAGATCTATTAAATATTAGCTGAAATATGGATTACTCGGCTTATATAACATAAGCCGCAATTTTGTGGCTTGTTAAGGGGTAGTTGGTTAAGCTTATGAGTTGGGCTTAGGCTTATGTTATATAAGCCATTTATGGCTTATATATCATAAGCTTATAAACCTATGTTTAGTGTTGGTTAAGCTTATTAAAAAATTAATAAAGTAAAATGACAAAAAAAACATATGAATGTTAAATGATAATTATTAAATGTGGGTATAAAAGTGTTTTTATATATTATTTTTATATATTATGGTTATATAAGCCCATATTTTCTTATAAAAGCCACACATATTCGGCTTACTAAAATTAAACAAATACTTGGTTTTGGCTTATAAGCTTATATAAGCTAATAATTATAAGCCCACTATATAAGCTAAAACAAACGCCTCTTATATAAGCCAACAAGGCTCCAAATAAGTTCTAAAATTCGGGCTTATGTTATATGAGCCGAAATGAGCTTACATTATATAAACCAAACCAAACACCGCCATAGAGTATTTAATAAAGTTTGTGACTTGAAACTTCATCTACTCTTGTCTATACAAACTTTATCTTTAAGCAATATGGCTTTGAGTCCTGACTAAATACTAGTACATGATATTTATTCATTAGTTTGTGTTGCGTCCCATCTTGCTGCAATCGTACCTGTTTCTTTAGTCTTCATTGATGGGTTAGCGAAACAATTAAGGGGGTGTTTGTTTTAGCTTATATAATTGGCTTATAAGCTTATTAGCTTATATAAGCTTATAAGCGTATTAGCTTATATAAGCTTATAAGCCCAAACCAATTGTTTGGTTAAGCTTATATAAGTGGGCTTATAAGCTTATATATGGGTGTTTTGATAAGCTATAAAAATGTGGCTTTTTTATGAATGTTTTGGCTTATATAACATATTTATCATTTTACCCTCACGTTAACTTAAGCTTATATAAGCCATGGGCTTATAAACTTATTAAACATAGGCTTATATAAGCCATAAATGGATTATATAAGCCCATTACATAAGCTAAAACAAACACCCCCTAAAGCTTATATTGGGTCATTTAATGTACTGTTAATAATATCATCAAGATTTAGGTTGCCGGATAATGAAAACTAGGCTTCAAGATCAATATTGATAAATCAGGGATTGTGAAATGATGGAGAATCACTCTGCATTTTTTATATTTTATTTTTTTGTGCTTTTCTTCTAGTCATATTTACGCACTTAGTATGGGCTTATATTGAACGGAAGTTGTGAATTTGGTGGAGCTAAATCACATGAGGGAATGGCTAGCTATGTATCGGGACATCCCTAGTGTGCCCATTTATTACTGAAACAAAATTTTGAGGGTGGGTTTGGTAGTATTCTTGTCTGGTCACAGACGCACATGATACATCATTTAACTCCATTTTTGCTGTTCTTCTTGTTTTGGTACAGGGACGAGACTCTTTTTTTGTGAACAATGAACACACAATTTACTGCAACTAAATTGATTTTTATGCAGCTTCTCTTGGGACTAAATACACATTCAAGTATGGTCAGTCTTGTCCATACCATCACCCCAAGGTAAAAGTTGCTTCTTTAGTTGGATATGTTGGTTAACTTTTAAGGTATGTTAAATCTAATGTGTGTTCATCTTCAGGCTGATGATTCAGAAAATACGGACGATTCTGATTTTCTAAAGAGCCCGTTTAAGTCTCTATCTATGGTATGAGTGGCAACTCGCAACTCTTAAGGTATTTGTATATCTTCTTGTATCTAACGTGTTTAGCATGTCAACATGTAAGCAGTTTAAGGTTGACGATACGAAATTGGAACATCTATTTCATGTCCCAAGAGAAATTGATGGTTTAGATGATGGTGATGGTGGGTAGATTGGAGGACTTTCGACGCCTTCCTCTACCCCTGAACTAGAGCTTAACTCTGTAGGCCTCCGTATTAGACCGGTAATAAACTTGCATACATTTTATTGACACATTGACTTGTTTAGTGTACTTGTCCGCGTCTTTGTCTAATTAGTAATTACCTGTTGTTTACATTATACAGGGAGTAACAAATTGCAATTTCTACATGGAAAATGGCAGGTTAGTAAATTGACTCGTTGATTTAAATTTCTCCATTAAGCTTTCATAAACTAGAAACAATTAACAATATACTGATTTCCGATAATACTAATTCAGTTGTGGTGCATACTTTTTATGATTCAGTTGCTCGTTTGGCAGTGGTTGTTTACTATAATAATCCTGAGAGAGATGATGAGAGAGATGGTGATACATTGTGTGATCATCAACGAGTGAGGAAGTCGAAGCATCTGCCAAAGGCCCCAACATGGCAGAAGGACTTTGTGATGGGATTGAATATCTGTGTCGAATCCTTATATTACTAGCTAAGATAAGTGTCTGTTACTAGAATAAGTGGCGAGTCCTATAGGATATGTGTTGGAGTCAAAATGGGAGATTATCTCTAATCTAGTATATAAACAATCGTCATCCAATGAAAGTTTGTTAGTTTTTCGTGATCAAATAATGTCTTCTTTCTCTTTTCTTGCTACTATCGATACTGGTAGGTCGTATCATTGGTGCTTGCATTGTCCTCATGGATGGAAAGCAATGTTGTAGTGAGAGCTTAATTGTTCCTGTTGATGCTCCTCAACTAGTTGCAAGTGTTTTTTTAGTGAAAGTGTTATTTATGGTAGATGTATATTATAGAGTGTATAAGGGACATGTGAGCTTAAACAAATCCAAAAAGAGTCGATAGAATTAGTTTTGCTATCCAAAAAGGGTTAGCCGAGTAACTTGATGCTCATTTGCCTTCCACCTCTATGTAGATCCTATTTTGATATGATTAGGAATGGAAAATGGAACTGGCCAAATGAATGGTATGAAAAATACACAAGTTCAATGGTGGAATATGGCGTGGTAGTCTCAATCATACTACGGTTAGCTATTCAGGACAGACTCAACGCTTAAAATAAATTTAAAAAATGGGGCAATTATGCAACTAAAAGGTGTCCTTTATGCTTAAATGACTAGACTTGAAGCACTTATTCTTTCAGTTTACCTTTTCTGTGTTGCATGGAGTAAGTCTAAGAGTATTGCAGAGATAAATAGTGATCAGAGTGTTTGGGATTAGGAATTCCGAGCAGAAGGCTAATACATTGGTGGGGAAAACTGTTCCGTATTGGTTATGAGATTATGACCGATATATGGCTATATGCAGATGCGAGTTTTAAGTATTATCTATGATATTTTAAGGTTCTTAACATGTACCTCAGTCCTTTATTATTAAAGATCTGAGATTTCAGCTCATCACATTCAGATGGGCTGGTATCTTGGAAGCTTTTGACATTGTCATCGTGATTTCCTATCTGTTTCTTAATAGGCCTTGGTGGAGGTAATTTAGAAATAGTTAGTCTAATCATAAGGTAGGTCGTAATATGAACTAGATGAGTAATGCAAGTGATTAGGAATAAAGGAGCGGTGAAAGATGTTGCTTTTTGGTGCTAATCATGCATTACCAGGAGGAATAGAAGGAATATCACTATGTTTTTTTCCTTTAACGTTAACCTTTCATTGAAAAATAAGCATTATATTGTAAACGATAGAAGCCGCGTTTAAATTTTCTAAATGCTATTTGAAGAAGCATGTAACATCAGCCGCTTATGCTTAGCTGTGATGCTGCTTTCAAGTTATCTATGCTTGTGTTTGGTGGTGTTGTTCGTGTTTCCACCTGTTCCCTTTGTTATGTCCATGCTGATCTATGCAGCACCATATCCCCTTGTTATCTGAGATTTTCTGCTCTAATAGGTATACATTCATCTGTTGGCAAAGAATATGCTAATTTCCTATAATATCCATGCTCGCACAAAATTTTAATTAATTATTATGTGTGGTTTTGCTTCATCGTTACCGTTTGAAATAAATGCGTGAAACCATGGTTTAAGTCTAAATCAAAGAAACGTATTTGTAAACTTGATGAACATATTGATTGTTGTTTGGATAATTAATAGAACACACATGAAAATCAATTGATAAACTTCCTACGAAACATACATGAAAATGAACCACACCTCCATGTGTTTACTCATGAAATTGGTACTAATTTAGTCTTGAACTATTATTGATGTTAAAATTTTGATCCTAAACTCATAAAACAAATAGAACCTTTGCTTCAGTTTCCGGGGTACCTTCCTTGGAATTGACCACGACCATGACCTTGACTTTGTTGGTAACAAATTCCTGGAATACAAATCAAAGAGGGGGACAATCTTTGTTAAATACTGAGTAACCATATTCTTACTATGGTTTCTACCAAATTCACTTTTCAATTTGAACAGATTTTTATTGCAAAACTCTAACACATGTTAGCTGATACGGACTTATGATGTAACGCATAGGGCGTTAGGGACTAATTATTTGAATGTGAATCAAGTCTTTAGCACTAGAAAATAACCTGAGAACTCTTCTTCCTCAGTTTACACGTTGTGCGTTGAGGTGTAGAATTGATTTCAATGTGAAGGAATGCTAAGAATTGATTTTCTAGTGTTAAACCAGTTCCCCTCAAGGTAATTGTTTCTAGCTAATTTGATACCTTTCAGACAACTATGGCACAACTTGATCAGATATCAGATAGCTAATAGTGAACCCGGTTTATTTGACGTCGGATAGATAGTTGTGAATTTATTGGAAGACCCAATCAGATACCGAGATGTTATCTTGATATGTTTTGAAATCTAAGTTCTGTTAGTCAAGTTCATATTTTTCAGAAAATAGTTGAAAATGGGTCAAAAGTCAACCCGGTGGCAAAACTGTAAAAAAAAATCAGGCGCTTCAAATTTATCTAAAAGCCAACAGAAATAATAAAATATAAATGACTTGCCTCGGCCACGTCTCCATATGCTTCATTCCCTATCATTAGCATATCCGAATGTTGAAAAATGTTGGGAGGGTCATCTTCTTTCTTACCCATCTTAAAGATGTCTATGTGGGCGCATATACGTTTGATAGTCAGTGTGAGATGATATGTCCCAAGAGAGCTAAGATGAAAGTGAAAGGTTCCTGGCTCACTTAGCGACAAACTCTGTTGAATCAAAACAAAATCATAAATATGGAATCAAGCAAAAATGTATCAAGGAAACAAACCTAACACTTAATTAGCTTATATAAGATGACTTCTACACACAACCTGGCATACTTCAGAAGCACTTTCATTGACAAAATGTAAGTTCCCTATCTGTCTTTCGTGTAGAAAACTCTTCACTGGCACTTCATCCTGGTAATAAGGATCCTTGGTTTTATACGTTTCATGACTCAACAACAACTTCTGTGTTTCTTCCTCAAAATTTGTTATCGTGCAGTTAACAATATCGCCTACTTTCAAACGCTTGATATTTTTTGTCATACTTATATCCCCAGAAAACCCGGAGTCGAGAATACAAGTAGCGCTTCTTGTGTCAATGGCTGTTATAGTGGCTTTTACAATGTTTCCCTTGCTAAGGGTGTCCGTTGTCTCACCATATAGTAAAAGAACACTTTGTTGATTACCTTTGACGAACTTTTTTCTTTCGCCAACACGTATAAAATCCGTAGTATTATTATAGACATCTTTATCAAGCCCCTTTCTTAAGAGCTCTTCATTCATAGAAATCATAGTTCCAGATTCCATCAAGGAATTCTTCAAGAATTCAGCTTTTTTGGGCCCAAGCCCACAAACGAACTGTAATGGAGCAAAAAGCCAATCTTCTGTCTGTGCTGCTGTTAGATCAAATCCATTTCGATTGACTTCATCTATCATTACTTTTTCCAACTTTGTGTACTTTTCATCTACAGTGAGACTCGACTTAAAATCTACAAGGTTCCAATCCAATATTTGTTTTTCTTTCCCACATAAGGTTGCGATCATAGCTACAGGATTCTAAAATTATCTGCCAAGGGCCACACAACGCCTGAATATTCCTGAAAATATGATTAAATTAGCTTACAGATATTGTGACATGTCATCAAACATGGACAAAATAGTTTATTTACCAGATTCTTCAAATTTAAGCTGTTGGATTGATATGGATGAAATCTCATATATACGTGGGAGAGTCTCGTCGCTGTATACAACCAATGGAATATCACGTCCAACATCTCGTGCTACTTTCTTTTTCATCATGGAGATGATATTATAATCATTTTAAATAAGCAAAATAAGCCTATAAGACTTGATAATTCATACACTTCTAAAGTGTCATTTTAATATAATTAACAAATATCATACAAATATGTACTTAAGAGGCGTTTGGGATTGCATATTTTGGGCTTGTGCTTATGGTTTGAAAGCAGTTTAAATAATCACGTCCTTATGATGTGCTTGTGTGTGAGCTTATTTCATCCAAACATAAGCAAAATAAGCGCATAAGCACAAAGCACCTGATAATTCATCACTTCTAAACTGTCATTTTTTCTTTTATATACGCAATCCCAAACACCCCATTAATTTAACCTTGTGTAAAATGGTTGGAAATTTCTAGTTAACATAAGAGAAAGATGACAAAAAACAATAATATTTAAAAAAAACACATTTACCCGAGATATGTCTGTATCGAGCTTAGTGTCATGCAAATTTTTAGCTCCAAGAACAAGAACGTGTGGTTTGTTTTTCACCAAGAAATGCAGAATAGCCATGTCTTGAATATCCTGACCACAATCCTTTATTGTACCGGTCATAAGCTTATCAAGGACTTTGGCATTGGGATCTAGC
The DNA here is from genome assembly GCA_025667525.1 of Glebionis coronaria. Lineage (NCBI taxonomy): Eukaryota > Viridiplantae > Streptophyta > Magnoliopsida > Asterales > Asteraceae > Glebionis > Glebionis coronaria. The sequence goes on along the minus strand of CM046877.1, from coordinate 628,312,994 downwards.
ATAACAAGAGACTTGATGTAACTTTTGGGGTCCATATAACTCTCAAGTTCCGCGCAACATGCAACAACTATTGGTGCACCTTCAATATGGATAAGTTGGTCCTCTTTCTGATAACGTAACACGGATTTGTTCCTGAGTGACCTTCCATATTTCTCGATCAACCAACTTTTTGATAACTTCGTCAACTTCTCTCTCGCCTCCTTTTCCATTAAACACACCATATTCTCAAATGCTTTTATTACGATTTTTTTCCATTCTTCATTCAAGAATTTAGTTCCCTCACGGTGGTCCGAGAAATGGTAGATTAAATAGGAAATTATTTCATGCGTCACCTCTTTTGGAAGAGAAACCGAAACTTCAATTTTCTTTTGATTTGCACCTATTTCAATCCCAAACCATTGCGCATCGACAAATTTGTTCAAAAGTTTATCTTTGATCCATTTTATATCTCCTAATTCTATTGCCTTGCTACATGCCTTCGGCTTGGTAGTCACGACAACATTCTCCATATAGATGCTACTCAAAAATTTGATGTAGGTTTTTCGTACACGTTTTTGGAAAAACGCGTATGAGTGGCAAGTATGAAGTTGCACGCTTTAGGAAAAACGCGAAACCGAATAAATTCCAAGTTCGTTCTCGAAGGAGGTGTGTGGATTAATGTGCCAATATGTAAAATCAAGTTTGGATTAGTGACGTTTTTTGGTTTAGAAGAGAAAAAGTAAAGACGAGCTACGATTACGGTTACAATACGACGTATTGACGTAAAACGCGAACGTAATAACGTAAAACGCGACAAAATTAAAAATTAAACCTAAAAATTAATTAAAAGATTAAAATAAGTCTAAAATAATATAAATAAGAATAAAAATCCAACAAATATATTTTAAAACCTTTTATTAATTAAATATTCAATTTTTAATGCTAATTAAAACCCTAAAATTAAATATAATTAACAAAATGTCCAAAATATTACTTTATTGAACTAATAAATCAATTATATTATTCAAAGACTAAAAAGTATTTTTCCTAAATTTTCAAAACTATTTTTCTATTTTTAAATCACTAAAAACTATTTTTAAACTAAATTAATCATAAAAAATAATAAAATAATGCTAAAAATAATTTGACAATTTTAAAAATCCTAATTTATGCTATTGAACAGTAAAAAATGAAAAAGTTTGAAAAATATAAAAAGTTTCACATAAAAGACAAAACTTATATTAATTAAAACCCTAATTAAACTAAATTAATTATAAAACTTAATTAAAAAGATGAACAGTAAAAAATTTTTAAACTAAAAATCTTAATTTATTTTTCTAAGTCTAAGAAAATTTTTAAAACTGAAAAATATTAATTTTCTACACTAAAATACAAAAACAGAAATTTAAAAAGTAATTTAAATAGCTATTTAATCTAAAAAACCAAATGAACAGTAACATAAAAATTAAATAAACAGAAAAATCAAAAATAAAATAAGAAAAATTTCAAAACTGGTTTCAAGTCCTAACTCTTAATAAAGTCCACTAAAGACAAATAACAGCGAAAACTGAAAGTGACATGTTGACAGTTTTGTCCTTATGCTTAGCAGTGGGAACAGAATGCACTAACAGTGGGAATGAGTTCCCACTGCCTTAACAGAAAAACAAGGTTTGTGGACCTTTTGACTTGTAACTTGAGATTGGGTTTGTTTTACTTGGAAACAAAGGCACCCTTACACTCAGTGGAGTGTAGGGAGTCTAGGAAAATTATAAAAAACACAAGCTCTTAACAAAAATCACACAAAACGTAGCAAATTGCAGTCACTGTTACTATTGTGGGGGTTATGGTGATGTTTGCTGGTCTAACTTGCACAATAGTGAATTTCAAAGGCTTAACTCTTGCACACAACTAAACCAAATAACATTCAACTAATCTACAAACCTAACTCAACCTATCTTCTAACAGTCTTCAAGATTTCATGGCAAATTTGTACAAAAAACAAGCAGAAAAATGACTACACTGAATTTATGCTAATGTTACCAATTTTTAACATGCAACTTCATTCAAATCCTATCCAAACTAAAAACTAATGCTGAAATCAACCTATATCTATCAAAAGGCATGTGTCTAGATGGATTTTAAGCCAAAAATGTGTCACCAATCCTGGCTAAAATGCAAATCCAAACACCCCCTTAAATCAGAAAACTAAAAAATAACACACCAAATGCTTTCAAATCTTATCTAAACTGATTAAGATCACTTCTAGCATGCATACAAACCCTATATTAGCAATATTAAGCAGGAAAATCAACAAATCAACACATTTCTACACAAATTCCCATAAATTCACAAAATCACACATAGAAAAAATAAGCAGGGTTCAAGCCCATGTAAACCTTGCTGATGCCTTCTACTTGGATTCTCCTGAGCTTATATGTGAGCTTATAGAAGCTTTTTGATGTAGAGAAGAAGGTGGGGACTACTGCAGTCCCAAACACCCTATAATATCTTCAAGATTGTAAAATGTAATGAGAAGGATGGAGTTCTTCTTTGTTCCTGCACAAACAAGTAAAGTAACCTGATAACAAGAGCTATGAGCAATAAGCTGAGCTTATTGGTTAAGCTGGCTTATGGCTTATAGCTTATAAAAAAAACTTTTGAAAAACCAAATTTTGCAACACCACTTTAGAAAACTTACCACTTGAAACAAATATAACAAACCAGTAGGGAAACTTCTGAAATCCCAACACCAATCCACTTTCACTTCAAAGTGATTGGGATATCAACTGAATAATAAAAAAAACGTTTTCTTGCCAAATCTTTGAACAACATAAAACTTCTATGATGAACTAAATTAACAACACACTTGGTTTAAACCAGAAAGCAGATAAAAAAGTGGAACTCAGAAGTATCACTTGCAACGTTTAAGTAACTACTTTAAATATTCAATTAAAAAAAATTACAAATGATAAAATCTGGAACAAGACTAAAATGGGTACAAACCACCCATTTTATACTACTCTACTGAATTTCCTAGAAGCTTTAATAAAATAATACAGGAACTAAAACCCTAAACCCTAATAGACATGAAAATCCGAAATTGCCCTTGGTCCTTGCTTGAAAAATTAGTCAAAGTGTAGCATGTGATGGCTAGGCTGTACAACATTGATCTTGGTCGTTTAATATTCCTTTGGGTCTAAGGAGTGAAATCCCACCACTCATCTTGTTGCTTCCTTCAAAAACGTCTCATTCAGAGGTACGGGTGGGGTCTACAAGGTCACGGGGAAAGAATCTGGGTGTGGGGTTTGGGTTGTGGTCGGGTTGATTAGTGATCTGGAAAGTTAGGGTTAAAAACCCCTTGTTTTGGTGTGAGATTAATTTAGGGTTTATGTGTGGGATTAGGGGGTAATTAGGGGTGGAGGATGAATAGGACTTGTTTCCCCCCGTTTTTAATTATATTAAACACGTTTTAAAAAAATGGGTTAGTGGGTGGTTTGACTGGTTTGTTTGACTTGGGCCGGGTTTTTGGTGGGTATTGGGTTTTTGTTGGGCTAGTTTCGGGTATGAGTTGGGTTTGGGTTAGGTTTTTGGCAATATTACCCCCTCATCTTCACAAAACTCTTCAAACAAGGTCTGAACAGCCTACACTTCATTTCCCTTTGTAATATGTTTGACCATCTTGTCAATTGTGGCACAACAATTCCCTTTACTTTAAACAAGGACCATTTGAGTAACTTTGGCAATCTTTAAGGGCTATTAATGATATTCTTCAAACATGGAGGACTTCTCTTGCCAATGATGATTTTACCAAGGTCTTTTCTTGCCAAATCTTTAAAGATGAGGGACCAAAGTTGACAATCTTCAAAACTTCAAGGGCATTTTTGTAAATTCCATATTTAGGCCCGGTTCTTTGTGCGGCTTCGTTTCCCGTGTTCGTTTTTGCTTGATTCTTGTGATCATTTGTTGATTTCACGATATCCGTACCTAAAATACACAATGAACAAACACAAGCATATTTTTGGGTATTTTGACGATATTTTAAGCGTTTTAAGCCCAATTTGGACGATGAGACTATGTATAATTGCAGTCTCATCACCCCCCTCCCCCCCATACTAAACCATTGCCGTGTCCCCACGCAATGCTAGAAATAAGTATCTTAGCACTTCCAAAATTCATTTTATGATGACATTTATTGAAGACATAAATTTAAATAAACTACTACACGTGTTTTAGACATAATGTATTGTTTTCATCACGATAAAGTGACTTTTGGGATGATAGAACGAGAACACATGAATGCTTCGTTAGAAATAATTTCGTCGTCCTCGATTTTCACCCAATTCCATGCTAAGCGTGTAACGAGATCATTGTTATTATAAGTTAGCAACACGATCATATCTCATGAGTGTTAATTACGAACCTAAACTCCCTTATTCCTACTTGGTATCTCTTATATTTTATTTTTGTCTTAATGATCACGAGGATACATTATTGACTTATGCGTGAATAGAGACTAAGTCTAAAAATAGAGTTTTAAATGGTGTAACCAAAATCATTAGATTAATAATTCACCCTAATAGACAACGATGTCAAAAAATTAAGTCAACAAGAAGGATTGACAAACACGATTTTATAACGGTTTTGAACATGAGACTTATTACCAAGAATTTTATGCGCCCCCTAACGGAAGGGCCTTATTATCATAGGTTTACCTCCATCTTTTATTCAACTCCGCCATGGAGCTTTTATTATGACTTCGGTCTTGCCTTGCCTTTTATTATCCGCCTCATCGGTGGTTTTATTAGCCAAAGACGTATATCCTCACGCTAAAGCGAACTTTGGATCTTTAAAGCTTCAAAGATTAAGGCTTTATTCACTTTCAATTTGGGCATAGATTTTTCGGCCTTGTGAGCTTCAAATTTTTGCTTAATTTAGGTGAGCACTTGAAATCTTATTATTAGGTGAAGCTTTCGATTATTCGGGTGCCAATACTTCAAAACCGTGAAGCTGGCGATACCTTAATGTTTTCCCAATTTAATTACATGGAAGCTACTAATACAAATTAGAAACCAACAATAGTGACTAAACCGCTAAATCAATATTTATTAACAATTTATTATGCAAAAGCGTGGGGAGAATAAGCTAATGATTACTACACATGAAATCGTGACGATTACGAGACTTATAAATAACTCTATCATTTCTCGTCCTCATTTAAGAGACTTAGCCAAAAAAGTTAAGGAATCGAAGCTAAGTGCTCAACACGCACGGTCGAGTCAAAAATTACTCTTATTCTCACCATCGGAAAACCTACATTCGTGTCTTAAACACTTATGAAAGATACGAAAAGTTTTAAAGTTTGGCCATTTTTAGCCTTATTTTGCAACAAAACGATAACAAAAAGATGAAGATTGGATTGCGTGGTGACGTAAGCAAGGTGAAGTATCTACTCACCCCCCATACTAAAACTAAACATTGTCCTCAATGTTTCGAGTCTAGGGGTGAAAACACCCCCATACTAGAGACGAAGTCGAATGCTTAATCTCGAGCATGGAAAGGGTGAAACGAATAACCTAAAAGCCGTTTATGAATTATGCTAATAAGATAAACGTTAGAACATAAAAGGATATCATCGGATATCGGAATCTCCAAAGGCAACGATCGAAGCTCGAGTGATCCGTAAAACGAACACGAGAGGCTTCAATGATGACGATGAACCTAATGAATCACAATCACAAACAACCACAGAACAAAGGTTGGAAGAGCACAAGTCCCCTCATTACATTAAACTAAGAAAGCGATAATATTTACAAGGATAAGCATGAGAATCCCCCACGAGGCACCTTGTTTTTGATAACCGAGTCAAAAGCTCGACTCAAATCCCCATAAATGTGATCATTTAGGGATAATCAGGGTATGGTCATTTTTATGGGGATTACATGATAAAAAAGGCCCAAAAGCAACCGGTACTAAGGACTAAGTCCTTTGATGATGCAAAATACCGGGATCGAAGATGACGTCCTCGTTTTCATGGGATAAACGAACCAACGCCACTTCAACACGTGCCAAAACCCCAAAGGGGTAGAAGAAAAGAGATGAGAAGTAGAAGGGTGGGGAAATGGGTAAGTCATCATAATGAGCTACTCGAGGTAGACTCACACCAAGCAAATGAAAAGACTTTCCATTTATTGCATCGGTGGAAGACCGAGATTTCCCTTTACAAGCAATTCCGGGATCGTAAATCTCGTCCTCGGTGGAGAAATGTGAGGGAACATAAGGGGCTTCCCCCACACTAGATCCACACCAACCGTCGCCAAAAGGAGTAGACGAGGTGGTAGCACTCATAAAACGATGTGATGACGGAGTTAAACTTGTAGAAAAATCTTTTAAAACATTTTTAAAATCTTTTCCTTTTTCATCGTTTAAAAACTCTTTATGAAAACCCGATTTTATAATGTCGAAAATATTTGGCGTGTCAAATTCAAAATTAGCCGCGCTAAAAATCCTCACATTTAAGTCATTGGTGGGAGGGGGTGGCGGATTATATAAGTTCTCAAAACGTTTATCAATAAAGAACACCGCCCCCTCGGGGTCAACATACTCGTCATCCTCATGAACGTCGATCTCATCGATTTCTTCATCAAAGATAGGCTTGTCAAACCAAGGTTTGTCATTCCCCTCCTTGAGTATTTTAGAAACTCTCTCGAAAAGATCACGATTAAGCACGAAACCATCATTCATTTGTGGGGATTGTTGATAAGTTAAATCCTCACGAATGTGGTAAACGTAATTCTCATTTGAGGAGTGTTGATTAGGTACCTCCTCGAGAATTGGATTTTGGGTGGTCACATGAGTTGGTTCGTCATCGAAAATAAGACTTCCAACTCATTAAGTTCATCCTCGATTTTGGAAAGATCGACCTCACTCGTAGGTGGAAGTGAAGGCATAAGAGGTAGCTCTCGTTCAATGATTTCCTCAATATCGGAATCAAACTCGTAATCATCGTACTTCACATGTTTCTTTTTAGGATAATCAAAAATTGCATGTGGATTTCGAAGTACGTGATCAATCTTGGCAAAATCGCTATCGTCATCGTCAAAGAAAGAGTCGATGTGAGCACTCACAACCATGGTCTTACAAGTCGGATGACTATGCTTAGGTGGCTTTTCTAAGACGAGAGGATCGATGTCGATAAACCCTGTAGCCTCAACGGGTGTTGGGCAAGGCAAAGGAGGCACTTCGATGGAGTTAGAAGTTGAAGCCTCAAAGACGTGGTCCTTCGAAGGTGGTGAAGACGAGCCCATTTTGGTCATTGTCGTGATGGCACTAACGTCGCCCTTCGGAATTGGTATTTCACTTGTTTCGCTAAAAACATCCCAAAGTGAGTTTTCATCCATAAATTTACATATACCCTTTTGAATTATGTACACGTACTGCTTTATCATTAAAATCATCATCTTTAAAACCGTTTTTCTTATTCTTTCAAAACATGCATTAAGCCTCATTCTTTCCGCTAAAGTGAACATTTTGAAATCATTAGGATTTGAATCATTAGGTTTTGAAACCTTGGTTTTTTCATGATCATTAAACACTTGGGATTTTCTAGCGAAAAAGTCCATTTTGTCATCCGCATATCTCATAGTAAGTCTCCCCTCGTGAACGTCGATTACGGTTCGAGTCGTCGATAAGAATGGTCGGCCTAAAATAATGGGACATTTAGGGTCACACTCGTAATTGGATATAACGAAATCCGCGGGAAAAACAAACTTTCCAACTTTGACATAGACATCCTTGGCTATTCCAATTGGTATTAAAGGCGTACAATTTGCAAGCTCAATTGTCATGTTCGTGGGGGTAAGTGAAGGCAATCTCATCAATTTCCAAAGAGAATGAGGCATAATATTGATGCTAGCACCTAAATCGGCAAGGGCTAAACATCCCTCAATCTCGGAAAAATCACAAGGTAATAGAAATTGGCCCGGATCCTCTTCCTTTCTCGGCATACGCTTTTTAGGTTTTTTAAGAAGGATTGAAGCACAAGTTTCTTCAAGGGTTACTTTGGTAAGGTCGATAAAACTCTCTTTTTGAACCGTGGATGGAATTTGAGGTACACGAGGGTGTGCACTCTTTTCCTTGGTCGCCACGTTCACCCCATCGACTTTAGAACAATAAGACGTCTTAGAAGTCGAGGGTTGAGAAGAAGGAACAACTCGAAATCCTTCAAGGTTAGGGGTAATCAAACGACCTTTCTCACGAGACGAGTCGGCTTTACATTGTTCCTTCGGATTTGCTACGGTGTCACTAGGTAACGAACTCGATGACGCACCCGAGGACTTGTTCATTATGGCCGAAAACATCTTTTTAATGTCAATTTGTCCTTGCTAAATCTTCGTGTTTTGAAGTTTCAAAGTATTTGTAAAGTCGTTTTTCAAAGTACCAATTTCTCCCTCTAATCTTCTCATATTAGCCTCATTCGTTTTCATGTAAATTTGAAAATCGTTTGATGAACTATTTTGATTTGAATTAAAGTTCCCTTGGTTTTGATTACTTCTTTGAAAATTGTTTTGATTCTCACTTGAAAAATTGTTTCCTTGATTTTTGTTGTTTGAAAAATTTGAGTTTTGATTATTGTCTCGATTTTGCCAATTCAAATCCCGACCTTGATTATGACCTTGATTTTGATTTGAAAAATTTCCTTGTTGATTGTTTCCTTGAAAATTGTTTCGGTTTTGATTAAAATTGTTGCCTTGGTTATAATTGCCTTGTTGTGATGGACCCGCTTTATTTTGATTTTGAAATTTGTTGTTTCCATTTAACGCACTCACATTTGACGTTTGGCCATCCGTAGCCGCACACTCGTCATAATTATGAGGCCCAGCACAAAACGTACACGAAACCTCAACCGCTTTCACCGTAGCGGGAGCGTCTTTCTTTTGCATCTCAACGAGAAAAGACGTAAACACATTCGTCAACTTGTCGACTTTCGCATCAACCCTCTCAATGTCGCAATTAGAATTACTAACATTGGCGACATTGGCAACACTCAGTGCGTTGCGGAGTTGGTAAACCTTGGATCGGTTTTCAATAATTATCAATGCATATTTCGGAGTCTTACACAAAAAGTTGCCAACGGCGGCGGAATTCAACGAATCTTGTTCTTGAAAATTAAGACCGTTGTAAAACGTATCGATTTGGTGCAACTCGGAAAAACCATGGTGAGGACATTGCCTAAGCAATTCCTTAAAACGATCCCACGCGTCTCTAAAAGATTCATTCGGTTTTTGCTCAAATTTCGTAATTTCATTTTTGAAAAACGTCGTCTTAGACGGTGGGAAAAAATAATTAACGAACTTGGAAACGAGATCCTTCCACGTAGTTATGGAATTAGGTGGCTCTTTCTCGTACCAATCCTTGGCGGCACCATCGAGCGAGTACGGAAAAAGCATAAGCTTGACGACATCGGTGTCGATGTTCTTAAACTTGCTCGTGGCCAAAAGACGATCAAAATTCCGAATATGGTCGTGAGGATTATCGGCTTCACGACCTCGAAACTTCGTAGCTTGAATCAACGAAAGATTCCGCTCTTTATCTCAAAATTCTCCGCTTCGAAAGCGGGAATTACGATCGCGTCTCTATAACCCTCGGTGGGTGCTTGGAGCAATTCCATCATCGAACGATTGTCGGCCATCTCGTCTAAGGTTTCTTCAACAACGATATTAGGAACGTCGGTTTCTAATTCTCGTCTACATCATCGATTCCTTCGATTACGATTGCGTCGATTCGAAGCTTTGCTTGAATTAGAATAATCCTTGGACCGAGTGCGCATGCACTAAGCGTAGAATGGGTGGTAGCAAAGAAGATTCTTTTTGCGGTTTTTCGATTTTTCAATTTTTTTGGTTTTTGATTGTTTTTTAGTTTTTTTGGATTTTTGAATGTATTACGTAGACACAAATCTACAAATCTCTCCTCGAATCGACTTTCTCGATTAAAGGAGCCTCAAAGAATGAAAACGATCACGTGGAGTGAACGTTCTCGATGACTTTAGAACGTTGGCGGAACACCAAAACATTCAAGAGGGTTTAATCTTGAAAACAAGCAAATATAATATACGTAGATAATACTTGGGCGGCAAACCCTCGATTAGCTCTCTTTCTCAAAACACGCACAAGCAAGCGGGGGAAACGAGGCGGCGCTAAGCACTTAAGAGCCTTTTTCCCTTATGTCGTGAAATACAACCGCCTTATACCCACCTTATAGTTTGTGTTAATTGAAATTAAGCCTCACGAAAGTATTTATCTATTTTGCCTTTAAACTTTTGCTTTGGATTCGAATACAATGATCGAGTGATGAAATCCTGAATCAAGGTTGCGTTTTCACGCTTTTGGAGTACTTGTATTTTTATTGTTCTTACGTAAATACAATATAGTAATATATTCACAAGAAAAACGAAAACGATAATGGATATCTACAACATAGTAAAAGATTGTTGTGTGTTTAATTTAGAAAAATTAAACACCATTTATTTGGATACTATAATATAATAGAGAAAAATAACAAAAATGAGTATGTACGATATTTACGCTTTCCAAAAATTGAAAAGCAAAAACGCACTACTCATACAAACATGATACTAATAATGGCACACTAAAAACACCTCCCCGGCAGCGGCGCCAAAAATTTGATGTAGGTTTTTCGTACACGTTTTAGGAAAAACGCGTATGAGTGGCAAGTATTAAGTTGCACGCTTTAGGAAAAACGCGAAACCGAATAAATTCCAAGTTCGTTCTCGAAGGAGGTTTGTGGATTAATGTGCCAATATGTAAAATCAAGTTTGGATTAGTGACGTTTTTTGATTTAGAAGAGAAAAAGTAAAGACGAGCTACGATTACGGTTACACTACGACGTATTGACGTAAAACGCGAACGTAATTACGTAAAACGCGACAAAATTAAAAATTAAACCTAAAAGTTAATTAAAAGATTAAACTAAGTCTAAAATAATATAAATAAGAATAAAAATCCAACAAATATATTTTAAAACCTTTTATTAATTAAATATTCAATTTTTAATGCTAATTAAAGCCCTAAAATTAAATATAATTAACAACATGTCCAAAATATTATTTTATTGAACTAATAAATCACTTATATTATTTAAAGACAAAAAAGTATTTTTCCTAAATTTTCAAAACTATTTTTCTATTTTTAAATCACTAAAAATTAATTTCAAACTAAAATAATCATAAAAAATAATAAAATAATGCTAAAAATAATTTGACAATTTTAAAAATCCTAATTTATGCTATTAAACAGTAAAAAATGTAAAAGTTTGAAAAATATAAAAATTTTCACTAAAAGACAAAACTGATATTAATTAAAACCCTAATTAAAGTAAATTAATTATAAAACTAATTAAAAAGGTTAACAGTAAAAACTTTTTAAACTAAAAATCTTAATTTATTTTTCTAAGTCTAAGAAAATTTTTAAAACTAAAAAATATTAATTTTCTACACTAAAAGACAAAAACAAAAATTTAAAAAGTAATTTAAATAGCTATTTAATCTAAAAAATACCAAATGAACAGTAACATAAAAATTAAATAAACAGAATAATAAAAAATAAAATAAGAAAAATTTCAAAACTGGTTTCAAGTCCTAACTCTTAATAAAGTCCACTAAAGACAAAAAACAGTGAAAACTGAAAGTGACATGTTGACAGTTTTGTCCTTATGCTTAGCAGTGGGAACAGAATGCACTAACAGTGGGAATGAGTTCCCACTGCCTTAACAGAAAAACAAGGTCTGTGGACCTTTTGACTTGTAACTTGAGATTGGGTTTGTTTTACTTGGAAACAAAGGCACCCCTACACTCAGTGGAGTGTAGGGAGTCTAGGAAAATTATAAAAAACACAAGCTCTTAACAAAAATCACACAAAACGTAGCAAATTGCAGTCACTGTTACTATTGTGGGGGCTGTGGTGATGTTTGCTTGTCTAACTTGCACAATAGTGAATTTCAAAGGCTTAACTCTTGCACACAACTAAACCAAATAACATTCAACTAATCTACAAACCTAACTCAACCTATCTTCTAACAATCTTCAAGATTTCATGGCAAATTTTTACAAAAAACAAGCAGAAAAATGACTACACTGAATTTATGCTAATGTTACCAATTTTTAACATGCAACTTCATTCAAATCCTATCCAAACTAAAAACTAATGCTGAAATCAACCTGTATCTATCAAAAGGCATGTGTCTAGATGGATTTTAAGCCAAAAATGTGTCACCAATCCTGGCTAAAATGCAAATCCAAACACCCCCTTAAATCAGAAAACTAAAAAATAACACACCAAATGCTTTCAAATCTTATCTAAACTGATTAAGATCACTTCTAGCATGCATACAAACCCTATATTAGCAATATTAAGCAGGAAAAATCAACAAATCAACAAATTTCTACACAAATTCCCATAAATTCACAAAATCACACATAGAAAAAATAAGCAGGGTTCAAGCCCATGTAAACCTGGCTGATGCCTTCTACTTGGATTCTCCTGAGCTTATATGTGAGCTTATAGAAGCTTTTTGATGTAGAGAAGAAGGTGGGGACTATTACAGTCCCAAACACCCTATAATATCTTCAAGATTGCAAAATGCAATAAGAAGGATGGAGTTCTTCTTTGTTCCTACACAAACAAGTAAAGTAACCTGATTACAAGAGCTATGAGCAATAAGCTGAGCTTATTGGTTAAGCTGGCTTATGGCTTATAGCTTATAAAAAAAAACTTTTGAAAAACCAAATTTTGAAACACAACTTTAGAAAACTTACCACTTGAAACCAATATTACAAACCAGTAGGGAAACTTCTGAAATCCCAACACCAATCCACTTTCACTTCAAAGTGATTGGGATTTCAACTGAATAATAAAAAAAACGTTTTCTTGCCAAATCTTTGAAGAACATAAAACTTCTATGATGAACTAAATTAACAACACACTTGGTTTAAACCAGAAAGTAGATAAAAAAAGGGGAACTCAGAAGTATCACTTGCAAAGTTTAAGTAACTACTTTAAATATTCAATTAAAAAAAATTACAAATAATAAAATCTGGAACAAGACTAAAATGGGTACAAACCACCCATTTTATACTACTCTACTGAATTTACTAGAAGCTTTAATAAAATAATACAGGAACAAAAACCCTAAACCCTAATAGACATGAAAATCCGAAATTGCCCTTGGTCCTTGCTTGAAAAATTAGTCAAAGTGTAGCATGTGATGGCCAGGCTGTACAAAATTGATCTTGGTCGTTTAATATTCCTTTGGGTCCAAGGAGTGAAATCCCACCACTCATCTTGTTGCTTCCTTCAAAAACGTCTCATTTAGAGGTACGGGTGGGGTCTACAAGGTCACGGGGAAAGAATCTAGGTGTGGGGTTTGGGTTGTGGTCGGGTTGATTAGTGATCTGGAAAGTTAGGGTTAAAAACCCCTTGTTTTGGTGTGAGATTAATTTAGGTTTTATGTGTGGGATTAGGGGGTGATTAGGGGTAGAGGATGAACATTACTCGTTTCCCCCCGTTTTTAATTATATTAAACACGTTTTAAAAAAATGGGTTAGTGGGTGGTTTGACTGGTTTGTTTGACTTGGGCCGGGTTTTTGGTGGGTATTGGGTTTTTTTTGGGCTAGTTTCGGGTATGAGTTGGGTTTGGGTTAGGTTTTTGGCAATATTACCCCCTCATCTTCACAAAACTCTTCAAACAAGGTCTGAACAGCCTACACTTCATTTCCCTTTGTAATATGTTTGACCATCTTGTCAATTTTGGCACAACAATTCCCTTAACTTTAAACAAGGACCATTTGAGTAACTTTGGCAATCTTTAAGGGCTATTAATGATATTCTTCAAACATGGAGGACTTCTCTTGCCAATGATGATTTTACCAAGGTCTTTTCTTGCCAAATCTTCAAAGATGAGGGACCAAAGTTGACAATCTTCAAAACTTCAAGGGCATTTTTGTAAATTCCATATTTGGGCCCGGTTCTTTGTGCGGCTTTGTTTCCCGTGTTCGTTTTTGCTTGATTCTTGTGATCATTTGTTGATTTCACGATATCCATACCTAAAATACACAATGAACAAACACAAGCATATATTTGGGTATTTTGACGATATTTTAAGCGTTTTAAGCCCGATTTGCACGATGAGACTATGTATAATTGGAGTCTCATCAGCTACGCACATATGATAAAATATAGGGTTCCAAACCAATCTTTGATGCTACCTATTAAGGGTTTGCAAGTGAAAGCAAGATATTAATAACAAGTATGTATAGTATAAAGGAGAAAATATTCTAAAAGTCAAATTCATGAAAAGGGTACAGTTATGATATTACCATATTCCTAACCCCATTGAGGGCCTCCTGATTGTGTGCCATCTCGATATTAAAATTTGCCTGCATAAAAGAGAGAACCATCATGAGTGAATCAGTATCTAACGCAAGTAGCGTGTAAAATTTGTGTACTAACCATGTATCTATAAAAGAGTGCGTTCACCAATTCTCTGAGTGAGCCAAACTTCTTAGCAAACTCTCGTATGTTGTCTTCCTTTGAGTCCGTACCAAACTTTGGACGCTTTAGAGGTTGCTTAAACTGGCTTTCACAAGTACAGTCAAAATGTGTGTCCAAACTTCTTTTGATATCATCAAGCTCCCATACAGATTCGGCAGACGTGAGGAGCTCAATATAGTTAGATTTTATCTCTTGACAAGGGTTATACTCTTCTATAACTTCGTGGTTGAAGAGTTGCTCCAGCTTGTTTTTGTATTTTTTTTAGCATTGACCAATCCCGTTCAAGCTCTAAGATAGCCCAAAATGTCTGCAAAGTACATTAAATGAGGCTAACTATTAGTAAAAAATATGAACGAACATCTTTTTAGTTTCCGTGAACAATATTGAAATGATATGAAGTGCGTATATACACTTATACAAGAAACCAAGTCCGAAAACTCTATCAACAAAGACTATACCTCGTAATGGTCAAAACCTTCACACAAGGTAGGGCATTCATCCTTATGGTGCATAGTAATATAAGGTACCTATTAATATAAGAGACATTTAGAATGAATTTTCACAAATCGGACTTGTAATTTAGAATAGAGACCAAAGGTAAAGGTAAATACTTACATCATACTTATTTGAATGTATAAGCATCAAGAAGGCGAAAACTTCTGCTTCAATTGTGGTTTTCATTTGACGCCATTCTCTTCGGGATTGACAAAGTTGATTAAAAATCCAAGTACTTGCCTCCGATATAGTCTCCTTATCTATTGGCATGCCACCAATGCTTTCCTCAAGCAGCTGCAAAGAAAGATAAGCTAACATATATAAATTTTGCTTATATGATCCTCGCAGTCATTTACTTGTCAACAAGTTTGAACTTACTTGAATCCGCTCTGGGACATCGGTTTTCACAACTCTATCGACTGTATTTGTGCCGCCTTCTTTTTCTTGATATTGTTCCTCAGTTATGCTGCTACTTAATGTGTTTCTGTATCCACATTTGCCTCCAAATAACCCCCGTGCCTCGTGTATTTCTTCATAAGGAACACTTTCAAACTCCGGGTTTGATTGTATATGTTTGTTCCTGCATTTGTGTATGTAGAAGACAAAAAATATTATTAGGAACCACCTTGAAGATGAAGTTGGGAAAAAAATTGGAAGATAGAGATGTTTATTTGACTTGAGCAATTTTTATAAAAATAGCATTTTGAATTCCTGAAGTAACAAAAATAAGTTTATAAAAATAGTAGTAGCATTTTTAGGTTTCTCTCATATTTGCTAACTACAATACTAAAACTCGAGCTTATAAACGAGCCAACTACAATACTAAAACTCGAGCTTAAAATCAACTCGAGCTCAACCGAACTTTAAATGTATCAAGCTTGAGCTCAACACGTTATATACAACTCGAGCTTGGTTAATTCTAAATGTCATGCTCGAACTCAATAACTACTTGGTATTTCTAAATAAGTAGGGGTGTAAACGAGCCAACTACAATACTAAAACTCGAGCTTAAAAATCAACTAGAGCTCGACCAAGCTTTATATGTATCAAGCTTTCGTTATATACAGCTCGAGCTCGAAACTCGACTCGAGCTCGGTTATTTCTAAAAGTCATGCTCGAACTCAATAACTACTTGGTATATCAAGTCGAGTATATTGAAGCTCACAAGCTTTCTCAAGCCAAGTAATATTGTATGGCTCAAGCCCAACGTGTTGCCATTACCTATTGGTATTTTACACAACAGTTTGGTAACTCGACTCGAACCCAAGACCACCCTGTTGCCATACCTATTTGTGACAACTCAAATCCGAGGTCATTTATTTAATATTATATAATATTATTTTTACGAATGATTTTGAAATTTTTAATGAGTTGAATGAAGTGACGATTGATGGTTTTATTTAAAACCGACAATGGAAGTTTTATTTTTATCTTTTTACTAATAGCGAGGATTATTAGTGACCACGATATCGACGGATGCCCGAGATTTTATGTTTTATCATTTGTTGTCTCGATGTTTATATTTTTGACGTTTTTATTTTAAGTTCGTATTAAGTCGAACCGGGATCATATTATCATCATATTTTGAGTGCGTTTTAACTTTTGAAAAGTATTTTTACAAAACCCGAGCCTCGTAAATAATTTCAAAATTGACAATTTACATTTTCCACCCTTACAACTATTTAAATTACATTTTTGACCAAAACTATCACAAATTGGCAAAACTAGTCCCTCCACCGCCATATAAAAGGTGATTTTTCTCTCACCTACAACACATACATGCAAAAACACAATCTCTCTCTCCCTTGTTCTTGTTTGCCGTCCACCACCCCACACCAATTTCCATTTGATTTTCAAAATCTACTTTGAATCCATAAAAACTAATCAATATCCCATGTTGCAAATTGAATGGTGATCATTTTGATATAATTTTTAGCAACATGCAAGAACTTTCATTTTTTTGATGATGATCCATGAAGGTTTGATCCATTTTCATGCTTGTATGTTGTTGTTAGTGTTGTTTTATATATATATATATATATATATATATATATATATATATATATATATATATATATATATATTAATTGTTGCATGTTCATTATTTTTGAGTAGGTAATTTTTGTATGATCATTTAAATGTGTTATGGGTTAGTTATGTTGTTGGTAATGATATTAGGGTGATATTAGGCATATAAGAATGATTAAAATGTGGTGAAAAATTAATTTTGATGGATTTTTAAAAGTATATTTTTAAACAGATTATTAAACTTAATTTTCTGAAAATATGAGTTTGAGTTTGAGATGAACTAACTAGATATTGTTGTAGAGAATTCTTTTAGCTTCGATTTGATATAAGATAGAGCTTCTAGCTTCAAACGAGCGAAAAGTTACGTTAGTTTGATTATTCGTGTACCGGGAGACGAGTATCGTCACAATATATAATTGTTGTCGATATTTGGATCGAATCTCGGGGACTATAAAATGGATTTTAAAATGAGTCATGGACTGATTTTTAAGGATAAGTATGATGATGTTGAGTTATTTTCAAAGTTGAGTGTCGGTCTTGTAGCCGGAGAAAAATAAATGGTTTAAAAGACTATAAGAGTTGTTGACGTAAAACTGTCCGGTTTTTGTAGTTCAAAGATGTGTCGGGCAGGGAACTTTAAAAGTAAAATCTTTTGATGGGCTTTTAACAGGTCTTTCTATATATAGTAAGTGAGGTCTCTTAGTATCATAAATATTTGATGTGTTTAAGTGGGGTAAACGAGCTCGTACATTTGGTGTGTACCGGCAGATTTTTATCGAAAGAATTAACTAATAGTAAACATATAGAATGAAGTAAAAGGTCACTTGAATTGTTTTCATTTTGGGTTGGGTGTGATTTTATAATTTTAAGTTAGATGTTACTAAGTATGGATTTTACTCGAGTTTATTATTGATGAACGCGCCTTATTTGATAGGTTGCGGTTTTTGTGTTTATCGGGCATCACCTATCGTCGAAGATCGTCTTACTACTGCTATTACTCCAGGTGAGTCTATAGACTCGCTTTTGTAATTGTTTTGAATTATTTTAAAACCTGCGAGGGGGATACATGCTATTTGAAAGTAAAATGAACAAAAGTCATGATTGATTGTTTGGACCCCGAATGTCTCCTTTGTTGCCTTTGTTGTTTTGAATTGTATAAGTACCTACATTGCAAAAGTCCCTAAATTCATGAGCCGTTAACTATCTTCTGACTTGATGTTGTGAGTTGGGAATAGCCGCTTATTCTAATAATAGTACTATTGGGCTGACGACCCTATCTGAGACCAGGGCTTTACGCTGAGTAACCCGCTGGGAAGGATAATTTTACGAGAATGAGAATTGGTATTCTTGCAATGGATACCCTAGTAGGGGCACTGGAATTTCATCTAGTCATGCCGGCTTTAGGCGTGGGTGACTAAGTTAAGGGGTCGGTGTCATGAGCTTAATACAATTCTAGCTATTGCTATATGCCAGATTACCAGAATAATAGATTGTATACGTAGCAATTCTATTAAATGATCTTGATTGATTTTTCTCTTGTGTTCAATTGTTGATTTGGAAAACCTATAGACTCGCTCAACCGTTGTGTTGATGATTTTAAGCATGTATTTTAGGTATTGAAGATGATGAATTGCGGAGCTTCCTGGAGAAGGATTGCGGGATTGCTTTTGTGGTGATTGGTCTAAAACAGATTTCTTTCCCTTTTGTTATAAAAATAATAATGGATGGTCAAGTACTTTGGTAAATTGTTGTTGATTTGATAAAGTCTCTGGGCGACCTAAATGTGACTGATATTTCTAAAATTGTTTTACTTGGGATCAAAAGTTTTAGACAATGGTTAAATTATGTCCTTCTATATTTCAAATCTATCATTTTGAGTTTGTTCAAAATGTCTTTTGTAACAATGTTTGTATTTAGCACCCAAATGTGTATTTCCGCTGCGCAATGCAATTTGGGGGTGTTAAAGATTGGTAATCAGAGCTTTTTAGTTATAGCGAATTAGGTCGATTTTTGAAAAATGTCCTAAACTATAACTTTGGTGTAGAAAATATTTCACAAAAGCACGCAACTTCTCCGCAAGGATCCGGTAAGATTATTTGTTTTGTATTGTTTTATAGTTGATGTATCCCTTAAAATTGAAATGATTTTAGAGTATTTATTAAGTAAATAGTATGATGATGCATTGATGATGTATTGATGATGTATTGATGTTGTTGAAAGTACGTTGAGTACTTCTTATCGTAATTTTCTTTATGTAATGCATATGTGTATAATTTTAAATAATGACCTTGTATACCGCCGAGGGTATAGAACAATAGACCAGACGATGAACGATTTTACAACTGAATTCTTGCGACTTGTATCGGGTATGGGGAAGTTTGATTAGTTGATGTATGATAGATATGTGGTTGAATTGGTGTGATTAGAAGGTTGATGTGAAAGAAAAGTGGTTTTAAAAGGTTGTATTTGGTATGTGGAGAATTGAGTTTGTTAGGACTTGGAAGATGGATGAGATTGCTAGTCTTGGGTCGATTGTGATGAATCTGTGTGCTTGAATTGAAAGGTTTAAAGAGAAGTAGGTAAGCTTTGAAAGGATGAGTAAGTGGGAGTCTCATGTGAGATCAATTCTGATTGGAGTTTGGAAGCTTATGAATGTTGAAAGTCGTACTGAGACTTGTTTTGTGATTAATCTGCCGTGTAGCAGTGAGTATTTGGATTTTGAGAATGAGGTGCCATCAGGTTATGGATTTGACTTTGAAGTGTGAAATGGGAAATAGACAAGTGTGATGAAGCTGACAGCAATGTTAAGGAGGATGAGGAGCTGATGTCTAAAGAACTAATCTCGTAATGGATTTCCTTGTATCTTATTTTCTGTTGTGATTGGACTTATTTAAACCCTTGTTTCGTAGCATTGTGATGGAACTTATTATCTTTTAAGTTTGTTCGGTAGATGATTGTATTGACAAACAGTGCCACTATTTTGTTGAATCCTCAACGCAATCTAAATTACCCTCATGATCTATGATGTGCCTTTATTAACTCTTTTGAGTTTTGGTTGATGAACCATTGTAGTTTGTGTTGTTCGTGCATGTAGTATTCATGAGACATTCTGATAAAGAATTCCTTCTTTATTCTTGATATGTATACTTATCATGTTTCTTTCTTCCGTGATGATGGAAGAAGGAGTAAGGGAATCATATTTCTGTCATTAGTAGATCGCTATGTGACTAAGTTTCTTGAAATATGTTGCCAAAACTAACGACTGCTACTGTAAACACTATGATTGAACAAGTTATTGCTAGAGCATTTGGAGCCGGTGGTGCTGCAAGGAATTAATAGATGATGGGATTAATGGTGTTGGAGATAATGATGATGTTGCTGAGAATAATGATGATGCTGTTGAGAATAATGATGATGCTGCTAAGAATAATGATGATGCTGCTGAAAATAGTGGCGATGTTGCTAACAACGATGTGGATGCTGCTGATCCAGATGATAGTATTGCTGCTGTTCTACAAGTTCAAGAGAATGTACTTATGTTAGTTTTCAGAAGTGTGGTTCTGCGCTGTTTGGTGGTATTAGTAGTGCATTAGAATTGCATAGTTGGATTGATAAGATAGAGAGTACTTTGAGATTATTGGGTGTTCAGAAATTAATAAGGTGAAATTTGCTGTTGCTATATTTCAGGATGGTGCACTAAGATGGTGGAATACCAAGTGACTACTTTAGGATTAGTTGTGACTAATAGTAAGGCATGGATCGTGATGAAAGGACTATTGGCTGCTAGGATTTGTCCCAAGAAGGAACTAGGACAGTTGGAATCCGAATTGAGATAATTAGTGCTAAGGGACGATGTTATTACTGCTTACTGGGAAATATTCTGAGCTATATTTGCTATGCCATGATACTTTTGTGAATGACCGTAAAACAACGAAGCAGTACATTAGAGGATTGTCTAGTAATATCAAGGGTGAGGTTATTTCTTTAAGACCTAAATCTTTCGATGAAGCTGTTCAGATGGCGCATGATTTAATGGATGTGAAAGTGCAAGATAGGAAAGATAGTGTTGTTGAAAACAATAAGAGAAAGTGGGAATCTGCTAAGTTCAACCAGAATCAAGGACAGAATTGTGAGGATTACAGTAATAACAATAACCAAAGACAGAACCGAAATCAGTATTTAAACCCTGGAAGGAATGATGGAATTCGTGCTGCCACTGTGTCTAGAAGTGACAAGATAAATCTCGAGTGTGTTTGCTGTACTATATACCATGTGGGTAATTTTCCCACAAATTCGACTAGAGTTAGGAAAATCTGGTCATAAAGATGCAAAGTGCAGAACAAGAGGATTAGTCATAGTAATTAGTACCCCTGGAGTAGTGATATGTTTTAGCCGTGGTGAGAAAGAATACAAACAAAGGAATTGTCCAAGGAAAGGAAATTGACAAGATAGGAATGTTGCCGCTCCGGTTTACTTTTTAATGATGCTGACAAACCTTATGGTCTGAATGTTGTAAATGGTATATTCTTACTTGACATTCTTTATGTCAGTATGTTGTTTGATTTCAAATCGGGTAGAAACTGTAGAACTGTAAAGATTCAGTTGTTTTATCAACGGAGAGTCAATAAGATTGACAATTAACTATGACGTGGAGTTAACCGATGGAAAGGTTGCTAGTGTTAGTTTTACACTGAGAGTGTGTTCCTAGAATTTAGGAAGGTAGTTGTTTAGTATCGACTTGATGCTCAAAGAGTTGGAATCTTTGGATGTGGATTATTGGTCTGAATTGGTTAGTGGTGCGAAGTGCTGATGCTTGAGATTGGACTAATCATCACTATAAATTGATAGCTGATGGCTTAGACTTTGCTGCAAAGCTGAGTGTTGACTGTGAAAGGTGATGAGTGAACTATCCATTTGGGAAGTGTATCTTGTTTGGAAACAAGGAAGTATGTGAAAGAGGGATATGATGTATTCCTAGCTCAGGTAATTAGTGTTAGGATAGTTGAGGAGAAGTTGAGAGATCTGTTAATGACTCGAGAGTATTCTGAGGTTTCCCTGAAGTTTTGCAGAGTTGCTGCCGCCTCATGAAGTGGAGTTCGTGTCAATTGAGTGTTGTAAACAATTGGTGTAGTGCTTCTGCGTTTCGTTGTGTAGTGCTGCTGCGTTTTGTTGAGTAGTATTTGTAAGCCTTATCATTTGGCACCGTCAGAGTGGAATGAGTTATTCGGTCAACTGCGAGAAGTGATGGATAAGGGATGTATTATATTAAGTTTCATTGCAATGACAGTCACTTGTGTTGTTTGTCAAGAAAAATGGATTGTTTCGGATGTGTATTGATTATCGAGAGCTTAACAATTGACAGCCAAGAATCGGTATCCATTACCGAGGATTGATGATTCGCGTGATCCTTGCAACTTGTCTGGATCCAGTGTGTACTCAAAGATCGCTTTGAGTCCTGGTTATCCTTAACTAAGAACTAGGAAGGAAGATATTCCTATAGTTGTTCTTCGTACTTGATGTGGGTACTTTAAGTTTCAAATGGTGTTTTTAGAATTGACGAACGCGTATGCCGTATTCGTGGACTGGGTGAATCTTGTGTGTAAGATGTGCTAGGATGAGTTAGTCATTATATCTATTGAAGATATTCTATTTTAATCCAAGAGGAAAGAAGGAACATAAGTAGCCTATGAGGATAATTTTTGGGATGGTTGGAAGAAGAGAAATTGTATGTAAAGTTTCAGATGTGTGAATGTTGGTTGAAATATTTGCGTTTTTAAGGTAGTAGATTGACAACAAAGGTATTCGTGAAGATCTTGCCAAGATTGAAACGATCAATGATTGGTCGGTACCAACGATGCCGACGAAAATCTGTTAATTCCTTGGTTTAAGCTGGGAATAATCGGAGGTTTATCGGAAGGTTTTCGTTGATTGTTAAACCATTGATTAAGCTGACTAAGAAGAATTGGGTGTGTGAGACCCACTTATACATCTAAATTGTAAGTTTCGAGATATGATCCCCATCAGATGAGGAAGTTGTATTCTGAACACTGAAGGGTAAGTTGTGTTCTGCACCAATGTTGTCATTATTGAAAAGACCTGAAGGATTTATAGATTGATGTGATGCGTCTCATAAGGGTTATGTAGTTGTGGTGTTTTCTTTGAGATTGTAGGAATATTACTTGTATGGAATCAAGTGTGTAGTGATAAAGGATCATAGAAGTTGCTCCATAATTAATTTCTTGGGATGATAAAAGAAATGAGTAGAGGATTACCAGTTATATATTTCGAGTATTTGAGTATGTTGATAATTATGACTATGAGTGATTATGACTACGCGATTCGATCTGGGAAAGGCGAATGTGGTAGCTAATGCACTTATCAGGGATAAAAAGAGAAAACCTTTTAAGATTTGAGTTTTGGTAATGACAAGAAGTGTGGGCTTGATAGCAAGGATATTGAAAATTTTAAGTTAGTGGTTTGATTTGAGAAGGAGGTCAAGATAAGTGATTTCAATATTTTATCGAACTTATGGAAAGGATTTTGTTGTGAAGTCAAGTGACACATGGTATATTGAGCAGTCCTAACATACCTAAATTGAGAGAGTAAGACTTAGTGATGAAGGAATCTCACAAGTCAAGTAATTGATACGTTTCGGTTTGGGTAAAGGTGAGAGTTGAATTGAATACTGTATGTTATACAGAGACTGATGGATAGAGTGAAAGGACGATTCGAACATTGAACGGTATGCTTGTACATGTGTGATTGGCATAGAAATTGTTGGAATCTTTTTTATATGACGATGATTGTCATGCTAGTAGTAGTAAGGTTGTACTATTGATGGTACATAAAGAACTTCAATTTGTGAAGGTTAAAGATAGGGAGTTATGAACGTAAGATTAGGCTTTTGGTGCATTGCAGAAATGTAGGTGGAATTAAATGAGTAAACTAGAAGTGATATTGGCAATATTGATAAGAATGTGTGGGTTAAAGGTCGTTTATTAGTAACAAGGAATTGTCAGAAGGGTTATGTTGACAATCGAAGGAAATCGATGGAGTTTGAAATTAGGAAATGTGGATATGCGTAAGGTATCGTTATGACGGGTCAAATTTGTTTTGAGAACAACAAGGAAAGAATTCAACTTGAAGATAAGTTGCTTTTCAAAGAAAGAACTGTGAAGAGTTCTTATGAGGACGAAGCATAGTTAGAATTACATTGTGAAGATACAAGAATTCTAGGAATGGATTTGAATTTGTGAAGGAAGCATGAGGATTTCTTTAAGGAAAAAGAGTTCTTTTGTTCTGGAGGTATGGAATGTAAATATAAGAAGGGCCGAGCGCCGGGACCTCGCTCTCTTTTAGGAGGGTATGATGTGACAACCCAAATCCGAGGTCATTTATTTACTATTATATAATATTATTTTTACGAATGATTTTGAAATTTTTAATGAGTTGAATGAAATGACGATTGATGGTTTTATTTAAAACCGACGTTGGAGGTTTTATTTTAATCTTTTTACTAATAGCGAGGATTATTAGTGATCACGATATCGACGGATGCCCGAGATTTTATGTTTTATCATTTGTTGTCTCGATGTTTATATTTTTGACGTTTTTATTTTAAGTTCGTATTAAGTCGAACCGGGATCATATTATCATCATATTTTGAGTGCGTTTAACTTTTGAAAAGTGTTTTTACGAAACCCGAGCCTCGTAAATATTTTCAAAATTGACAATTTACATTTTCCACCCTTACAACTATTTAAATTGCATTTTGGACCAAAACTATCACAAATTGGCAAAACTAGTCCCTCCACCACCATATAAAAGGTGATTTTTCTCTCACCTACAACACATACATGCAAAAACACAATCTCTCTCTCCCTTGTTCTGGTTTGCCGTCCACCACCCCACACCAATTTCCATTTGATTTTCAAAATCTACTTTGAATCCATAAAAACTAATCAATATCCCATGTTGCAAATTGAATGGTGATCATTTTGATATAAATTTTAGCAACATTCAAGAACTTTCATTTTTTTGATGATGATCCATGAAGGTTTGATCTATTTTCATGCTTGTATGTTGTTGTTAGTGTTGTTTTATATATATATTAATTGTTGCATGTTCATTATCTTTGAGTGGATAATTTTTGTATGATCATTTAAATGTGTTATGGGTTAGTTATGTTGTTGGTAATGATATTAGGGTGATATTAGGCATATAAGAATGATTAAAATATGGTGAAAAATTAATTTTGATGGATTTTTAAAAGTATATTTTTAAAAAGATTATTAAACTTAATTTTCTGAAAATATGAGTTTGAGTTTGAGATGAACTAACTAGATATTGTTGCAGAGAATTCTTTTAGCTTCGATTTGATATAAGATAGAGCTTCTAGCTCCAAACGAGCGAAAAGTTACATTAGTTTGATTATTCGTGTACCGGGAGACGAGTATCGTCACAATATATAATTATTGTCGATATTTGGATCGAATCTCGGGGACTATAAAATGGATTTTAAAATGAGTCATGGACTGATTTTTAAGGATAAGTATGGTGATGTTGAGTTATTTTCAAAGTTGAGTGTCGGTTTTGTAGCCGGAGAAAAATAAGTTTAAAAGACTATAAGAGTTGTTGACGTAAAACTGTCTGATTTTTGTAGTTCAAAGATGTGTCGGGCAGGCAACTTTAAAAGTGAAATCTTTTGATGGGATTTTAACAGGTCTTTCTACATATGGTAAGTGAGGTCTCTGATTAGTTTCATAAATATTTGATGTGTTTAAGTGGGGTAAACGGGCTCGTTCATTTGGTGTGTACCGACAGATTTTTATCGAAAGAATTAACTAATAGTAAACATATAGAATGAAGTAAAAGGTCACTTGAACTGTTTTCATTTTGGGTTGGGTGTGATTTTATAATTTTGAGTTTGATGTTACTAAGTATGGATTTTACTCGAGTTTATTATTGATGAACGCGCCTTATTTGATAGGTTGCGGTTTTTGTGTTTATCGGGCATTAACTATCGTCGAAGATCGTCTTACTACTGCTATTACTCCAGGTGAGTCTATAGACTCGCTTTTGTAATTGTTTTGAATGATTTTAAAACCCGGAGGGGGATACATGCTATTCGAAAGTAAAATGAACACAAGTCATGATTGATTGTTTGGACCCGAATGTTTCCTTTGTTGCCTTTGTTGTTTTGAATTGTATAACTACCTACATTGCAAAAGTCCCTAAATTCATGAGCCGTTAACTATCTTCTGACTTGATGTTGTGAGTTAGGAATAGCCGCTTATTCTAATAATAGTACTATTGGGCTGACGACCCTATCTGAGACCAGGGCTTTACGCTGAGTAACCCGCTGGGAAGGATAATTTTACGAGAATGAGAATTGGTATTCTTGCAATGGATACCCTAGTAGGGGCACTAGAATTTCATCTAGTCATGTCGGCTTTAGGCGTGGGTGACTAAGTTAAGGGGTCGGTGTCATGAGATTAATAAAATTCTATAGCTATTGCTATATGCCAGATTACCAGAATAATAGATTGTATACGTAGCAATTCTATTAAATGATCTTGATTGATTTTTCTCTTGTGTTCAATTGTTGATTTGGAAAACCTATAGACTCGCTCAACCGATGTGTTGATGATTTTAAGCATGTATTTCAGGTATTGAAGATGATGAATTGTGGAGCTTGCTGGAGAAGGATGGCGGGATTGCTTTTGTGGTGATTGGTCTAAAACAGATTTCTTTCCCTTTTGTTATAAAAATAATAATGGATGGTCAAGTACTTTGGTAAATTGTTGTTGATTTGATAAAGTCTTTGGGGGACCTAAATGTGACTCTGATATTTCTAAAATTATTTTACTTGGGATCGAAAGTTTTAGAAAATAGTTAAATTATGTCCTTCTATACTTCAAATTTATCATTTTGAGTTTGTTCAAAATGTCTTTTGTAACAATGTTTGTATTTAGCACCCAAATGTGTATTTCCGCTGCACAATGTAATTTGGGGGTGTTAAACTATTTATAATGAGCTCCCTCTTGCTACTTTTTATCACCCAACCGATGTGGGATAATAGCAAAAAAAACACTTTTTTTACCCAAAACTCAAAACCTTCAAATTAATAAGAGATGACTGAGTGACTCCATTGTTTACAAAGAGAGGCTTATTTGCAGCCTAACATGTGCTAGAGAAACATGCCGCCCGAAAAAAGTTGAAGAGAGGGTTATGGCCACCTGAAAAATACGAGTTTCTCATTTTCCCTGTCTCCCTCAGAAGATAAGAATCGACTAATCGTTGCCCTTCTAAAATTAGGGGTGTATGGCTAAATAGTCTTAAATACAGACTTGTTTAGGTCACCTTTAGAAACAAGTATAAAGGACCATGAGCTATTTGACATTCAGTTGTTTAGTATAATTTCATTCACAATAGCTGTGAAAAGCTTCTGGAACTCTAATGTGACAAAGAAACACGTTCAGTTCCAACTGCAAATAGTGAATGATGAAGAGTGTCGTGTTGATCAAGAAATGGAAGCTAAAAGCGAGAGTGACAGCATGAATTTGATATGATTCCATTTCACCAGGCCTCAACTGCAAACAAAACGAAGGCAGGTAATCTTTAATACCTTTGACTTTAAATTACAAATTGTTATGAATTACAATATAGTTTCTAAAAAGAAATAAACATTGCAACGAGTAAATTCATTTAGGACATGTAATGACCATATAAAATTTGAAACCAATTTTATTTCAAGTTAATGTTTAGAAGTTAGAAGCACTAAGTTTGACCTCAAAGTCAACACGTTTAACATTTGCACTGGCAAGTGCAGACAATGACGACATTGACTCCTCCACCAGCAGCAGCAGTGACATTTCTTGCATTCCATCCTCAACACAACAATATGATAGCTATTCGTATGGATGACTCAACAATACAGATATATAGCATATAGCGTTCCACATTTTTGCCACGTTTATGTTACAATGAAAGTACCCTTTTGCGCCTCAGTTAGGTACTTGGTGTCTTGTGAGGTTGTAAGAGCTGCAGCTTAATATCACCTTGAGAAAACCGCGAGATCTCTCATGAAGCAATAGCGTCCAACTGCCAGTAGATTTATGTTTTCTTTCACTTGGGTGGGGTCGTGTTCTGCAATCGAATCTGCAGACACACATTCAGTTAGTACTGTGATGTGTAGTTGTGTACTACTTTAAAGCATAACTGCTCCCCGTCGCACATCCTTAGGTCATGTGCGATGAACCTAGTCCCGCAATAAGTGGAGACTCATTTAGCGACATACTTGTTGAAAAAGCAAAAGGCAAAGTCAATAACAGTTGTACAGTCTTTGAGAATTAAAGTCAGCATAGCTAATTGGTCAAAATTCTTGGTATATAGAGAGATTATAATTATTCGTAAAAGCAAGTGCGCACAACTTATAGATATTTATCGAGGTTGAGCTGATGTATATAGCTTCGTTACAAGTTCTGATAGCTCTTATGCGAGCTTTTCAAAAGCATAAGCTCTTGAAACATAAGCTTCTTTAGCTTCTGATATAAGATCCATGAAGAAACAACGAAACGATTTAAAGAATTACTTCATCTTTTTCTGTATATAAAGAAAAGTCAACAATAAAAGTCAATGATCTAAAAACTAACTGATGCATTCAGCCGAAACGTACTTAGCTCTATCTAGTGGTAGTTATGATTGATGTCTAAAATCAAGATTCACGAGTGTCGAGTGGTTATGAAATCGAATGAATGTGTGTCTACATAACCTAAGTGATAATGTGACAAACATATTCGACTCATCCTGGGTGGGTTTCAAAGGGTAAAATCCAACTATCCAGTCTAATTTTTGTGTAGGCGTCTGATATGACGAATCAACTCACCAATGGTTAAACAAACAATTATACATCTACAAAGATGACATTAGTTAATTTAACTAGTGCTGTTATGTCACAGTTTCTGCTATTCCATGAAAGTTTAGATCGAATACACCCTGGGTATACTCAGTCCCCCTTTGATACGCTAACCGGGTTTTGGTTCAAAACAGATAAGCAACCGTACGCATTTTGGGTTAAAAGGGAGTCCATCCAGTGATATTTACAATCGTATGGTTCAAAGATTCATAGAACTGATATTTCAAGAGTTTCAGCAACCGTAGTCATTCTGGTTTAAGGGTTCCTGACATTGATTTACATCTTCAGGGAGGGAAGGGAAGGAATGGACTATTTCCACAGCTAACGTCATCAAACATATAACAGAAAATGTGGTGGGCCTGGCGCTCGTGATTGGAACGTTTCAGCTATAAGAGAACGTCATTGTGTTTGATTTAGTGAATTCAACTTTCAGGTTTAGCTCGTCATTATAAGATAAGCAAACGGCTTGTTCAAACTTCAACATATAGGTAATTAGAAATTGAGAAAGGCATATTCGACTTGTTCTGCTCTTTTTTGCACAAATAGGTAATCAGAAATTGAGTAGAAACGATATTACATAGAAAAAATTTGAACAATTTGATTAGTCTTCTTCCTCCTCAATCAGTGGCGGAACTAGAAATCTTAAACATGTGTGGCACAGCCGTCAATAAATGTCAGACAAGCCACATCATTTGTTACCTTCTTAATGGAGTTGGCCGTAGATATAGACCACTTCTTCCCATCCTGGAGACTGAAGTCAATATCAGGAACCTTGAAACCGACTCATGAGCCATTGGTGAGGGACTTGAAACAAAGGCCAAAGGGACTGGCAGACTTTGCATGAGGATTTCGCTTCGTAATCTTTGAAAGCTGGATTGTACCAAGTTTGGTAGTGGTATTGCTAGGAATCTCGATAGATCTCCGTTTAATTACAATAGCATTAACACCAATAAAGTATCCGAAATAATCTGGTTGCTTTAGTAATGGAGTATAAGAAAGAAAACTCTTTATGTCAACATCAGTGTGGGGTGTCAAGTAAAAAGGACCATTACTGTAATATAGAACCCCAGGAGCAGATGTGGTGCTAGGCAAACAAAAAGCTATTGTTCTCTTAAGATGTTGGAATAAGAACGCTGGTAATGCGAAATGGGAGGTCGACAATGCCAATAGACCAGAAAGGTAATATGATTCAAATGATGAAGAAGGGAGACACCCAGAATCAACGGTAGGATTAAATAAGCCAACATAGGGACTTCTACCTGTGGCGGACGTACCTATGGCGGGGTGGCGGCGCCCCCCATGGCTAGACCAAAAATACAAAATTATAGTGTATTTTTTCGTTAATATTTTGAGCGTTTTTATAAAGTGTCCCCCACTCGAAACTCAAATTGCCCCCCACTCACGCATTAAAATCCACTATTTAACACTCTAAAACTTAAAAATCTCCATTTTTAAGTTATATATAATACTCGATTTTTTATTCGAATTTTAACTTTTTTCATCTTGCTATTGTCAAAAATTTTTTTGCCCCCCACACTAGAATTTCCTGCGTCCGCCACTGACTTCTACCATTGCTTGTAGTTAAAAACAAATCCACATGAACAATATCCCAACCAGGTAACATAGAACTCTTAGTTACCAGAGGGCACGGTTGCATGAAAGACTCTTATAAAAGTAACAACCTTCCTCAAAAGAAATGTCTTATAACCCGTTCACTTTTAGTGAGTTTTACTTAATCGGACCCGTTTGAGATACATAACAATCCAAATCGACTTCTTTATACGTTTTGAGTCAAAGTCGCCACATATATCTAGTAGGGCATAGATGTATAGCCACATTGTGTAATGAGAGTATGACTTTTACGAATCTTGACCAAGCATCGAAGCGTGTCAATGAGTGATAGATGCGCACAAACAGCAACTTACTTACCCCAAAGAACCGGGGTGGTGCTGTGAAAAACTTCTGGAACTCTAAATAAACTCGTTCAGTTCCAACTACAAATGTTCAATGATCAAGAAATGGAAAATGAAGTTGATATTTCTCCTCTCAACCATTATTCATGTGAGAGTATTTTGACCCGTTACTTGATCATAACTAGGATCCGAATCATCTGATAATGCAAGCTAGAAGCAAGAGTGACATCATGAATTTGATCACTAACATATCTTTAGACAAAGTGAGTTAAAAACTTTTCGTTCAGTTGAAGATATCTTTCGACAGTTGTGCACTTAAAAAAAGAAATATTGTTCGTGTTATGTAATAGTCTTTATTAGCCTAATGTCGTGTCTAGGGTCTAAGTTCTAAGTTTCCTAAGAATAAAGGTCGGTTGGTTGTGTCGAAGCCCAACCCGACCCATAGTCGATGTAACAGTCAGTTCCCCCTCATCTCTATAAAAGGAGGTGAGGGGGAACGAGATTCACAACGCTTCTTTATCAATAAACTAATCGGGTCGATTAGGGTATTACCTTGTGTGTTACTTTTCTGTCGATAATCGTTGCTGGGTTTTCTTCACGATCGAGTTATCCGCATCTAGTATTCCAGGGTTGTAGTGAACGATTCACTACAAGTGGTATCAAAGCCAGGTTCGAGGTCTCGCTGGTTTACTGGGATCGATCGAAGAATAGGGTTGCTTGGTGATCGGTTTATAGACATCAAGGAGCAGCAGGTCGTCGACATAAAAGGGTTGTTTGGTTTTTTTTTAGATCGGTGGTGTTTCTTTATTCTTTCTTGTCGCCATTGTTACTCACGCAGGAGAGAGGAAGAAGAAAAGGATTGTTGGTGGCCGGTTTAAAAGTCAAACATAAAGAAAAATTCATACTACTTCGAAGGGTTACTGGGCCAAGTCTAAAAATTGGGTCTAAGGTTTTATTTTTTGGACTTCAAAGGATATTGGACCAGTTTTTTTAGATTTGGTTAGTTGTTTTTTGTTTTGTTTTTAAATAAAACAAAAGGTAAATACTTCGTAGGGATTTTACACAAGGGGACTTCATAGTTCGTGATTGTGAGGGTTAATATATCACAAGGTTTAGCGAATTATCGAAGGGACTTTATTAATTTGTGATTGTGAGGGTTTATCACAAGGTTTAGTAAATTAATAAAGGGGATAAAGAAGCGTTCAAGACTTGTCGAGGTTGCAAGATTTCTTAGGTTGTTAGAGATCGGTTTGCATAATTAAAAGTACGACAAGGGTTACTTCAAAAGGCGCTGGGTACTTTCTTGATTCAAGGATTGTCGATTTATTGGATAGGTTAATTTCCAAGGTATAGTCGATATTTGAGTAAGAAAGGGTTTTCTTTTGAAGGGTTACTTGGTTTGATCGATCTATAAGATTTTTATCTTAGGGTTATATCGATAAATCAAGGGTGTTTTACACACGAGATACTTTGCTAGATCGTGATTTTGTGTAGGTCAATTCACAAAAGGTTAAACGGTTAGCAAAGGGTTAAAATAAGATGACGCTGGGCAAATTTGACATCGAGAAATTCGATGGGAAGAATGACTTTGGGTTATGGCAGGTAAGGATGAAGGCTTTGCTGGAACATCTGGAATTAGATGCAGCATTGGAGGAATTTCCTGCCACCACAATAGTGGCTTACGATAACGTCATTCAGAAAAAGGCCTACAGCGCATTGATCCTGTGTTTGGATGATCGGGTCCTACGGGAGATCACCAAGGAGACGACTGCAGCGGGGATTTGGAAAAAGTTAGAGACTTTATACATGACAAAGTCTTTAGCTAATCGTTTGTACTTGAAGAAAAAGTTATATACTTTTCAAATGCATCAAGGTAAGAGTCAGTCTGAACATATTGATAAGTTTCACAAGCTCGTTGGTGACTTAGCGGCTATAGATACTGCTATATCGGATGAGGATCAGGCATTATTATTACTCACATCTTTACCATCGTCTTACGATAATCTCGTGGAGACTTTGCTATATGGTCGGGATACTTTGAAGCTAGAAGACGTGCTCGCGACACTTAATTCTAGGGAACTTCAGAAGATGACGGAAGCAAAGGGTGATAATGGTGAAGGGTTGTATGTGAGGGAGAGATCTGGTCAGAGAGATATGGAGCAGGGTGCAAATAGTTCGTGGTCAAGGTCACAAGGAAGGAGCGACAAACTCAGGTGTTATATATGTCAGTCTGAGGATCATTTGAAGAGGGATTGTCCCAGGTATAATCACAAGAAATCTCAAGGTTTTGTCAAGAATGAAGATCAGGTATCCAGTTCTGGAGCTGATAGGTATGACAATGCTGATGTTATGATGGCTATGAGTGTTGATGAACTTTTGGACTGGATCATGGATTCAGGGGGCTCATACCATATGACATACATGAGAGATTATTTGGTTGATTTTAAAGAGTATGACGGTGGAAATGTACTGCTA
Source organism: Glebionis coronaria (assembly GCA_025667525.1). Classification (NCBI taxonomy): domain Eukaryota; kingdom Viridiplantae; phylum Streptophyta; class Magnoliopsida; order Asterales; family Asteraceae; genus Glebionis; species Glebionis coronaria. Next base: position 628,279,623 of record CM046877.1, on the reverse strand, counting down.
GGTGATGGCAGGGAATGCCGTGTACGGGGGACAGGTAAAGTTCGAGTACGAATGAGGGATGGGTCAAGTTTCATGTTGGACAACGTCAGGTATGTTCCGGAATTAAGACGAAACTTGATATCGCTGGGCACTCTTGAAAAAGAGGGTTTTACCGTGAAGATGCAGTCGGGCAAGATCAAGGTTATAAAGGGTTCACTGGTGGTACTATCAGGAACCAGAAGGGCTAATTGCGTATATACCCTGAACGGTCAGGCTATGACCGGGAAGACAATGAAGGGTAGGAAGCAGTTAGGAAAATTTCAGACTGGGTGGAAGATCAAGACAGGTGATGTTCTTGATTCTTGTAATCAGAAGTCTACACAACAATGTATGAAGAGTGGGGTCGCCAAACATTTGGATGTTGCAGGGTTACAGCAGCAGAATGGGTTGGTTGAGAAGACAAACGTGACGAACGTGACACTCTTGGATAAGGTACGTTGTTTTCTGATTCAGTCTGGTCTGTCCAAGGTTTTTTGGACAGAGGATACAACAATGTCTACATATCTAGATAATAGGTCACCATCAGCAGCGATTGGATTCAAGAAGACTATAGATATGTTTGGCGTTTTTGGTTGGCTTGCTAGTATTGAGCAAGGGATGCTTGAACCGGTTAAGGTCAAGTACATATTCCTAGGATACCGTAAAGGTATGAATGTTTATCAACTTTGGAGGTTAGATGACGTTACTTCAAAGGGAGTGCTTTACAGGAATATGAGTTTCAATGAAAGTGGGCAATACAAGAAAACTTTCATTGGTTCTGGTGTATGTACAAGTTCAGTGCAGGTGTTGCAAGGAGTTGAGTTTGAGGTGGAATATCGGGAGGATCAAGCACTTGAGGTGGAACCTCAGGGGAATGTTGGTCATGTAGTTGTTCCAAAGAAAGTACAAACTCAAGATTTGATATACTATCATCTAGCACGTGATAGGGAGCAACACTTAGCACGGGAGCTATTCAAGTATAGAGAAGACAGTAATGAGTCTGCTTTTGCAGTTGCTGCAGTGGAGAAGATTTATGCACATGAGTCATTGACTTTCAATGATACAGTTTCTTGTGAGGGTTTTTCCAAGTGGATGGCTGGATTGAAAGAAGAAATGGATACTCGGTTAGATGTGCATGTGCTCAGCAACGGTTGCAGAAAAAGCAGTGACGACATATACGGTTATTACTGGGAGTATACACCAGGTATGATCATACATCTATTTCTCTATATAGAGTGTATGGTATTTTCTTGCGAATGCAAGGCTGAGATCTCGGTTACCAAGGGTTTGCTGGTTAAAGCAAAGGGAAATATACTTGGTATTAAGATCATCAGGAATCAGAGTGGTAATACTCTGAGGGTGTCACAGTCCAGGTTTTACAACAGAAAGTTGGTACAGACTTTGTTGAAGGGACACTCCATACTGTCGTTGGAGGATAGTCTATCAGGGGACTGTGATGTGGTAAAGAATAGTAAGTGGTCATATATATATGCGGTTGGAAGCCAGGAGTATCAGGTGGTCTGCACGAGACCTGACATAGCATCTGCAGATGTGAGTATGTTGGATAGGTTTGATCGTGGATTACAGACATACGTACAAGTTTTTGTGGATTTTGACTACACCATGGGTAGATCGATCACTGTCATGAGTAGATCAATCACAAGGTACGGGTTGCTGATACATGGATGTGCGAGGAGCTGGGAAGCTAAGTTGCAGCACAAGGAGGTTTTGTGGACAACTAAAGCGGAGTATATGACACTTACGGAGGTTGTGAAAGGAGCTATTTGGCTAAGGGGATTCTTGGAAGAGTTAGGCGTGAAGCTTAACACTGTTGCGGTTAATTGTGATAATCAGGGCGCGATTCATCTATCGCGGAATCATGTTTTTCATGATAGGACTAAGCACATCAATGTGCGTTATCACTTTTTCAGAGGAGTCTTGGCGAAGACGGTTGAAGTTCTGAAGGTGAGTACTGAACACAATGTTGCGGATGCCTTGACGAAGGCGGTACCTGGACGCAAGTTACAACACTGCTTGGAGCTGCTGAGTGTTGGGATAGGCTAATATAAGCCTAAGGTGGAAATTGTTATGTAATAGTCTTTATTAGCCTAATGTCGTGTCTAGGGTCTAAGTTCTAAGTTTCCTAAGTAGCTAATAGAATAAAGGTCGGTTGGTTGTGTCGAAGCCCAACCCGACCCATAGTCGATGTAACAGTCAGTTCCCCCTCATCTCTATAAAAGGAGGTGAGGGGGAACGAGATTCACAACGCTTCTTTATCAATAAACTAATCGGGTCGATTAGGGTATTACCTTGTGTGTTACTTTTCTGTCGATAATCGTTGCTGGGTTTTCTTCACGATCGAGTTATCCGCATCTAGTATTCCAGGGTTGTAGTGAACGATTCACTACAGTTCGGATAACATATACTGAGATATGTAATAGGCTTAAGTGTACATGTTAATAGTATCATACAATGTTAAAATTACAAATACTAATTATTATCTATGAAATAATCTAAACCACATGACCCGTCCTTTCTGGGTTTTCTCTCTTATTCTTAGCATCACTGCTTACTAAACAATACAACAATTCCAACATCAAACACGATCCCCGGATCACCCGCTTTTCGCTTCCTTTGGTCTTGTAACATAGTTCCCGGAAAAGCCATGGCTAGTGACCATTCCGGTGACTTCCTTTTATCAAATCCACATGAGGGCAAGCCACCGACTATCCACTCTAAATATCCGCTCCCCACCACTCTTATTTGCACCCAATATCTCTACCCCAGGTGCAATCACATGGGGTTATAATTCCATGTGAATTGGTTTATGGGCCTGGCTTATGTAAAGGGGCTGAAATTTGTGTTTGATACGTAATACCGTATATAAGTTTCAAAAATCGTTTGGTTTTAGCTAGGTGGTCGGGTATCGCCAAGTAATTAATTGGTTTGGTAAAAATTAATTGGAGTGAATATTTTATGTAACCTCCATTTATCTGATTTTAACCAAACTAATTAATAAGGCTGATTGTGGGCCGCTATTTCCCCATTGTCTGAGTCTGTGTTCACTCTAAATCGTTTATCTTATAAATCTACTTTCATGATTGAGATTAATCTATGATGTAATTTTTAAGTGATGAAATGAAATAGATGTAAGGAAAGTATAATGTAGACAGACCATATCCCAAAATAAATCCGAAAGTACGAAGAATGATGCTAAGAAAACCTTCAAAAAGTGCAAGTGTGTGGGTGGGGAATGCTCAAATATATGTGCATGTGTGAAAGTGTGCAATTAAGTCTAAAAGACGCAAGACAAAAAGCAAACATATAAAGCTAACTAGACGATTACCCGTGCATAGCTGCGGAATTATCCGGCGACAGATAATTAACGATACAATATTTGAAGGTAAGACTAAAATATAATGCAAAGTCTCATAAAAATGATAATTTAAATTGCGGAATTGCCTACACAAAGGGTTAATAATTCAACTTCCTTTCTTTCCAATTGTTACTCATTCTATATTATTTACTACGTATTTTAAAAAGCAGAATTAAACGTAACACTTACAAAAATTTATTAGCTTAACTAAACAGGACTTAAAAATAAATACCAAACACCATTATAACTTAGTATTTAAGACAACGAGTTAAGACAACCAGGTAAAGCCCTCTCCTTTTTCCGAAGGTTTGCCTGACCATTTCAATCTCGTTTGCACTTAACACGGATTAACCTCGAGACTCTGAACATTTTAGAGTGTTAACCACAAGCATTTTTTTTGCCATTAGGCGACCCATGTGATCACATCATCTATGTATACAACAAGGGGTAATTAGCCCACCCTGCCGCGGGCGTCATTTAGGTACTTGGCTGTCAAGCTGTTAGCCCGGATTTTTTTGATAACGCTTTGTGCTTGAATATGAATCTTACTACTAAACTACCCTATTTTAAAGAGTTTATCAAGCTCTTTTCGCTAGCCTACAGTATGTGTTAGCTAACACTGTTTGATTTTAAAAATGAACAATAAAGACCGGTCCACATTTGTTTTACTATATAGACGGTAGATACAATTATAATACATGTACTAAGTTACCTTAAAGTTAATACTGCAAGTGTTACAAAAGATTACTTTTGGACACACAATTACTAAGAGTTCACCAAGTTATCACAAAAGACTACACACATGCGCAACGCTTACCACAAAATACTATGGACACATGAGTATAGGAGAACACGTATGCGAGTAAGTAGTTTAGAGCTGTTAAGTACTATACATTTCCGTGCATATTTAGCCAGCATGTTGAGTAAAAAACACATTTGGAGGCATTACTCCATTAACTTGCATACTTGATCTTCTTGCTTTCTTGATCTTCTTGCTTTCTTGATCTCTGGTTGTGGTTTTGCTGGAATAAGCCCTTTCTTGTCGACTTGTAAATGGTTGAGGGTCATTGCTTGTCTTGTTTGCGAAAGGAATTTCTTCCGTAGCTACTAGTTTTGAACTTTGTGTCAACTGATTTCTGATTTCAGTTGCTTTTATGGGAACTTCAGGTGTGGACGAACCTTTTTGTGCAGCCACGTGTGCTTGGGTAATCGGTGTTACTTCCTTTATAATTTTCATTGTTACCCACTCCCCGTGTTGGAACTTAAAAATTATAAGACAAAGCCACTTATTTAAAAAAATGGCCACTTATAAATATGGACACAGTATATGTTGTTGAGAGTACTTGATGCATGAAATTATACACACCATGTGTTTTGGTACACTTTGTTTAATAGGCTTTGGGCTTGTTAGATTGATTTTATAGTTAAGTTATGTTTTAATTTAATTTCTGTTTTATTACTTAATATTTTTAGAAAATATAAGGGAGTAGGACTTTTTTATGCTCTTGTATTACTACTCTACATATGCCATAGTAGTTTTCAGAATTTCAAAGCGTGTGGATGAGAAAGATGCATTGTTAGTTGGAATGAGTGGAAGATAGGTGTTGTTGATAGTATTTGATGCATGTAATTAATGTGATGTAGTTTAAAATTAAAGAAGGGGTATGACGTTTTTTCATGCTATCGTACTACTCTACTACATTTGATGTTGTACTATTGTACTACTTACTCTACATTTGATGCTATTGTACTAGTTTTTAAAATTTCAAATTTTAAAAGTTTTAAATTATTAAATATCAAATACAACTCTACATTTTCGTAGTATAAATAAAGGAGTCAAGTGTTGGGTAAAATATACAATCTTAAAACACAAAAATACGACATCTTGAACCGCAAAGAAGCACCAAACAATGTCGTCCGTTGAAGAATCATCGACCAAACTTATCTTGGTTAAACTAAGAACGATTACTAAAAATAAAAATAAGAGGGTGAATAATATTGTGTAAATACGACAAGATTGTGCCTATGACTAAAAAGACTACCAACATGAAAAGTTATCATTTTTATTGTTCTCGAAATGAAGCTTAAGTCTTGAAGTTAGAAATATAATGGTTGTGGTACAAGTGACTCCTATTTGAAAGTCAATTTTGACATTCAAAAATAAAGATCTCTTTTGAGTTGCATAAAGGGATGTTTGGTATAAGAATATATGACACTGAATGAAGCCTTTCTATAAAGCTATACTTGAGCCAATCTTAGGGAGTGCATGAAAAGATGGGCCTACTTTGATTTTGGTTAAGTGTTTGATGCAGGTAACGATACAGATTCAATTGCCAACATGTTTCCATCGTCTTTTGTTAAAGTTGATGTCGGTGGCAGAATTCAACGAAACACGCATGGTTGTTGGAAAACAGGCAAACAAGCAAGACTCATGGATATGCCATGAGCCCGAGAAGATTTTAGCCATTCAAAGCTGTTTCGGTGACGAAAATGGAGTTTTTCTAATTTTCGAGTTATGTTTAGCACTTTTGATTTGTTTCTTTTTCCATATTTGTTACGGATTCTGTTTCCTTTGTTTGCTGAACTTAAAAGGTGGTTGTTAAGGTTTTATTTATCAAAAGGAGTTGCCGAAGAGGTAATCGAGTTCTCCTTGTTCTTGATTAATGCATGGTTTTCAGTTTCGCTTTGTCTTTATAGTTGAAGGAAGATGTTTATACTGCAATATCAGACAGGGGTTGAATGTCATGTAAAAACATGCCTGTTATATTAAGTAGACTGAATTAATTTCTATTGTTTAAATGTAGTGTGCTTAAACATTGTTTCATAAGTCATATGGATCTGGATGTGTAAATTGCATGGAAATGAGAAAGAATGAAAGCATTAAAAGGGTTTGGTTTACTGTCAAATAATATGCAGTTTCATCTTCATTGTCATCTTCAGCATCAACGTCCATCGCATAAGTCTTCGTAGTTCCATTGCCACTTTTACTTGTACTCGCTTCCTTTTTGCTTTTCTTTTGGTATTTTTATCCGTTCATATACTTTGTAGCATATTTTGGTTTGATATAAATTTGTATCGACATATTCATTTTCTTTTAGACGAGGGTTACAAATTAGTTGTAGCTAAATTTGCAGATTACGATGGAATAATTATCTGCGACCAGGTTTTAAAAGAGGAAGCTTTTCTTTGCAAGAAACCACACTCGTAATCGAAATTGGTCATGTGTTTCGAACCATACTTTTGAGTGACAATTAGAAACATTTAATGACAATTACGAATACTATTGGAATAATTATCTACTAAAGCCACACTCACCCGTCATTTGAATTATATAACAAAAACACTAATGTACACCTAATTTAACTGACCCATCTTCATCATTCCATTAATTCCAAGGTTTCTTCTTCCCTAATATCACCACAATCAAGAAAGCCATTGTCACCGTGTGCTTAGCTGACACTAGTGCTACCGAGCCTTCTTCCATCGGTATTATGAAGATAATCTAAACCCAAAGTTGACATACTACCTTTTGCATCAATCATTCGGAACAAAGTCTTTTGAACCCTAAAAAATAAAACCCATGAATGAAAACAAGCTAAAAGATGGCAAACAATCAAGAAATGAAGACAAAGAATAAACAACATACCCCCTTGTGAGAAGAAGACCTCGTTCGTTCATGACGAGAGAAAAGTGCAATATAACAAATTTTAAGGAAAAACAAAGAATTGTTGCCGAGTCATGAAACCTATAAAATCAAGGATCCTTATTGGAAAGAAGATCCCAACCCTTGAAACCCTAAAATCCTTCACCACACAATTAACCCAAGAACTTAATAATCAAGAACTTGAATATGCAAATCCTTGTAAAAACCAATCTTTCTAGTGTCTTTTTTAAGACAGAGACCAAAAGAGAAGATGTATATTTTTTTGAAGTGAAAAGTAACTAGCTGTTGTAGTTTTTTATAAGGAAACTTGAATGCACAAAAATAGAAAGTCGTCATATAAGTCACATGGGGCGTTGGGTTTTGGATTAGGAAGAGATGACAAAATATGCTTTATTACCAAATTGGTATATTAAGCATTGGATTTTCTAGATAAGTTTGAAGGATATTGAAGATTACCTGTATAGTTATAGTCATGAGATAATGTAAGGTTTTTTCTTTTAAATTTAAAAATTTTATGTGAAAGGTGCAAAATGAGTTAACTAGAGCAGGTATATTCATTTGGAGTATAATGAAAAGATGGTGATTTATTAAGTATTGTTGTAAATATATATACATGTATCTGTTTACGTGAAAATTAAAAGAATATTGTATAAAATAGGAGACTCGTAAAAATGTAAATATGATCCATGATCATGATAAACTGCCAAAATGTGTGTAAACTAAACTAAACTTAGGGGGATTTTTTTTTCACCTCTTAGTAGGAAAAGTTGTGGGTAAAAAAAAATGTCTCTTTTTTCACTAATTAAAAGGCTAATATATTAGTAATATGGTAGCATTAAAAAAAGTAAACAATCCCTTAGTTTATACCCGGAGGACATAAGTAGATTGTTATGTGCGGGATAGCTTTCCGTTTTCTTTTAAAATTAAATTTGCACACGCGAAAAATAAAAATAGCCAACTTAAAAATAACAATTATCTTGCAAATTACGGCTTGTGACACCGTGACCCATAACATCTTAACGAAATCGTTCGAGACCCAAAAGCATGCAAAGTCATTCGTCGGTCCAGTAGAGGGGAAAAATGGTTTACGAACAAGGAAAAAATTGCAACCCGTTGTTTAAACCGGTTTTCTTGAATCTAGTTCTTCACAAAGCGAATATATTGATCAGTTCGTAACCGGTTTGATGGAATTGACGAGACCGGTTAGAAAACCGGATTTGTACTATTGTACTATTTGACAATTTTATGCATGCAATAAACTATAGCATGTGCTGGTGCATTTTCCTTGCAGAAAATATAACAGTGTACGACGTTTTTATGCCATTGTACTATCGAACATTTGATGTTGTTGTACTAGTTTTCAAATTTTAAAATCGGTTATCTTGAAACCATTTCTCCCCAAACCAAGCTGACCGGTTCGCAAGCGGTTTGATGGAAAAAAACGATCTTTCCGCAAGAACATACATTATCATGTAGCAGTAGCTAGGGGTTGCATCAAGGACAATAATCGCTTGAATCTTGTCAACACTCGTTCTTGTTTCAGAAAAGATAGATGAGTGCGGGGGGAAATAGATTGAGCACTAGGCAAAAGTGAAAGAGAGGGCTATAGTCACCAAAACAAGACGGAAACCTCGTTAACTATATTACTACCTATGGTCATCATGGTTTTTTGAGCAATGGAGATCCGTTCCTAATCTTTTGGGTAGTTATCCTTGTTTCACTCTAAGAGCCACTCCACGAAGACTTAGTGATGAGTCCGAACCTGCAAACCAAACAGTTGATACGCCATATGACCCGCTTGCAAAAATCAAACACCAAATGATGCATGTACACCATGTAAATCCGCAAAACTTATTATTGATATATTTATGTTTTTATGCTAAGCGGGATTACAAAGATGTGACGAAAGTTGCATGATGTCGAGGTGAGATCCTTATAGAATATGCATCAAAAAAAGAATGAAGGAAACAATCTCAACCATCCATTCAAGTTCCATCTAATGGTTTATATTAATCTTTTTAAATTTAATTTAAAAACCCATTTTCATCCTATTTCTTAAAAATTAAATATCTCTAAAACCATTAATCGTTACGAAAAACTAATTATACCATCGCGACGGGAATTAAGTTATCTTTCTATAGATAGGCACTTCTATACACTTTCGGCAAACTTTTTTTTTTAAATTTACGCATAAAAAATTACATGTGATTCTCGAAAAATTACATGTAATTTTCGAAAATTACGTGTAATTTTTTTGGCGAGAATTTTTAACACTGTAAATCGTTAACTTTTGTGTGAATTACATGTAATTTTTGTAATAAAATAGTTTATTAGTGTTAAATGCAAATCACATGTAATTATGTGTGAATTACATATGATTTTTGTAATAAAGTGGTTAGTTAGTGTTGAATGAAAATTACATGTAATTTTGTGTGAATTACATGTAATTTTGCTCAAATCACATGTGATTTTATAAATAATTACATGTAATTTTGCTCAAATTACATGTGATTTTATACAAAATTACATGTAATTTTTCTTTAAATCACATGTGATTTTATAAATAATTACATGTAATTTTGCTTTAAATCACATGTGATTCATGTAGACTCACATAACTTTACATCTAACTTTCGTCCCATTTGACGCGTTAGTCTTTTTTTTAAGTTACATGTTTTCATAGATATTTATTTTCAACTTTAATACCAATAATCTAGAAACCAAGTAAATCACATGCGATTCGTGATAAATCACATGTAATTCGTGGTAAATCACATGTGATTCGTGGTAAATAACATTTTATCTCCATTCCTCACATCATCCATCCTTCTGAAGTGGTCTTGTGATCCATGTATGCTATCTAAAGTGGTCTTGTGATCCATGTATGCTATCTTGTGATCCATGTATGATAATTACATGTGAATTTGCTTGCATTACATGTAATTCGTGGTAAATTACATGTGATTCAAACAAAAGCACATGTGATTCATCTAAAGTGGGTTTGTTAGAAGAAGTTAAAGTTTTGAAATGTTTGAATCACATGTAATGCAAGCAAATTCACATGTAATTATCATCGAATTACATGTGATCCAATGCAAGCAAAATCACATGTAATTATCATCGAATTACATGTAATTCAAGCAGACAATTTAATATATTAACAAGATTACATGTGATTAAAAAAATCACATGTGATTCATCTAAAGTGGGTTTGTTAGAAAAAGTTAAGGTTTCGGAATGCTTGAATCACATGTAATGCAAGAAAAATCATATGTAATTATCACCGAATCACATGCAATTCAAGCAGAATTACATGTGATTCAAACAAAATCACATGTAATTTAGAAGCCAATTTGTTTTATATATTTTACATAAATGAAAACATAATACGTGATTAAAAAAATCACATGTGATTCATCTAATGTGGGTTTGTTAGAAAAAGTTACGGTTTCGGTATGCTTGAATCATATGTAATGCAAGCAAAATCACATGTAATTATCACCGAATCACATGTAATTCAGAAGCCAATTTGTTTTACATATATTTTTTTTTGGGTAAAGGGGACTCCACCCCGGTAAAATGAACATATTTTATATTAATGGCAACAAATATTTTAATATATTAACAAAATTACATGTGATTCAAATATTTTAATGTAATTCACATAAATCACGTGTGGTTTTAAAATAATAACGAAAATATTTTTGTCATTTAATAGACGGTTATTTTCATATACTTTTAACGATTTTACAATGTTGAAATTCTCGTAAAAAAAATACACGTGATTTCACAAATCGCATGTGACGTTACAAATTCAAATGTGATTTTTAAAATAATTAATCAAACATGAGTTTTCGAGAATTACATGTAATTTTTCGAGAATTACATGTGATTTTTTTACGAAATTTTTTAAAAAAAGTTCGCCGAAAGTATATAGAAATGCATATCTATGGAAAGATTATTTAATTCCCGTCGTGACGGTATAATTATTTTTTCATAAAGATTAACGGTTTGAGAGATATTTAATTTTTAAGAAATAAGATGAAAATGTGTTTTTTTAATTAAATTTAAAAAGATTAATATTGGATGGTGGAGATTGCTTCCTTTGTTCTTTTTTGAATGCATGTTCCTTATAGAACTTTTCTCATGTAATATTTATCTGCGACCATGTTTATAAAAAAGGAAGTTTTTCGTTGCAAGAAGTTGTACTCATAATCGAGCTACACAACATGTTGAAAAACGAGTATAAAAGACCACTCACGAGCAACTTTGCACCCAATTTCTTGAGTATATTTCCGTTAGAATCAATAGATGGGTACGAATAGCAAGTTACTTACCAGGAAGCACCCATAGTGCTGTAAAAACTTCTGGAACTCCAATATGAAAAAGAAACTCGGTAAGTTCCAATTGCAAATGGTTAATGATCACGAGCGTCGTGTTGATCAAGAAACAGGAAATGAACCTTATCTTCCTCCTGTTCCACCATCTTTCATACGAGTATTTTGACCCGATATTTGAAAAATGTTGGTATCAGAATCATCTGACAACGGAAACTAGAAGCGAGAGCGAGAGCATGAATTTGATCACTAATAGTCAACCAAATATTCAGTTTGTGGGAAACATCAAACCCTACAATAGTCTTTTACCTCAGTGGTATCAAACTTTCAATTGAGTGCCACAACAACAGTAGCTATACTTAGAGCCAATCTTAGTGAGCGCATGAATGGATGAGCGTACTTTGATTTTGGTTTAAGTGTTTAATGCAGGGAACGACACAGATTTAATTGCCAGTATGTTGCCTTCGTCTTTTGCTGAAGTTGATCTGATGATCTCGGTGGCAGAATTCAACGAAACACGCATGGTTGATGGAAAACAGGCAAACAAGCAAGACTCATGGATATTCCATGAGCCTGGGAAGATTTTAGCCATTCGAAGCTGTTTTGGTGCCGAAAATGGAGTTTTTCTAATTTTCAAGTTGTGTTTAGCACTTTTGATTTGTTTCTTTTTCCATATTTGTTAAGGATTTTATTTCCTTTGTTAGCTGAACTTAAAAGGTGGTTGTTAAGGTTTTGACTTTGAATTTTTTTTTAAGTAATAACGAGTTGCGGAAGAGGTAATCTAGTTCTCCTTGCTCTTGATTAATTCGTTGTTGTCAGTTTGATCATCGATCCGGCATTAGCGTTTGTCTTTATAGTCGAAGGAAATGTAAGTTTCTTCCCAGAAGTGTTTCGGATTCAGTAGTACGGATCCAAAATGAGCTGAAGTATTCCTGTTGTTTATACTTCAATATCAGACATGGTTGAATACTTGACTGTCACGTATAAACATGTCCGTTGTATTAATAAGTATAATGAATTCACATGGTTATGCTGTAGTGTGCTTAAACATTGCTTATAAAACGAATTCCTCGTGCAGAGCCAGTACCACCGTTCAGCCTTTGTTTCAAGAGTTTCAGCAACGGTACACATTTTTGTTTAAGGGTTCCTGTCCCTGACATTGATTTACATATTCAGGGAGGGCATGCCTGGCGCTCATCGATGGTGGTGCAAAAAGTGAACCAGCAATCGTGACTGCAACATTTCAGCTAGAAAATACCCATTTGATTAGAAGTTGAACAGAAACGATATTATAAAGACCCGGCGTCGTGATTGACCCGTTCACTTTTAGTGAGTTTTACTTAATTTCACCCGTTTGAGATACATAACAATTCAGGTCGACTTCTTTTTAAGTGTTGAGTCAAAGTCGCCACATATATCTATTAGAGCATAGATGTATTGACACATTATGTAATGGGGGTATGGGACTTTTTAGGAATCCCAATTCTGTTGGTCGAACATAGACGAGGCCAAGTCTTGACCAAGCACGGAAGCGTATCATTGAGTGATATGACTGAAGAAGTGTTCCGAAAGCTACTTATCAATCAGACTCAAAACTATTCTCCTCGTATCTAATCAACTACAATGTAGCTTTTCCTATCTTGTTGATCTCTAAGCAGACACATATAGCGGCTTTGCATACTTGAAAGCCATGTCATTTCTACTGTCCATTGGATGTCAGGAACCAAGATCGATGAAAAGTTATTATCCGAATGTGACACGTTGCCCAAGTTTGACGAGAGATTGATTCTGACTTTTGTGTTTGATAGGAGCAGTAACCCATCACTATCTTATACTTGATGAGATAATGGTTGTGTTTTCAACATTTTTCAACTTTAGGGTGCGGCATACCTGCACTGATTAGCATGTCAGAGTTTTTATCAAGTTACCTGGGAAAGAGCCGCAAAATTGGAAAAGAGAAGCTCGGCATATATATCAAGGCATACAAATAATTCCTAGCTTATATCAGTTTATTCGAGCCTAAGCCCCAAATTATAAAGAATCGCGTCGAGTTTGTGATCAGGCTGTCATCTAGTATTAGCCCGGATCAGCTATTTTCATGCCATAGCCGAGAAACGCTAAACAAGACGAGAGGGTTATGGCCACCTGAAGAAGACGAGAAACTCGTTAACTATATTACTACCCGCCATGGTTGTTGGAACTCCGTTCCTAAACTTGCTTGTTTCTCATTTTCTCTGTCTCCCTCAAAAGATAAGAATCAACTAAACCTTGCCCTCCTAAAATTAGGGGTGTATGGTTAAATAGTCTTAAATACAGACCCGTTTTGGTTGTTTTCGGGTTTGGCTTAGTTTTAGTGGGTTAACGATTACCAACGGCTATTTTCGATTGGAAAATGATTTAGTGGCCTAATTTTGTGAGGAAGTTGTTTATTGGTTTATGTAAGAGTCCCGTCACCAACGGACATGACAGTCTATTAGACGTTTTTGTGAATAAGCAATTTTTATGGTTTTACATGTTTTGACTCTAACGCGAGAGAAACGAGCCCATGCCACCACTAGTTGTAACAGAAATGCATTCAACCGAAACTTACTTAGCTCTATCTAAGAGTGTAAAAGAGTCGAGCTACTATTGAGCTAATCGAGATGGACTTGACGAAGAATTTAGAAGAGTATAGTGACTTATTTGTTTCACCATCGATGTGGGACGAAACAAAAACCATCTATTTTCAAAATTCTTGTTGTCTAGCTCCAAATATAAGAGCATCTCCAGGAAATCTTTAACTACAAACGAGCAGTTAACGTTAGTCCCTTATTTACAATCAAATACCACATTCATAATTTATTTAAAATGTTAGACCGCGGGATTTGAGAATTGTCAATTGTGAAAGAAAATGCGTACATGATAAAATTCTGATCTAAATTCTAGTAAAGCTCATGAAATGAATAAACGTACTTGAAACCAAAGGATCTCATACTATGTCAAAGTTCTTGGCTAACAAGAACACATTCAATCACAGATCGAACACAAAGATAAGTTCAGTCGAAGAAATGAAAGTAAACGGATGCAAAAGTACGTGGTCGTTACTAGTGAATAACAAAGAAGCCAAAGGTGTTCTGCTAGTAGATATATTTTCTTTCAATTTCAGTTACCTTATCGAATCTGCAGACACTAGTTTAGGTAGTTTCTAGGTAGACTCCAACAGGAACAACATTGTCATATAGCTGGTACTGTTATGTGTATTACTTTCAAGCATAACTACTCCCTGTCGCACATCTTCAGGTCGAGTGGAACGAACCAATGCCCGCAATAAGTCTACAGGCCACATTATTTCCTCCGCAATATGATATTTTCATTCAGGGCATCTATTTTTTCAGATTTTTGTTGAAAGTTAAGACTCATTTAGAGACAAAAGTCAATGTCAACAAGAGTTGCAGGCTTCGAGAATAAAGTCAGCAGAGCTAATTGGTCAAGTTCATACAGCTTATTGGTGTTTATCGAGCTTGAGCTTATGAGAATAGCTTTGTCACAACTTCTGAAAGCTTTTATGCGCGCTTGTCAAGAGCATAAGCTCTTAAAAAACATAAGCCTGTTTAGCTTCTAAGGTAAGATCTAGTTGAAGCTTATATGCCATGTTTAGCAAAACTAGCTGCAACTTAATATCACCTGAGAAAACCGCGAGATCTCTCATGAAGCGAAGAGCTTTAAAGTCAATGGTTTAACAATCAACTGATGTATTTATCCGAAACGTACTTAGCTCTATCTAAGACACTTGGACTAAAACCTCATGAGATGGTATGATAATTACCAATAGCGTCCAACAGCCAGTAGATTTATGTTTTCTCTCACTTGGGTAGGGTCGTGTTCTGTAATCGAATCTGCAGACACACGTTCAGTTAGTTTCTGATAATATCCAACAAGAACAACATTCTCATATAGTACTGTTGTGATGTGTATTACTTTAAAGCATAACTTCTCCCCGTCGCACATCTTCAGGTCATGTGGGATAAACCAAGCTCCGCAATAAGTCAGGACTCATTTAGCGTCATACTTGTTGAAAAAGCAAAAGTAAAAGTCAACAACAG
Source organism: Glebionis coronaria (assembly GCA_025667525.1). Lineage (NCBI taxonomy): Eukaryota > Viridiplantae > Streptophyta > Magnoliopsida > Asterales > Asteraceae > Glebionis > Glebionis coronaria. The sequence continues at coordinate 628,264,146 of CM046877.1, read as the reverse complement.
TTATAGTCTTTGAGAATTAAAGTCAGCATAGCTAATTGGTCAAATTCCTAGGTATATAGAGAGATTAAATTATTCGTAAAAGCAAGTGCGCACAGCTTATAGTTGTTTATCGAGGTTGAGCTGATGTATATAGCTTCGTTACAAGTTCTGATAGCTCTTATGAGAGCTTTTCAAAAGCATAAGCTGTTGAAACATAAGCTTCTGATATAAGATCCATGAAGAAACAACGAAACGATTTAAAGAATTACTTCATCTTTTTCGGTAAGAAAAGTCAAAAATAAAAGTCAATGAAAAAACTAACTGATGCATTCAGCCGAAATGTACTTAGCTCTATCTAAGACACTCAAACCTACGTTGAACACCAAAACATAGATGCCCAAAATCCATCAAATGAACAAAGCATACATCAACCCAAGGATCTCACACCATGTCGAAATTCCATAAAACGTTGAAAAAAACATAGAGTGGAACAAATAAGCTGAGCATAATAAATCACATGTGTGTTTCTTACAGAAATCTTGTCTTTAGAGTGTTTCAAAGCTTCAAAATGAAGTAACCACAAATAGGTATATTCTTCTGCTCTTTTTTGCACAAATAGGTAATTAGAAATTGAGTATAAACGATATTACGTAGAAAAAAGTTGAACAATTTGATTAGTCTTTTTCCTTCTGAGTAGACATACAAAGAAAAGATGACCATTTTGATTACTTATATAATCGCCGAACATGATGTTCTTTATTAGTGAAGCATAAACAGACAGTTGATGGACAGGAATCCTTCTTAGTTTACTGCCGAAGTTTGACAAAGCTAGCTACCTTCAGTTGTGACTTGTGAGGTATAATCGTAAAGTTGAAGTTTGCACAAGAAGTATGCTTACTTAACAATGAAGAGCTAAATCCAAAGTCGATTTTTCTAAGTCAAACATCATATAGCTATCGTCAAACTGAAATGTCCCAATCACGATTGCATGTGATGTCGACAATGCCAAAACGCCAGAAACATCTGATGGGAATGATTCAAATGACGCAGAAGGGAGACATCAAGAATTAACGCTAGGATTAAATAAGCCAACATAAGAATTTCTCCTGTTGCTTGTAGACTTGTAGTTATAAACAAACCCTCATAATTCAGGAGAGCTTGGTTACATGATCCCGGTCATTGGGATAACCACACTTACTAGAAATGAACAATATCCCAATCAGGTAACTTAGAACTTTACCAGAGGGCATGAACAAACTTGTAAAAGTAATAACTTCGCACATGTGTGCATTGTCCTTCCTCACAAGAAACTGGAGTCGCAAAGCATTTCTTTTGACCCGTTCACTTTTAGCAAGTTTTACTTAATTTGACCCGTTTGAGATACATAACAATCCAAATCGACTTCTTTATACGTTTTGAGTCAAAGTCGCCACATTGCGTAATGGAAGTATGGGACTTTTAAGAATATCAATTAAGTTGGTCGAACATTAACGAGCAAGTCTTAACCAAGCACGGAAGCGTGTCATTGAGTGATAGATGGGCACAAACACCAACTTACTTACTAGAGGGCATGAAAGAGACTTGTAAAAGTAATAACTTCGCACTTGTGTGCATTGTTCTTCCTCACAAGAAACTGGAGTCGCAAGGCATTTCTTTGACCCGTTCACTTTTAGCAAGTTTTACTTAATTTGACCCGTTTGAGATACATTACAATCCAAATCGACTTCTTTATACTTTTTGAGTCAAAGTCGCCAGATTGTGTAACGGAAGTATGGGAATTTCAAGAATATCAATTATGTTGGTCGAACATTACGAGCCCAAGTCTTGACCAAGCACGGAAGCGTGTCATTGAGCAATAGATGGGCACAAACAGCAACTTACTTACCAGGAAGAACCGGTAGTGCTGTGAAAAACTTCTGTAGCTCTAATATGATAAAGAAACTCAGTTCACTATAAATGCAAATGGTCAATGATCAAGAGTGTTGTGTTAATCAAGAAATGGAAAATGAAGTTGATCTTTCTCATCTTCACCATGTGAGTGTATTTTGATCCATTACTTGATCATATCTGGAGCTCTAATATGATAAAGAAACAGCATGAATTTGATCACTAATATATCTTTGGACAAAGTGAGTTAAAATCTTTCTGTTCAGTTGAAGATATCTTTCGACAGTGCACATAAAAGAACAATATCCCCAACCAGGTAACACATAACTGTTAGTTACCAGAGGGCACGATTGCACGAAAGACTCTTGTAAAAGTAAGAACCTGGCACCTGTGTGCATTGTTCTTCCTCAAAAGAAATGTCTTTTGACCCGTTCACTATTAGTGAGTTGTACTTAATTTGACCCGTTTGAGATACATAACAATCCAAATTGACTTCTTTATACGTTTTGAGTCAAAGTCGCCACATATATCTAATAGGGCATAGATGTATAGCCACATTTTGTAATGAGAGTATGGCACTTTTACGAATCTTAATTTTGTTGGTCAAACATAGACGAGCCCAAGTATTGACCAAGCATGGAAGCGTGTCATTGAGTGATAGATGGGCACGAACAGCAACTTACTTACCCAAAGAACAGGTAGTGCTGTGAAAAACTTCTGGAACTCTAAATAAACTCGTTCAGTTCCAACTGCAAATGGTCCGGTATATGAAGTTGATCTTTCTACTCTTCACCATCATTCATTTGAGAGTATTTTGACCCATTACTTGATCATAACTGGGATCCAAATGGTTTGAACTAGGTGGGCATTTGGACCGTTTGGTCTGGATCCAATGCTCAGCCTTAGTTTGAACACAAAGAGCCACAATCGGTATAGTTGCCTCATAAACAACCACAAACATCGTCAGATCTTTTATAAATTTTGAGATTTCTTTCAATCATCGAATGGTTTAGAACATACAAAAACCGGTTTGAAACCCGCTAACCGTGACCACAGGGACCTTACCAAGAGCAAAGCATGTTTTTTTGACACGGATACGAGATCTCGAAAGATTTATAGTTTAAATTACACAGCCTCAAACCGATCTCGAATGATCTACCCGATCAAATTCACCTTGAACAATCAAACACCACCCTTCTTGCCAAAAGGTCAGAAGGTCAATTCTTGCCATTGATATACTTTTTAAGCAATTTCCAACTTTTAACACATAAGTGCCTGAAATGTCGAAAATCAACCACGGCATTTCAATATCGTCAATAGTCCTGGTCACATATATTGAGATATTATTCTGATACAAAATGGTATTAAGAAAATTACAAATACTAGAAACACAAAATTAACATTAAAATCAAATACTATTGGAACTACTATCATTATGATTCAACTAATTCCATGCTTTCTTCTTCACGTATTATCTCGACAAAAAAAGGCATTGTCGGTGTGGTTAGGTGACACAAATGCAACCGACCCTTCCACGATTTGTGTACGTTTCCAATGATCCTGGTCATACTCAAGCTCAAATGACACTTTAAAACTAATCTTTTGATTGACCTCAGAGAATGTAATTTCCGACAACACAACTTACTCTAACAGTAAGTAACTAATTTAACTTTAACTGACCCATCATCATTGGGTCATTCCATTACTTCCATTGTTTTTTCTTCCCCGATATCACCTCAATCAAAAACGGCATTGTCACCGTGTGCTTAGATGACACTTATGCCTTACACAATCTATGTATGTTTCCAATTATGAGAGTAAGCTAAATCAAAAGTTGGCATTCTTTCTTTGGCATCAATCATGAGTAACAAAGTCTTTTGAACCCTACAAAAATAAAACCCATAAACACAATGAGCTAAAAGTTTCTTTCTAGTATCAGATCTGAAAAGTAGAAAAAGGAGAAAAAGAAAACAACATACCCTAATAGTTTGGTTTAAAGTATCATTAATAATGTGTGTTTGGTTTGTGAAGTGAGAAGTAACTAGCCAGTAGTTGTTTAGAAGAAAATTTGCATGCAGAAAACCAGGAAGATGTCATATAAACACATGGGGCGTTGGGTATTGGAGTACGAAGAGATAACATAATTGCCTAAATGGTATATCAAGTGTGGATTTTTTAGATAGGTTTGTAGGATTTTGTAGATTACATAGTTAGGATATAGTTGGGGATATAATATAAGGTTTTTTTTTATTTAAATAAAAAGTTTATGTGAAAGATATAAATGTATTTGTTAGTACCAACTACCCAAGTATATTTATTTGGAGTATAATGTAAAATTGAACCAAATCGAAATACAAATTTAGTTTTTGGGTGAACTATGGGTGTGAAACTTTGAACCGAAAATCGAATTTATATAAATATATACTATTTTTTACGATGTTGCAAAACAAGATATACAAAGTCGATTAATCGCCGTGTAATCACTACAAAGCTATCAACCTTGTCGATTTATGTAAAAGCAACTGATGGCAGTCAGTTGTGGTTAACAACGATCAAGAGAAATTAAACTTGCCACAAACGTGTAAATCTTGCTGAAAATACTGAAAACTCACTGTAAACTTGTGTTTATCATTTATAGCAAGTATTTATATGTATAGTAAGTTGGATTTTTAGAATAAAATTACCAAAACACCTAAAATTTATTAGAAATACCCAATACTTTCCGAAAAATACTCAGAATTTGCTAAAAGTGTGGATCCGATTAATCCCGCATAAAACGATTATAAGTTACAAGGTGGTCAACCGACCGACTAACGATCCACGGTTTTTGCAACCTTAATTTTTTATATATTTATATACGTATAAAATGATTTTTTATTAAATTATAAAAATATTTTTTGCTAAAACTTTATATAATTAAACTGTTAAAAAATAGAAATAATGTAATTCGAGTTATTCGAAGCAGCTAAAAATTAAACACAAGATCCCTAATATTTAACGCAAACAACACATTACGAAAGTCTAATTACTTCAATGAACCGATGGAATTTGTTTTATGTAAATAATAAAGTTGGTTTGTAAGACCTAAACAAAAGGCTTAGAAACATGCTTGTGAGCATCCGTTACTTTATAACCCTTTACTTTATAGCATTACTACCCGCCATAATGGTTGTTGGAACTCCGTTCCTAAACTTGCTTGTCTCTCATTTTCTCTGTCTCCTCAGAAGATAAGAATCAACTAAACCTTGCCCTCCTAAAATTAAGGGTGTATGGTTAAATAGTCTTAAATACAGACTCGTTTTGGTTGTTTTCGGGTTTGGTTTAGTTTTAGTGGGTTAACGATTACCAACAGCTATTTTCGATTGGAAAATGATTTATTGGTTTATGTAGAAGTGAGAGTCCCGTCACCAACAGAATGTTGTCACGATTTTTCTGTTTTGTGTAACTTGGGAAAGGAAAGGACATGACAGTCAATTAGACGTTTTTGTGAATAAGCAATTTTTATGGTTTTACATGTTTTGACTCTAACGCGGGAGAAATGAGCCCATGCTACGATTAGTTGTTACAGAAAATGCATTCAACGGAAACTTACTTAGCTCTATCTAAGAGGGTAAAAGAGTCGAGCTACTAATGAGCGAATCGAGATGGACTTGACGAAGAATTTAGAAGAGTATAGTGACTTATTGTTTCACCATCGATGTGGGACGAAACAAAAACCATCTATTTTCAAAATTCTTGTTGTCAAGCTCCAAATATAAGAGCATCTCCGGGAAATCTTTAACTACAAACGAGCAGTTAACGTTAGTCCCTTATTTACAATCAAATACCACATTCATAATTTATTTAAAATGTTAGACCGCGGGATTTGAGAATTGTCAATTGTGAAAGAAAATGCGTACATGATAAAATTCTGATCTAAATTCTAGGAAAGCTCGTGAAATGAATAAAACTAGTACTTGAAACCAAAGGATCTCATACTATGTCAAAAATTTTGGCTAACAAGAACACGCTCAATCACAGATCCAACACAAAGACAATTTCAGTCCAAGAAATGAAAGTATAGGGATGCACAAGTACGAGGTCGTTACTAGTGAATAACAAAGTGACCAAAGGTGTTCTGTTAGTAGATATATTTTCTTTCAATTTCAGTTACCTTATCGAATCTGCAGATACTAGTTCGGTTAGTTTCTAGGTAGAGTCCAACAGGAACAACATTGCCATATAGCTGCTACTTTTACGTGTATTACTTTCAAGCATAACTACTCCTTGTGGCACATCTTTAGGTCGAGTGGAACGAACCAATGCCCGCAATAGTTTCGATACAACTTCTGATAGCTTTTATGCGAGCTTGTCCAGAGCATAAGCTCTTAAAAACATAAGCCTGTTTAGCTTCTAAAGTAAGATCTAGTTGAAGCTTATATCCCATGTTTAGCAAAACGAGCTGCAGCTTAATATCACTTTGACAAAACCGTGGGATCTCTCATGAAGAAAAGCAAAGAGATTTAAAGTCAATGATCTAACAACGATATTATAAAGACCAGGCGTCGTGATTGACCCGTTCACTTTTAGTGAGTTTTACTTAATTTGACCCGTTTGAGATACATAACAATCCAAATCGACTTCTTTATACGTTTTGGGTCAAAGTCGCCACATATATCTAGTAGGATCACATATACTAAGATACATAAAAGGCTTGAGCAAGTGTACATGTTAATAGTATCATACAACAAAGTAGAAACACTAAACATCTAAAGTGATGTTAGAATTACAAATACTAATTATTATCTATGAAGGAAGCTTTTTGTTGCACGAAGCTCAAAGACGATCCCTGTATTATGAAAGTAATCTAAACCTATTATCTTAAACCAGTCCTTTGGTAAGACTTCATTTCGCCAGACTTCATGATTATTTCTTCAATCTCTATTTGGGATTTTGAGATACAACGATCCGCCTCCTTTTCGGACTTGGATCTATTTATCCTCATACCTTGTTAGGGTCTTTTTGGACAGACTTCTCCATGATCTTTATGGGAGTTGATTGTTTTTCGTCGTGAGTCTTGATCCTTCATATTGACTTTGGGAATAATGCTTTTCACATCACTTTGGATCTTTAGCAATAAAATGGAATCCTCATGCCTTGTTAGGGCCTTTTCGGACTCGCCAATCTTCGCGCCCCGCTTCATAAGTTATGCCTTGGCTATGAACTCTTATCATTACCGAGCAACTTTTAAACGATCTTGAACTAGAAGCTAAGTAACTTTTCAAATCGTACGACCTTACTTATTGCAGATAAATTATTAGCAAGTGATGGGAGAATAGGCAAATAATTACACCAAGTGAGCTTGTGCAAGAATACCGACTTATAATTGACTCTATCATTTCTCGTCCTCCACAATTTAAAATCTCAAGTAATGAGACTCATGGATACTTAGCCTAATAAACCAATTAAGGTCTACATGGTTAAGGATACTAGCTAGAATAAACTTGGATAAGTCTATTCGGGTTGAGTCAAAATAAACGCAACGGGCCTAATGTGTCAAAGATTTCAAAACTAGCTACACCACTTTATTAATATTTTTGACTTTATTGCGGGATATATACATATGAAAGCAACGATAAAAATTTAAAAATTACGACTAAATGGCCAGAGTTAATAAAAAATTTGAAAAATGTTGAAAAAGATGATTTTCTGGTTAAATGAAGGAATTTTTATGGAAAAGTCCACTTAAAACTTCGATAGAAGTCCCCCTACACTTAAGATAAACATTGTCCTCAATGTTTAAGCATGTGGGAAAGTCTCCCCTACATTTATGACATTGTGCACGTTGGTTAACTCAAGTTAAGGAAGAGACGACTAAAGTGATCAATTTCAAATGTGAGTATGAAGAAAATTGAATCACGATAGTTGAGAGATAGAACCGGATTTCGGATAACACGCGAGCACGGTTCTTCAGAGATTCCAAGAGTGCACTTATCCCTGTAATCACATCACCACACAAATACAAACACCTATAGAGGTCCCCCTACACTTAGGAGGTTAAAACATAAAAGGATAGATACTCGGGCTGCCTCCCGAGGAGCGCTTGTTTTTGATAACCGAGTCACGAGCCTGACTCGACCCAAAATTAGTTTATGGGGAACGTGGTGAGGATTGGAATCACCTCCTTAGAGGTGTCCTCACCAAAGTACAACTTCACTCGTTGGCCATTCAACTTAAAATTAGGTCCATTAGGTTGAGCGAGCTCGAGAGTACCATATGGAAAAATTTTGGCAATGGTGAATGGGCCGGACCAACGAGATTTGAGCTTTCCCGAGAAGATTTTCAACCGAGAGTTAAAAAGTAAGACTTTGTCGCCAACATGGAACTCTCGGTTTTTTGATCTTGGAGTCATGGATGAGCTTAGTTCTTTCCTTATAGATCACATAATTTTCATAAGCCTCATTCCGAAGTTCATTGAGCTCATTGAGTTGGATTTTGCGTAGGTCACCGGCTTTGTTGATATCAAAATTAGCCCACTTCAAGGCCCAATAGGCCTTGTGCTCCAACTCAATGGGGAGGTGGCACGCTTTCCCGTACACAAGACGATAAGGCATACAGCCGATCGGGGTCTTGTAAGCAGTACGGAAAGCCCACAAAGCATCATCAAGTTTATCAGCCCATGAGGCACGATGCTCTCCCACGGTTCTTTCCAGAATTCGCTTAAGTCCTCGGTTGGATATTTCAGCCTGGCCATTAGTTTGTGGGTGGTAGGCTGTGGAAAGACGATGATTTACACCGTACTTAGCCATGACTCTTGCGAATTGGTCATTGCAGAAATGAGTCCCACAATCACTAATAATGGCACGAGGCACACCGAATCTAGCGAAATGAGCTTTTAAAAAGTTACAAACCACCCTTGCGTCATTAGTGGGTAAAGCTTTGGCTTCAACCCATTTGGAGACGTAGTCAACGGCTACAAGGATGTATTTGTTTCCTTTAGAAGAAGGGAATGGCCCCATAAAGTCGATACCCCAAACATCAAAGATTTCACATTCTTAAATGAAATTCTGAGGCATCTCGTCTTTATGTGTGATCGTGCCTTGTTTCTGGCACACATCACATCGTTTAACCATATCGTGAGCGTCACGATATATGGAGGGCCAATAAAATCCCGAATCAAACACTTTTTTGGCGGTGTAGTTGGGACCAAAGTGACCACCGGTGGGTCCTTTGTGGCAAGCATCAAGGATTTCCGAAGCTGCCGGTCCATCAACACATCGGCGAATAATCAGGTCGGCACATTGTTTGAATAGGTAAGGGTCGTCCCAAAAGTAAGTCTTAATGTCGGTGAAGAACTTTTTCTTTTGTTGAGACGTCAACCCTTCCTTGAGAATTCCACCCGCCAAGTAGTTTGCAAAGTCCGCAAACCACGGGGTTTCATCGGAATTCGAATTTATAGACATTAAGGTCTCCAAGGGAAAAGAATCATTGATTTCTTTGTTCGGATGATCCCCCTGGTAAGGATCCTCAAGTCTGCTGAGATGATCCGCGGCTAGGTTTTCTGCTCCTTTTTTATCGCGAATTTCGATTTTAAATTCCTGGAGCAGCAAAACCAAGCGAAGAAGTCTTGGTTTGGAATCTTGCTTTGTCAACAAGTACTTCAACGCGGAATGATCGGTATACACAATAGTTGTAGAAAGGACAAGATAGGGGCGGAACTTTTCAAAAGCATAGACAACAGCTAAAAGCTCTTTTTCGGTTGTCGTGTAATGCAATTGAGCCCATGTCATTGTCTTGCTAGCGTAATGGATTGGTTGGAAGTGTTTGTTAAGTCTTTGTCCCAGAACCGCACCAATAGCAAAATCACTAGCATCGCACATCAACTCAAAAGGCAGCTCCCAATTAGGGGTAACTAAGACGGGTGCCTTAGTAAGCTTATCCTTAAGCGAGTTGAAGGCTTCAAGACACTCTTTGGAAAAGATAAAAGGTGTATCTTTTTCCAAGAGGTGGGTCATCGGGCGAGCGATTTGAGAAAAATCTTTGATGAATCGACGGTAGAAGCCCGCATGACCCAGAAAACTTTTCACACCCTTCACGGTTGAAGGTGGAGGCAACTTGGCGATAACATCGACTTTAGCACGGTCTACTTCAAGACCGGCTTTGGAAATCTTGTGTACCAGCACGATGCCTTCTTTTACCATAAAATGGCATTTTTCCCAATTCAGAACAAGGCGAGTGTCTTCGCACCGCTTAAGCATACGTTCCAAATTGGCAAGGCAAGAAGAGAAGGAATCCCCGAAGACCGAGAAATCATCCATGAAGACTTCCATGGTTTGTTCAACCATGTCATGGAAGATAGCTAACATGCACCTTTGGAAAGTCCCGGGCGCATTACATAAGCCAAAAGGCATTCTTTTGTAAGCAAATGTGCCATAGGGACAAGTGAATGTTGTCTTCTCTTGATCTTGGGGATCGATGGGTATTTGGAAATAACCCGAGAAACCATCAAGAAAGCAGTAATATTCATTACCCGCTAAACGTTCAAGCATTTGGTCCATAAAAGGTAGAGGGAAATGATCCTTTCTCGTGGCATCATTGAGTTTGCGGTAGTCTATACAAACTCTCCACCCAGTAACGAGACGAGTGGAAATCAACTCGTTGTGTTCATTGGGAACAACGGTTATTCCGCCCTTCTTGGGCACACAATGGATTGGACTAACCCATGGTGAATCCGAAATAGGGTAAATCATACCCGCATCAAGAAGTTTGATAACCTCTGTTTTGATGACTTCATGGATTTTTGGATTCACCCTTCGTTGGCTTTGAATTGTGGGCTTAAAGTCATCCTCCATGAGAATTTTGTGTGTGCAGAAGTGAGGATCAATTCCACGAATATCCGAAATCTTCCAAGCAATAGCCTTCTTATGATCTTTCAACACGGCGAAAAGTCGGGCTTTTTCTTCTTCTTTTAGGTCCTTTGCGATGATGACGGGCGACTTCTTCTCTTCTTCAAGGAATACATACTCGAGATGGGGCGGCAACTCCTTAAGTTCCAAATCCGGAGGATTTTTGACGGGAGGCGTATTCGAAGTCGAAGTATCGATAGCGATGACCGTGGGAGATGGAGGCGAAGGATTGTCTTCGGTGAGAAGATTGTCAAAGAAATTCATGTCTTCATCCCCATCGGTGGGAGAATCATCAGTAGATATGTTCGCATCTCCCATGGTATCTTCAAGATTGTTCCAAAATAAATCACTATCTCCAAATAGAGACAACGATGAATCAATAGAGGACATGGTCTCAACATTGGGAAGAGAAGTATGAATACTTTTGCAAGCATCATTAAAGTGTTCTTCACAAGCCTCATCAAGAACGTCAATACAATTAACACTCTCATATGAATAAGGCTGTTTAGACAACTTTCCCATGTTGAAGACTACTTTATCATCACCCACTCTCATGATAAGCTCGCCGGCTTCAACATCGATGAGAGTGCGACCGGTCCTCAAGAATGGACGACCAACAATGAGTGGCACACGGGGGTCCATCTCGTAGTCGACGACAACAAAATCAGCAGGGAAGGTGAATTTGTCGACTCCTACAATGACGTCTTCGGCTATCCCCACTGGATAAGCAACCGTACGGTTAGCTAATTCCAAAGTCATTTTGGTGGGGACTAGCTCTGGGAGAGATAATTACTTCCAAACGCTTAGAGGCATGATATTAATACTGGCACCTAGATCGGCTAGGGCCATGCAATTCTCTACTCCCGGGAAATTGCAAGGAATTAAGAAACGACCCGGATCACCAAGCTTGGTTGGCAATTTCCTTAAGAGCACTACAGAGCAATTCTCATTAAGTTGGGTGTTGGCAATATCGAGGAGCTTTTCCTTGTCGCTCAGAAGATCTTTAAACATTTTCGCGTATTTAGGCATGTGAGCGAGAGCCTCAGCGAAGGAGATATTGAAATTCAGTTGTTTAAACATCTTAAGAAAGTTAGAAACCTGAATATCATCCTTGCTTTTGAGCTTCTCTTTCCTCAACCTAGATGGATAAGGTATATTGGAAGAAGATGAAGGCTTCGGAAGAATAGGATCACTCACATCCTTGGGTGGAGGAGGGGTAGAAAGAAGAGGTGGAGAAATTGGGGAAGGAGAAGGATGAGGAATAGGAGCAGGTGACTCGTTCTCCTTAGTCACAACCACCGGTGGAGGTATAGGAAGCTCGGGTTCCTTGGTACCTTTGCCACTTCGAGTGGTGATTGCTTTCATCTCCCCTCTTGGATTCGCAACGGTGTTACTCGGAAGAGTACCCGAAGAAGAAGGTTGATTACGTTGGAAGAAACTAGCCATCATGTTTCTCAAATCATTAGTTTGGCTATCCAGCGTGTTTCTCATGTCGGCTCTCAAATCATTCCCTTGTTTGACCAAGTCTGCTTTCAAATTGATCACTTCACGCTGAAGATTTTCCACGATCACATCGTTTGTCCTCATGTAGGTCTGCACTTCTTGGTGTAGAGCGGTGGATTGGTTGGGAGGAGCATTGTATGCAGGTGGTTGGTAAGCAGGTTGTTGGTAGACTTGGTTGTTTCGTTGAGGTGGTTGTTGCTGCTTGTGAGGTGGTATGTATGGTGTGCGAGGTTGTTGTTGTTGTTGAGGAGGGCGGTTGAGGTTTTGTTGTTGGTTTGGGTTGTTTGGAGGAAAACCAGGTGGGGAAAGATAATTGTTAGAACGGTAGCTGAGCAAATTTCGGTCACCTTGAGGTTTAGCTTGATAAGCAGGTTGAGGATAGGTGCCATATGCTGCATTCACATTCTCAGCAGGGTAGTCTTGGGTGGTAGTACAAGAAGTGTAAGAGTGAGGACCACCGCATATCTCACAAGGTTGGCTGACAGCGTTAACTTGAGCGTTTTTAGCGTTGTTGCTGTTGTTGTTGCTGACGGTGTGGGTGACAAGCGATTCAAGAAGCGTAGTGATTTTGTCCAATCGCTTGTCGCTGTCACTAGTGCTAGCACTAGCGACATTGGTCCGAACACTCTTGGTTTGCACACGAGATTTATTCTCAATGATATCCCAAGCAGCATTGGAAGTCTTAGCCAAAAGATTACCCCCCGAGGCACTGTTTAGTGAATCTTGGTCACTCATGCTTAAACCATTGTAGAAAGTATTAATTTGATGTACTTTGGTAAAACCATGTTGTGGGCATTTTCTTAAAAGATCTTTAAAACGATCCCAAGATTCACTGAACGACTCATCGTACTTTTGTTCAAAATTTATGATCTCATTCCGCAAAGCGGTAGTACGAGAGGGTGGGAAAAAGTAATTGATAAACTTTTTTTCCAAATCCGTCCACGAGAGAATACTCTGTGGCGGTTCCTTAGCAAGCCAATGCCGGGCTTGTCCCTCTAAAGAAAAGGGAAAAAGTTGTAACCTGATAACCTCTTGTGGAACACCATTGAACTTGACCGTGTTGGTGAGTTGCAAGAATCTCTTGATATGGTCATGTGGGTCATCAATGGTACGTCCCAAGAATGGTTGAGCGGAGACCATCTGGATAAAGCCTGATTTTAGCTCAAAGTTGTTGGCGGCAATTGGAGGTATGACAATTGGATCTGTGTTGCCATCGACATGAGCTTGCAGCAATTCAATCATCGGGCGATTATCCGGAAAGGGCTCATTGTTGTTGTTATTGTTCATGTTGTTGAAAGGAGGGTTGTTGTTGTTATTATTGTTGTTCGGAGGTGGTATGTTATTGTTGTTTTGTACACCAGCCATGTCTAAGTTATCGAGAGGCCCGGGCTCTTGATAAGACGTGGATCGAGTGCGCATACACCTGCAAAAGAACGAACAAAGAAAAACAAGGCAAAAATATTTTTGGTTTTTATGTTTTTTAATTTTTTTTTTTTTTGTATTTTTGAAAATTTTATATTTTTTTTTGGATTTTTTAAAATTTTTATGAAAAATTAACGTTCACGGGGAACGGATCCCAAAATCCAAGTTCTCACAAAAAACTTTTGATCTTAACGAGAAGAGCCGGCAGCGGCGCCATTTGATACATGCATTTTGAATGGGGTTGAATTTAATCTCTCAGTCCTCTCAAATTGATCTCGGCCTTAAGTGGGATGATTGTTCTTGGTTACTAAATAAAAGGGTTTGGTTTTCTAATCTAATAAAAAGTTTAAATGTACTAAAATGAAAACTCAAATAAAAAAAACAGTTACTTTAATACCAATTAATAAAAACTTGAAATTAAAATTAAAATGAAAACTGAAATTAAAGTTACAATTACAGTTAAAATATAAATTGTGAAATAAAAGTAAAGAAACAGTAAAATAGTAAAACAGTAACACTAAAAGAAAATTGATTCGGAACTTTTTAACCTTGATTCGGAACTTTGCTCATCCGGAACTTTTCACTCGGAAGATTTTAAGTGCTCATCCGGAAGTTTTGCTTCATTCGGAAGATTTAGGTTCATCCGGAACTTTGGACTGATTCGGAACTTTTTGGAAAGGAAACCTTCATTCGGAACTTTGGAAAATAAACATTCATCCGGAACTTTTTAATTCATTCGGAAGATTTTAAAAGTCATTCATTCGGAACTTTACACTCATTCGGAACTTTCAATTCGTTCGGAACTTTTTAAACAAAACTCATTCGGAACTTTCTAAGAAACAACTCATTCGGAAGATTTAAGAAACAAAACTCATTCGGAAGATTTTAGCTCATCCGGAACTTTAGTGTTCATCCGGAACTTTGGTGTTCATCCGGAAGTCTGGTGTTCATCCGGAAGTCTGGTGTTCATCCGGAAGTCTGGGAACTCAAGAACAGTAACAATACCCGAAGAACAAGGAAAAACGATTTTGATCCAAAAATCACCAAGTTTTCCACTAAAAACTTAAATAAACTAATCACAAAGCATCTACTAACCATAAACTACAAATCCCATTAACAAAAACATAAATTCCAACAACTTTTGAAGATCAAATCAAGAAAATAAGAACTTAAGAACTTGAAAAGAAAAATGATGATGAACAAGATGAAATGGATAGATTAAACAAGAACTTGTATTAAATGATTAATGTTTTAACAAGATAAAACAAGGATTAAAATAACAAGATTGAAACAAACAAAGATCAAAATCACCAATCACCCTAGTGGTGATGGTGATGATACGAACTAAAAGAGAGAAAAAGGTGGAAGAAGGAAAAACTAAAACTAACTGGCTAAAATGTGTGAGGGTGGACTATTTATAGGCTTTTCTTTTGGTTGGTGAGTGGGCTTTCTCCCGTTCTTCTTGTCTTCTCGTCTTTTCAGAAAAGTTGACGTTTTCGATTCTGATTCAGGATTCGTCGTCGATTAAATTCAAATCGTCTTTTAATTTCTTCGTTTAATAGACTTGAGTTTCTTCGACTTATGTAAATTTTCCATCTTTGGTCCTTTTCTTCGATAAATCTTCGAATAGGCCCAGTGACTTCAAATCTTTTGCATCTCTTGGACAATAGACTTTATCTTGAGTCCTTTTCTTCAATAAAACCCGTGCAATCCCATGTTTTCTTCAATATTCATCTGGTTGGCTCTGAAAACACAATAAACACAAAAACCACGCATAATTCCAAACAAATGATATTAAATACGTGTTTTGGTCTTGTTTTAGCCAGAATTAAGTGGTAAAAGGATGGGTGTTTACACACCTATCAGCGACTCAGTTGTTTTTGGTGAAACAAATATTTTTGATTGTTTTTAAAATAAACGTGCAAGACTTTAAAATAAATGACGGGTAATTAAAACTACAACTAGTTAAAACGTAAATGGTGCAATATTTAAAACTTTAAAAGTAAATGACGAAATAACGTAAAATTAAAACTTGACGAAAAGCAAATTAACAATCAAATAAAAATGCAAAACATGATTAAAATAGACTAAAATCAAAACGAGAACAACAAATAAAATAACACTAAAGTAAAATGGTGGAAAAACAAGCTTAATATTAAAACAAAACAAAACAACCAATCGGAATACACCTGATCGGAATCCAATCGGAATCCGATCGGAATGTACCCCCATCGGAAAGAGCTGATCGGAATGTGCAAAAAAGGCATGATCGGAATGCATGAAAACCAATCAAATCGGAATATCCAAAAGGAAAGTCCAATCGGAATGTTTGCAAATGGATCCAGATCGGAATGCTATTCAAGACTCCAATCGGAATATCGAATATAACCCCCAGATCGGAATATAGTAAAATTGCATACAATCGGAATGAGCCAAAACTAATGCAATCGGAATGAGCAAAACCCTTTTCCGATCAACAGATCGGAATGAGGGAAGGGGTGCAGTCGGAATGTACAAATCGGAAAAGGGTTTAATACCTTTTCTGATTTAAGTGGGATTCGAGAATAAGCAAGGCAATAAGCTATAATGATAAGCTAGAACCAAAACTTGAACGAATCTATAATGAAAAAGGACTAAATAAGCACAAATAACAACTTTTCCCACTTAAAATAAACAAACTTTTAAATCAAACTATAAAAAGATGAACTTTTAGGCACGAAAACATTAAGAACAACACGGATCAAATAGATTTCGCACCAAAAGTAAAGTAAAATCAAAGAAAGGTAGAAAGAGATGAAAGATAGAAAGCTTGATCAAAGGTAAAGAAGATTAAAACAATAAAATTAAGAACACTTACTTGAATTAAAGGTAAGAAATTAAAGGAGCAATACAAGAAATTAAATGGCAAGAAATTAAATAACAATGTATGAAAATGGTGGAAGAGTGGGTTGTCAAGCCACCAACAACTATAAAATGAAGGGAAACTAAACTATATATAGGGAGATTAGGGAGGAGCTTAGGAAGCTTCCTCCCTCTTTCTTCTTTTCCTTAATTGCACACTCAAGTCCTTAATCTTCTTTAATCTTTTTACTTCAATGACTTTGTCTTGGGATTTCTTTAAACTCGTCTTGAATTTTCTTCATAAATAAGACTCGAGTTCTTCGGCTTTTAGTAAACTTCCGTCTTTTGACTTTTTCTTCGATAAATCTTCAGAATTGGTTTTGGACTTCCGTTCTTTTTCCACTCTTGATCTTTCAACTTCGTCTTTTGTCTTTTTCTTTGATAAAAGCCCGTGAAATCCCGTGTTTTCTCCACTTTTCACCTTTTCGTCCTAAATCACAACAAAAACACAAACCACGCATAATTCTGACATAAATGACATAAAATACACGTTTTGGCTCGGTTATTATTGTAATTAAGTGGCAAAAAGGATGGGTGTTTTCACACCTATCAGCCGCCATGGGTGACGGAGCTCCGTTCCTAAACTTGTTGGTCTATCTCTTTCTTTGTCTCCCTCAGAATATAAGAATCAACTAATCCTGGCCCTCCTAAAATTAGGGGTGTTTGGTTAAATAGTCTTCAATACAGACTCATTTAATTTTCTTCCGTTGTTAAACTCATACCCATAGTCATTCATAAGTGCAAACCAAACGCCCCTTAATTCAACCACTATCAAAGATCTAAACATCATCGAGTTATGGAGTAGCATCTTTTAGTTTAATATGAATTTGTATCAACATATTCATTTTATTTTAGACGAGGGTAACAAAGATGCAGCAAAAGCTGCAGATTAGGATGGAATAATTATCTGGACCAGGTTTAAAAAGAGGAAGCTTTTCTTTGCAAGAAACGAGTAATCAATCTGCACATCACCTTTGGAAACAAGTATAAAAGACCAGGAGCTATTTGACATGCAGTTGTTTAGTATGATTTCATTAACAATAGATAACTTCTAATATGATAAAGAAACTAGTTTAGTACATACTGCAAATGGTCAATGATAAAGAGTCTCGTGTTGGAAATTGGAGTTTATCTTTCTCCTCTTCACCATCATTCATGTGAGAGTATTTTGACCCGTTACTTGATCATAACTGGGATCCGAATCATCTTATAATATGGATCCGAATCATCTGATATTGCAAGCTAGAAGCGAGAGTGACAGCATGAATATGATCACTAATACTATATCTTTAGACAATGTCACTTAAAAAATCTCGTTCGGTTAAAGATATCTTTCAATAGTTACTTAAAATAAGAAATATGGTCGGATCACATATACTGAGATATTATTCTGATACAAATAGAATTAAGAAAACAAACCAAGCTTCCGTACATAATAGACTTAGTAAGTGTACATTTTTGAAATAGTATATACAGCAAACTAGAAACACTAAAGTAACATTTACATTACAAATACTATTGGAACTATTAAAGATTTCGAATGCACAAAGCGGCACTGATTTTGACCGGCGAGGCCTCAACAGCATACAATAGGAAGGCAGGTTGAGTTCCGCTCCGTGCATTCCTTTCCAAGGGATTCCAACATCAAAGACGATGGTATTATGAAGGTAATCTAAACCACAAGTTGACACACATTAAGTAATTTCATGGTTTTTCTTCCCCGATATCACCTCGCCGATATCACCTCGCCTTCGACGACTGGTGTCCGTTCAAAAGTTATCTTCTGGTTGACCTCAAGAAATTTTATTTTCACGAGAACAACTACCACTTTCACCCTTTCTGGTGAATTAACTTTTACCACATACGTGGACTTAGCTTCCCCAACATCCACATGGCCTCAACTACAAACAAAACAAAGGCAGTCCATTCCTTTCCGAGCAACTCCAACAGCAAAATCCATCCCCGGTATTATGAAAGTAAGCTAAATCAAAAGTTGACATTCTATCTTTGGCATCAATCATTAGTAACAATGTGTTTTGAAACCTACAAAAATAAAACCCATGAATGAATACAACAACCTAAAAGAAAGAAAAAAAAGAAAAAAAACATACCCAATTTTGTCAAGAAGATCTTGAAGCCGATTGTTTTGGATTGGGATCTGGTTCATAAAGGGTATGTGATTCATGAAAAAGAGAGAAGATATATAGGAGTATTTTTTCGTGAAGTGAGAAGTAAGTAGCTGCTACTTGTTTATAAGAAAATTTTCATACACAAAACCAAAAAGATGTCATATAAACACATGGGGCGTTGGGTTTTGAAATAGGAAGAGATAACAAAAATTTGGTTTATTGCCAAATTGGTGTACTAAATGTGGATTTTCTAGATACGTTTGTAAGATTTTGGAGATTACATGTATATACTTGTTAAGAGATAATGTAAGATTTGTTTTTAAAATTAAAATAAACAATTTATGTGAAAGGTGTATATGTAATTGTTAGTAGCAAGTATATTTATTTTGAGTATAATATTAAAATTGAATCAAATCGAAATACACACTTGGTTTTAAAGGTGAAATATGAGTTTAAAACGTTGAATCAAAAAACCGAATTTATATAAATATGTACTATCTTTATATATTTATATGTATGTTTAATGATTTTTTTATTCAAGAATAGATGTAATTCAGGTTATTCGAATCAACACGAAAATAAACCAAATTAAATTTGGTAGTTCGATTATGATCGGGTCGGTTTTTCTTTTTCCCCAAAAAAATATATCCGGACAACCCAAGAACCGAGCTGGTGAACACAAGATCCCAAATATTTAACGCAAACAACACATTACGAAAGTCTCATTACTTCAATGAACCGATAAAATTTGTTTTGCTATTCCTTGTGGGGTGGACAATGGCTGGTGCCAAAAGACACCCGAGGTTAAGGTGTTCCCGCCAATCTTTACCTTTTTATGGAATAAAGTTCGTTTGTACGACCTAAACAAAAGGCTTAGAACTTTATCCCATATAAACACATGTTTCCATAAAAACCATAAAAAGGCATGCTTGTGTTGTGAACGCCCTTTACTTTATATCATTTCCTTCCTATCAGTTTGCTATGCCCCAGTTGATGTGGGACAACCTTAAAAATGAGGTTAGTCATATGATTTTGAAGTCCATACTTGAGATTGAAAGTATATGGTAGTTGGGTCGAAAAGTTACTTGTGTAAGTGTTCAACTTGTAGATTGTCGAAACCTTTCCGTGGGCTAACTTGCAAATATGAATCAATGATTTTGGAAAATGATAGTCTTAATGGCGAGGTGCTTCTTTATAAGCTTAAGAAAAAAATACACGTTTCGTCTTTATGTCTTGCTAAAAAATCACGTTGGTCCCTAACTCAAATTAAATACACGGATGCTCTCTATTTTTGAACTTGTAACAAGTTTCATCCCTATTTTGAATGGTTATTAGTCTGTTACTTTTTAACGTTAAGTCGTGTGAGTGGAGGGGTAATTTAGTCCTTTTCTTGTTTTGGCTACATTTAATTCATACAACACCCCACCCAACTTCACACACGATCAATAACCTGAACAAACTTGTTCATTTTTTACAATGAAGATCTGGGTTCATATTTTTGCTTTTCCTAATGCACTTTCCCTCTCAAGTTCTGCCTCTCCTTCACCAAAGTAATCCTCAGGACCCTTATGCTTTCCATAAATCACTTTCATTTTCTCATACTTCAACCTGCTGAGGTTCACCTTTGGAATATTCAATCTTTTCAGGAAATTCATCAACTTATTTGATAGAACTAAGCTAAGTGTTATATGAAAGTAGGACGATAGGAATGATTTATTGAAGAAACAAGGGATTAAGCCGTATAATAACGACGTACTTTCACAAATGTACCATCTTGGTATGTGAACTATTTTTTGTTCCACTCAATGTAACGTATTTTCAGATTTTGTGTCGATTTGCACCAAGTTTTACCGCCTACCTGTTAAAAAGTTTGGAAATCGAGAAAAGATTCCATAGGACATAAATTTTAAAGGGATTAGGTCCTATAACAGCAACGAACTTTTTCGAATGTACCGATTTGGTACGTGAACTTTTTTTAAATTAAGAGAAATTACAAAAAACTTTAAAAAGATTTAAAAGTACTAAAAAAATTTATATGCATTTTTTAATTACGAGAAAGGGTAAAAAAGATTCTTGATTAAAATTACAATTCTTTTAAAAAACTTATTTCTAAAATATAAACAAAAATTTTAAAATTACAAATTCTCTTTAGAAAGTTTTTATACTTAAAATAATTTTTACGAAAAAATTATAAAAACTTGAAAGCTTTAAATAAAAAATTGGAAGATTAAAAACAAGTTAAAACAACTGAATTTTTTTATAAAATCTTTAAATACATAAGCAATGAATTTTTAGAAAAAGAACTATAAGAAACTTTAAGAAAAAATCAAAGACTTTTAATAATTAAAATTTCATCAAAAAAAGATATTCCCAAAAATTTATAACTATCAGAAAGTTAAGATTTCCAAAAAAGTTAAAAAATTTAGATATTTTTAATACATTTTATGTTTTCTTAAAATAAAAGTAAAATTTAAAACTTTTATTTTTTTTAAAAAGTTTTAGTTTTATCTAAAGAAGAGATAAAAATAAAGTGTTAAATTTTAAATATAAATTTTTTTGAAGAAGAAAAACGTTTAGTTATTTTTAACCTTTTCAAAAAGTTTCCCAATGAAAAACTTTTAATTAATAAACTAATTTTGTAAAAAGATAAAAAGAAAAAATGGAAAAAGAAGAAAAAAATGTAATGTTCCCGGTAAAACAAGTTTCAGTGTGCAAATCAACACAAAATCTGAAAGTACGTCACATTGAGTGAAACAAAAAATAGTTCATGTACCAAGATGGTACATTTGTGAAAGTATGTTGCTATTGTACGGCTTAATCGCAAGAAACAATGCAGAATCTGAACAAAGAACTTTAATAGAATCTGAGAGAACGATAGGTGTGATTTATCAAAGAACGGTGCAGAATCTGGAGACCGAAACTTCTACGAAATCAACTAGTCCGTAGAGAGGACCATCAACTAGTCGGTAGAGAGGACCAGACTCCTAATACATCAAAGATTATAATTTATGCCATGCCTTATTCTTAGCCGTACACTTACAATTTATAGATAGAGATAGAAGATATTAGAAAATCATAATATGCTAGAATCGGTGCTGACGATCAGGGATTGCAATAAATTAGTGATCCTGATTTATCTCAGTCTTTCCATCAATAAACGGGATTCTTATCATTACACTTCTTGATTCCTGAACCTTTATCCTTTCTCATCTCTTTGGCTGTTAGGCAAAAAAAATGATTTAACACTGAATGATTCAAAACTCTGTATAATTTAGTGACTCTGTATGAATCTGGTTCTGAATAAAATTGCAGTGTTTGATAAATTTTGTGAAAAGAGTACAATTGATCTTTTGATAGTTTATTTTTACGGATATGTTATATGCATATATGATTAATAATTGCGTTAATATTATTTAGCTATCAACATGTTATAATCGCCCGTATGACATGCATTATATCTCAAATATTTGCTAGTAACACACTTCCAAGTTAATGTTTCGAAACTCGGTTTTTAAATCGACCCGGTCGAATCATTGGGTTCGGATCAATCCGGGTCGATCCGGATTAACCCGGTTTTCTAAAAAAAAAATTTATATTTTTAATAATTAACAAAAATTATAAATAAAAACCATAAAAATTCCCGTATACTGAAGATATAAATTGTTTACCAACCAATATAATATGTAAAAATAAAATCCTGTCATAAATACGTAAAATTTACATATTTTTTTAAAAAAACCCAAAAAAATCGAAACCCGTCCGGTCTCGAAACCGGGTTGACCCGGGTCACCCAAAAACCGACAAGTCTAGTCGGGTTTCGAAAATATAAAACCCAGGTCATATTAACCCGTTTTTTCGACCGAAACCAGATCAACCGGTTGACCGGCAGGGTTGACCCGGGTTTAAAAACATTTTCAACTTCAATCTATTCAAATAAAAGTGATGAAAACAATGTATATCTGAATATATTTAATTATACAGTTCGTTTATTAGTTTATTTATACTAGTTTATTAAATAATTTATATCGTGAAAGTTAAAATAGGATGTGCAAGCTAGGCCTAGTGCAAGCTACTGAATGACTGAGGAGGTCTACACGTGCTATCCCATTCAAAGGCAATCAGAACCGTACAGAGGCAAAAGAATATTTATCAAACATCATCTATCTCTGACCGATTAAAAAATGGTGCTGAATGAACCATTAAGTAGGTATCAAACAACCCCTTATTCGGCTCAACCTTTTAGTGGAGAACTGATCAATAACACTTCTTGATTCCTGAACCTTTATCAATTATCATTCAATAATAGAAAACAACTTGGGTATTATCAATTCATGTAACACCGATAACTAGCCAAACAAAACATTTTTGGAATGGATTTGTTAGACGAACAACTTGAGATTAGTCATTTGATTTTGAAGTCCATCCTTGAGATCGAAAGTATATGGTAGTTGGGTCGAAAAGTTACTTGTGTAAGTGTGCAACTTGTCGATAGTCGAAACCTTTTCGTGGGCTAACTTGCAAATATGAGTCAATGATCTTGGAAAATGATAGTCTTAATGGTGAGGTGCTTCTTACGATTAGCATCTTGCTCCTTCCACTAAAACTGCATCACGATGAAATAAAAAGGTTCACACCTGTCGCATACGTTTCTTGGTTCTACCTATGTTGTTTGCATATACAAAAATAAAAATAAAAATATAAAAATAAAAATAAAAATATAAGACTTTTACATAGTTTTTTTCTTTTAGGGGCAATTTAAATGTTTTTAGATTGTTTTGTTTCCGAGTGGAGGGCAATCTGACTTTACAATGGGATGCACTTAAAAAAATGGTCCTAATTTTTTTTTCTTTTACACTAAAATTTTATCTTATTTGACGAGCCATGGGGGGCGCCGCCCCCCGCAACTACAAAGTAGTTCCGCCCCTGGGTCGAACACAGACCAGATTTGGGAAGTTCGATACCTGGAGTCTCATTATGTCACTTGCAGTCACCTCGGTTGACTCTAAACTCAATGATTTCAGCTTTTTTAATGGCTTCTAATGCTACAATCCACTGCTGGTTCTGGTTGCTCGCGAATTTGATAAGTTTAGAGAGACCAACTGAGTCAGACGTGCATCCAAAGTGACACATACAATTGTTTATCTTTAACTAACAAAAACGAATGCATCAAGTATTGCAAGTGAAGAATTTAATGATGTTTCGCGTTTCTTGTTTTTAAGTGTGAGGTTGAGACTTCTCTACGGGCGTTTATTGATATATAAGTGAAGACGTAAGACGTTTGAGAAAGTGAAAGCTGTAATGGGTAAATCGGATTGAGAGACCAAATGCAACAGATATTTGCTATACGCTTTATTTTTCTTTATGAGTTATTAGGTGTGATTCTTTGCTACTTATTAAACCCGATGCCTGCTAGTAGAGTGCTGCATTAGCTGAAAAGATTGCTTCCGTTGGTTCCATCACGGGTCTTGCATTTTCTCATGCGCTAAATGTACTAGGCGTACCACCAAACAACTAAGAACACGTATCAGATGCTGCATGAGGAAAACATAACAATAATTACATCAGCTGTATGTTTCCACCTATCCTATCAAATTGGAAAAAAAGAGGTAATCGAGTTCTCCTTGCTCTTGATTAATTTGTTGTTATCAGTTTGGCCATCGATCCGGCATTAGTGTTTGTATTTATAGTTGAAGAAAATGTAAGTTTCTTCCCAGAAGTGTTTTGGATTCAGTAGTATGGATCCAAAATGAGCTGAAGTATTCCTGATGTTTATACTTCAATATCAGACATGGTTGAATACTTGACTGTCACGTATAAACATGTCTGTTGGATTAAGTAGAATGAATTCCTATGGTTATGTTGTAGTGTGGTAAAACATTGTTTACATGGATTTGGATCTGGATTAAAAGGTACATAAAAGTTATAAAACGAATTCCTCGTGCAGAGCCAGTACCACTGTTCAGCCTTTGTTTCAAGAGTTTCAGAAACGGTACGCATTCTTGTTTAAGGGTTCCTGTCCCTGACATTGATTTACATCTTCAGGGAGGGCATGCCTGCCGCTCGGTGGTGCAAAAAGTGAACCAGCAATCGTGACTGCAACATTTCAGCTAGAAAATACCCATTTGATTAGAAGTTGAACAGAAACGATATTATAAAGACCAGGCGTCGTGAATGACCCGTTCACTTTAATGAGTTTTACTTAATTTGACCCGTTTGAGATACATAACAATCCTGGTCGACTTCTTTCTAAGTTTTGAGTCAAAGTCGCCACATATATCTAGTAGAGCATAGATGTATTGCCACATTGTGTAATGGGAGTATGGGACTTTCTAAGAATCTCAATTCTCTTGGTCAAACATAGACGTGCCCAAGTCTTGACCAAGCACGGAAGCGTATCACTGAGTGATATGAGTGAAGAAGTGTTCCAAACTTCCAATAGCTACTTATCTATCTTGTTGATCTCTAAGCAGACACATATAGCGGCTTTGCATACTTGACTGCCATGTCATTTCTACTGTCCATTGGATGTCAGGTTACCCAAGTTTGAGGACAGTTTGTGGAAAACACTATCTTATACTTGATGAGATAATGGCTGTGTTTTCAACATATTATCCGAAAATGACACGTTACACAAGTTATATGGATGTGTTTTCAACATTTCCTGCTAAGGATATCTGTTAACTCCTAATGTTTCAACTTTAGGGTACGGCATACCTGCACTGATAAACAAGTCGAGTTTTTATCAAGTTACTTGTGAAAGAGCCGCAAAAGTGGCGACATTCACGCCTACACCAGCAGGCAGCAGTAGCAACATTTCTTGCATTCCATCCTCAAGACAACAATATTATAGCCATTCGTATGGATGACTCAACAATACAAATATATAACCTTCAGCATTTTGGCCAATTTATGTTACAATGAAAGTACCCTTTTCGCCTCAATTAGGTACCTGGTGTCTTGTGAGGTAGTAAGAAGTAACGTTTTTTTATATAGGTTAAAAGCAAGCTTAAAGGGCAGTCAAAAGAATCACGGGTTAGGTCTTGCATTTTCTCATGCGCTAAATGTTCTAGGTGTACGCCAAACAACTAAGAACACGTATCCGCTGCATGACGAAAACATAACAATAAGTACATCAGCTGTATGTTTGCAACTATCCTATCAAATTAGAAAAAAGAACTTCAGATGCAAGCTTAAAGCTCCTAAGAGTTAAGCCAAATTGAAAACAAAAGTTTCTAAAACGTTAAATTCGTAGTTGTTATCATCAAACACTATGAGCTCAATTGGAGTTAGTTGCGGAAAAAAATTGTTTGTAAGATCCACTGAAGTTGGAAATCTTAACCAGAGATGCCAACCATCTCTCCTCCTTACGAACACAACTAGTAGGTTTCACATTTCTCTTATATACTTGTCTTTGTTTTGCTTTTTATCCGATGTGGGATAGAATCAAATTATACATATATATCTTTTTATGTCCCAAAACTAAATCCAATAACATTTAACATCTCAATTTAGTGCTATTTGTTAAAGGTGAACATGATTTCATTCGGATCAGTACATACTACATACGGTTTTTGAAAGTTATTAATTAATTGGTTTTGGTTGTTTTCGGTTTGGTTTTGTTTTAGTCGGTTAACGATTACCAACTGCTATTTTCGATTGGAAAATGATTTAGTGGCCCATTTTGTTTGGGATAATTGGCCTAGCAGTAGTTTGTCGCGAGTTTTCGGTTTTGTGTAACTTGGGAAAAGAAAGGACATGATAGTCTACTAGACGTTTTTGTGAATAAGCAATTTTTATTGTTTTACATGTTTTGACTCTAACGCGAGAGAAACGAGCCCATGCCACGACTAGTTGTAACAGAAATGCATTCAACCGAAACTTACTTAGCTCTATCTAAGAGTGTAAACGAGTCGAACTACTAATGAGCTAATCGAGATGGACTTGACGAAGAATTTAGAAGAGTATAGTGACTTATTTGTTTCACCATCGATGTGGGACAAAACAAAAACCATCTGTTTTCAAAATTCTTGTTGTCTAGCTCCAAATATAAGAGCATCTCGGGGAAATCTTTAACTATAAATGAGCAGTTAACGTTAGTCCCTTATTTACAATCAAATACCACATTCATAATTTATTTAAAATGTTAGACCGCGGGATTTAAGAATTGTCAATTGTGAAACAAAATGCGTACATGCTAACATTTCTTGCATTCCATCCTTAAAACAACAATATTATTATAGCTATTCGTATGGATGACTCAACAATACACATATATAAACATTCCACATTTTTGCCAATTTATGTTACAATGGAAGTACCCTTTTTCGCAATTAGGTACCTGGTGTCTTGTGAGGTAGTAAAAAGTACCATTTTTCCGTAGGTTAAAAGCAAGCTTAGAGGGCACTAAAAAAGAATCACGGGTCTTGCATTTTCTCATGTACTAGGTGTACGCCAAACAACTAAGAACACGTATGAGATGTTGCATGAGGAAGACATGACAATAAGTACCTCAGCTGTATGCTTCCAACTATCTTATCAAATTGGAAAATAGAACTGTAGATGCAATCTTATGATCTGATATTAGTAAGAATTACATATGCAAGCTTAAAGCTCCTTAGAGTTAAGTCCCGGAAAAAAAATTGGGTTATAAGATCCACCGAAGTGGGAAGCCTTAACCGGATGTGTACAGGTAAGCTCGAAAGCTGTTCCCATCCCTGTCGGGGGGAGATGCCAACCATCTCTCTTCCTTACAAACACAATTAGTAGGTTCCACATTATTTCTATTATATCTTGTCTTTGATTTGCTTTTCATCCGATGTGGGATAGAATCAAATTATACATATATATCTTTTTATGTCCCAAAACTAAATCCATTCACATTAAACATCTCATTTTGGTGCTATCGTTGAAGGTGAACATTTCATTCGGATCGGTACATACTACGTACGGTTTTTGAAAGTTACAAATTAATCGGTTTTGGTTGTTTTCGGTTTTGGTTTAGTTTTAGTCGGTTAACTATTTCCAACTGCTTTTTTTTATTGGAAAATGATTTAGTGGCCTAATTTTGTGAGGAAGTTGTTCATTGGTCTATGTAGAAGTGAGAGTCCCGTCACCACCAGGATGTTGCTCATAGTGTTAACTGTTATATATATGTTTTGCTTTTCATCCGATGTGGGTAGGAACTTTATATATATATCTTGGTAGTATATCTGTTTGGGATAATTGGCCTAGCAGTAGTTTATGCAATCTTTTTAGATATTGTTATACGTACTTGGCAAAAGTATGCAGTATCTTCTAATTCCTTGTTTAAACCTTGTTTGTTGCGAACTTTCGGTTTTGTGTAACTTGGGAAAGGAAAGGACATGATAGTCTATTAGACGTTTTTGTGAATAATGCACAATGTAAAAGAGTCGAGCTACTAATGAGCTAATGAGCTAGTCGAGCTACTAATGGCCGGGAGAGATAGTGGGGTCATAAGATAACATTCACGACACATGTTTTTGGTGCACTTAGGAACTCTACAGTTATGCGTGTTAGAAAGTCTTCACACGACACAAAAGGAAAGTCACGAGCCCATCGCAAAACGGACAATACTGTGGTCTTAGAAGACCCAACACAAAACGAATCACCCACTTTTAACTCCCTTTTATCCCCCTTCTATAAACCTTACCCAAACACTTTTATAAAACATGCTAGCAACTACCGCAAACTAATCAATGTTCCTAGGTTTCTCATACATATCGATACCACATATAAGGAGAAAACACATTTGGTTAAAACTTAAAAAATGACAATACTTATAACACGGAATGTAGTCTATTAGATACTATTACTACACACAACCAACGTATAAGGGGCTGATCACGGTCCAAAAACCGGACCGAACCGAGAAAACTGATTGTGACCAAAAGTATGGACAGAGGACCGGACCGAAATGTTCAGTCCATGTCCTGGTCAGTCCGCCAGTCCGGTCCATCCAACAAAGCATAGTAGTCCCATAAGACCCGACCGAAGAGGCGAAGACCAAAATGACGAAAAATGCGGACCAAAGACCCGACTTGATATATTCATAGAAAAACAAACCTTGAACAGGATCAACAAGAGCTAACACGTCATCATTACCACTCCCTAGACTTAACCCAAACCCAACTAGACCCGACCCAAGTAGACCCGACCCGAATAGACCTGAACTCGACTAACCCGAGTTCAACTCGGGTCCCTAAATTATTTTTACCCTCACCCGAATTCGACCTAACCCAAATAACTTAAACCCGACCAACCCGACCCGATTCCCACCCCTAAATTGATGACACGAGAGTCGAGACACTATAATGCTCATGACATTAAACGCTGTATTTATGAATAGCCATGGTACCTAGGATCTAAAGTTTTAATATGGTAGTTGAGTTTAGTTGGAATAGCAATAAATTATGTGTAGATAAAGAGACACTCCTAGCTATCCTCATTTCTCACCACAAACACACTCTATCATTCCATACTTCTTTATCACAAAATCTGCTCACATTTCCTGTCACCACATCACTAAAGGTTTGTACGTAGTTGTTTTTTTATAAATTGTTCAAGTTTTAGTAAGATTTTTTAGATCTATATGTATATTGTGCAGATCTAGCTTTTTTTAAACTGTTTTTTTTTTCAGGTGGTGTTGCCGAAATGTTGATCAAAGTTGAAGTAATTGGTCTTGTTGATGTTTTCTTAGAGTTTATGTTTCGTGCATTTTTCTACACCTTGATTCCTTTGTTTAAAATAGTCCATCAGGTATAACTTTCATCCGTTTCTTTTCTCTTTGATTAAGCCTCATTTTTATGTGGAGACTCATGGACTTGTATAAGTTTATTAACCCATAAGTCTCTTAAAAATTGAGATTTATTAAATATTAGCTGAAATATGGCTTATTCGGCTTATATAACATAAGCCCCAATTTTGTGGCTTGTTAAGGGGGTGTTTTGTTAAGCTTATAAGTTGGGATTAGGCTTAAGCTTATAAGCCCACTATATAAGCTAAAACAATCACCCCTTATATAAGCCCACAAGGTTCCAAATAAGTTACAAAATTGGGGCTTATGTTATATGAGCGGAAATGAGCTTACCTTATATAAACCAAACCAAACACCCCCATACAGTATTTAATAAAGTTTGTGACTTTAAACTGCATCTACTCTTGTCTATACAAACTTTATCTTTAAGCAATATGTACTAAATACTAGTACGTGATATTTATCTATGTTTTAGTTCATTAGTTTGTGTTTTGTCCCATCTTGCTGCAATCGTACCTGTTTCTTTAGTCTTCATTGATGGGTTAGCCAAACAATTAAAGCTTATATTGGGTCATTTAATGTACTGTTAATAATATCATCAAGATTTAGGTTGCCGGATAATGAAAACTAGGCTTCAAGATCAATACTGATAAATCAGAGATCGTGAAATGCTGGAGAATCACTCTGCATTTTTTATATTTTTTTTTTGTGCTTTTCTTCTAGTCATATTTACGCACTTAGTAAGGGCTTATATTGAACGGAAGTTGTGAATATGGTGGAGCTAAATAACATGAGGGAATGGCTAGCTATGTATCGGGACATCCTTAGTGTGCCCATTTATTACTGAAACAAAATTTTGAGGGTGGGTTTGGTAGTATTCTTGTTTGGTCACAGACGCACAGGATACATCATTTAACTCCATTTTTGCTGTTCTTCTTGTTTTGGTACTGGGACGAGACTCTTTTTTTGTGAACAATGAACACACAATTTACTGCAACTAAATTGATTTTTATGCAGCTTCTCTTGGGACTAAATACACATGCAAGTATGGTCAGTCTTGTCCATACCATCACCCCAAGGTAAAAGTTGCTTCTTTAGTTGGATATGTTGGTTAACTTTTAAGGTATGTTAAATCTAATGTGTGTTCATCTTCAGGCTGATGATTCGGAAAATACGGACGATTCTGATTTTCTAAAGAGACCGTTTAAGTCTCTATCTATGGTATGAGTGGCAACTCGCAACTCTTAAGGTATTTGTATATCTTCTTGTATCTAACGTGTTTAGCATGTCAACATGTAAGCAGTTTAAGGTTGACGATACGAAATTGGAACATCTATTTCATGTCCCAAGAGAAATTGATGGTTTAGATGATGGCGATGGTGGGCAGATTGGAGGACTTTCGACGCCTTCCTCTACCCCTGAACTCGAGCTTAACTCTGTAGGCCTCCCTATTAGACCGGTAATAAATTTGCATACATTTTATTGACACATTGACTTGTTTAGTGTACTTGTCCGCGTCTTTGTCTAATTAGTAATTACCTGTTGTTTACATTATACAGGGAGTAACAAATTGCAATTTCTACTTGGAAAATGGCAGGTTAGTAAATTGACTTGACTGGTTGATTTAAATTTCTCCATTAAGCTTTCATAAACTAGAAACAATTAACAATATACTGATTTCCGATAATACTAATTCAGTTGTGGTGCATACTTTTTATGATTCAGTTGCTCGTTTGGCAGTGGTTGTTTACTATAATAATCCTGAGAGAGATGGTGATACATTGTGTGATCATCAACGAGTAAGGAAGTCGGAGCATGTGCCAAAGGCCCCAACATGGCAGAAGGACTTTGTGATGGGATAGAATATCTGTGTCGAATCCTTGTGTTACTAGCTAGGATAAGTGTCTGTTACTAGGATAAGTGGCGAGTCCTATAGGATATGTGTTGGAGTCGAAATGGGAGATTATCTCTAAACTAGTATATAAACAATTGTCATCCAATGAAAGTTCGTTAGTTTTTCGTGATCAAATAATACGTCTTCTTTCTCTTTTCTTTCTACTGTCGATACGGTTAGATCGTATCATTGGTGCTTTCATTGTACTCACGGATGGAAAACAATGTTGTAGTTACAAGCACTGATCATGTTGATTATAGGCCTGAGCATGGTAGACCCAAAACCTACCCGGACCGGAAAATCGGACAGGACCGAACCGAACCGGACCGTATAATTTTGGTCTGGTCCTCGGTCCGGGGTTTTAGAGTTTTTTGGTCCTCGGTCCAGTCCGACCCGGTCCTACCAAAAGTCTCGTTATTTATGCCTAATAGGACCGGACCGGACCGAACCAAGACCGGACCAGAATATTTCGGTCAGGTCTCGGTCTGGGCGCGATGCTCAGCCCTAGTTGATTAGATCGGAGTAACTAATCACCATTTACCATACCAAAAGAATTTACAATTCGTGTTATTTAACAGCTTTGTAACGTTTTTAGATACAAAATCAATTAAAACAGTCGAATCACCTGATTATTGAAGGTTTGATCTCAATCGTGTCAACATAATTGTGTATAGTCACATAAATGACGCATTCAGACACAAAAACAGAGAGATTAAGACCAAAAATAGGCTTTGATCGAGAGTTGTTGCAAAATTAGTGCACCTTCAAGATATATCGCTGCCCTGGCGTTAACCGCCCCTTGGCTAAGCTTAATTGTTCATGTTGATGCTCCTCAAGTAGTTGCAAGTTTTTTATAGTAAAAGTGTTCTCTAAGGACATGTGAGCTTAAGCAAATCCAAAAAGAGTTGGTTTTAGTTTTGCTATCCAAAAAGGGTTAGCGGAGCAACTTGATGCTCGTTTGCCTTCCACCTCTATGTAAATCCTATTTTGATATGATTAGGAATGGAAAATGGAACTGGCCAGTTGAATGGTATGAAAAATTTCCTGTTATTACTAGTATTGACGAACCAAAGATTGATGGTATGATTAAAGATAAAGTGTATGTACTGATGTCCCACAAGTTCAATGGTGGAATATTGCGTGGTAGTCTCAGTGTACCCCTAAACACTCATTCATACTACGGTTAGCTATTCAGGACAGACTCAACGCTTAAGATAAATTTTAAAAATGGGGAAATTATGCAACCAATAAATGCCCTTTATGCTGGAATGATTAGACTTGAAGCACTTATTCTTTCAGTTTACCTTTTCTGTGTTGCATGGAGTAAGGCTAAGAGTATTGCAAAGATAAATAGTGATCGGAGTGTTTGGGATAAGGAATGCCGAGCAGAGGGCTAATACATTGGTGGGGAAAACTGTTCCCTATAAGTTCTGAGATTATGACCGAGTATTTGGATGGGGTAACAGTTCTTGTTCTTAAGAGTCTATTAGGAGCCAATAGTTAGTAACCACCAAAAGGTAGTTTCCTGCTTATAGCCCGGATGAAGAGTATATCATTGCAGAATGGTAGAGC
This sequence comes from Glebionis coronaria, assembly GCA_025667525.1. Classification (NCBI taxonomy): domain Eukaryota; kingdom Viridiplantae; phylum Streptophyta; class Magnoliopsida; order Asterales; family Asteraceae; genus Glebionis; species Glebionis coronaria. The sequence continues at coordinate 628,231,200 of CM046877.1, read as the reverse complement.
ATTGCCTTCATTTTATGGTAAAGATTCTATATGGCTATATGCAGATGCGAGTTTCAAGTATTATCTGTGATATTTTAAGGTTCTTAACATGTACCTCAGTCCTTTATTATTAAAGATCTGAGATTTCAGCTCATCACATAGAAATAGTTAGTCTAATCATATGGTAGGTTCCCTGATGTGAAGGGTAGTATGAACTAGATGAGTAATGCAAGTGATTAGGAATAAAGGAGCGGTGAAAGATGTTGCTTTTTGGTGCTAATCATGCATTACCAGGAGGAATGGAAGGAATATCACTCTGTTTTTTCCTTTAACGGTAACCTTTCATTGCAAAACAAGCAATATATTCTAAAAGATAGAAGCCGCGTTTAAATTTCTAAATGCTATTTGAAGAAGCATGTAACGTCAGCCGTTTATGCTCAGCTGTGATGCTGCTTTCAAGTTATCTCTGCCTGTGTTTGGTGGTGGTGTTCGTGTTCCCACCTGTTCCCTTTGTTATGTCCATGCTGATCTATGCAGCACCATATCCCCTTGTTATCTGAGATTTTCTGCTCTAATAGGTGACACTCATCTGTTGGCAAAGAATATGCTAATTTCGTATAATATCCGTGCTCGTACAAGGTTTTAACATGTGTGGTTTTGCTTCATCGTTATCGTTTGAAATAAATGCGTGAACCCATGCATGGTTTAAGCCTAAATCAAAGAAACATATCTGTAAACCTTATGAACACAGATATTAATCAAGTTTGAACACACATGGAAATCAATTGATAAACATCCTGATAAAACATACATGAAAATGAACCAATTACACATGAAACTGTTCTTCATGTTAACATTTTGATCCTTAACTCTTAAAACCAGAACCCAAAATTTAGACCCTTTGCTTCGGTTGCCGGGGTACCATCCTTATAATTGACCACGTCCAGGACCACGACCATGACCTTGACTTTGTTGGTAACAAGTTCCTGAAATATAAATCAAAGAGACAATCTTTGTTAAATACTAAACAGATTTTTAATGCAAATTAGAAATTATACTCCTCCACCCTATTTATACCGGATTTCAGTTACATATTATAAAAAGATGATCATTCGTATGGCCTAACTAGTTTTTTAATTGGCCGAATAATGGCAAAACGTTTAGCGAAATCTTTGTCACAAAACCTGGATCAACCCCTATTTCATGACAGTCACTCTTAGAAAACCCTATATTCATCATCGTGGCATCTTATAATTTCTAGTGATCAATGAACTAAAAGATACAACGATTAATAATCCCATATTGATGAAAGTTGCCATAAGAGAAAACCTTACCTTTTATAACTTCATCAGCATACTTGAAAAGTGATTCAACACTCTTAAACATTATATTACATAATTTCAATCCATTTGGATGTAATTCCACCTTCTGGTGCACCTTCGGATCTTTTTTAAGAATTAACGTGAATGTGCCCGGGATCTCTGGACACACTTTAATTAAGTAAGCATGTCGATTAGAATCACGAGCTTCAAGCATTCCTTTAAGATACTCTACGAGCGGTTCGACATACCTACTCTCAATCTGCAACACATAAATTTAAGCATGATAAGTTTCCCTATGCCGGTCTTGGCAATAACTTACGATTGGCAAAATAAGGATGACCCAATGAGATATCGAATAGTATGAATTAACAAGCTTATAGTTTATGTTCCCTTTTACTCCCTAAGTATTCATGATTTACAAATTTATGTTTATGTTTTTTTGTAGGTATGCATTGCAAAAAAAAATGGTGAAGCTCGTAGGCATGGAAACCAGCTACACTTGGCCCTCTTAGATCGATTTTTAATGCCCCTTTCTTATAGAAAATGTGTAAAGAGCCATTAAAACGTATCTAGTTGTTAAGTAAAGTTTAAGTGGATCAAAACCTAACTCATGGTGATTCATAGTTGTTTTTTTGTAAAAGGAACTATAACTACCGAGATGTTATCTCGTTATGTTTTGAAATCTAAGTTCTGTTAGTCAAGTTCATATTTTTCAGAAAATTGTTTGAAAATGGGTCAAAAGTCAACCCGGTGGCAAAACTGTAAAAAATAATCAGGCATTTCGAATTTATCAAAAAGCCAACAGAAATTTACAAATTGAAATAAAATATAAATGACTTGTGTTGAGAAGTATACTCTGTATACTGATCTAGACTAATACTTGTACTCAGGGATCTCTTTTGCCAAATACAATACCTCAGGTAAGTAAAGGTAAGATTTATTTACATTTATTTCTTTTGTATAAGTTTATATTATGCAGGGATGAGTTTGTGCAAATATGAGGGACTGGAAGTGACAAGTTAAAGAAGTACAAGCCCATTCGTGCTAAGTAGTATTTATAGGATATTTCTGTTTGTTTTATTCATTATTCATCTCTCTTGTTTGTATCGTTTTACACAGAGTTAATAAATCTCTCTCTAGTTGGTTAGGGTTTGATCTCAATCTGTGAGATCATTGTTTCTTTTGGTTGTATTGTTCTTGATCACAAACCCAGGTATTACAGTTGAAGTAATAGCCTGAGGCAGTTAATAAAGGGGTGGTTGGTTGACTTGTTCATTGTGTTAAAGATCTTTGTATATTTTTCCACATGGTATCAGAGCCAGGTTGGCTTTGATACAAAGATCGTGTTTGATTGTTCTAAAAAAAAAAAGTTTTTTAGGGTTTCGAAAATTTGGGGGTTTTCAATATTAAGGGTGTTTTAAGGTGTTTCTTGATAGAATCTGTTGATTCTTAAAGTTAATTGATCATTTCTGTGGTCAATTTGTGGTTTCTCAAAATTAGGGTTTGGACTGATTTTGGGGGTTTTTGAGTATTTGTTCTTTCTTGATAGATTAATCAACATTGTAGTTGATTAATCTTGATTAATTTGTTTTTTGTATCAATCTTGATTGAAAACCCTAAGATTCAGAAATTAGGGTTATTCATATCTGGTAAGATTTGTTCTATTTTGTTATTTGTTTGTCTGTTTCTCTAATCTTGCAGGTTTGCTTGATTTTGAGGTTGTTTTTCCGCTGCGTACTTGATCTTGTTGATCTTGTTGATCTTGCTGGTTGCTGCGCGTGATTGTATCTTCTCACGCTTATATCTCTCTTTTATTTTTTTGTTTAGTGGGTTAGGTGTCGAAGGGAGTTTTCCTTTGCTTGATCTTGGAGTTGTGGTGATATAAGGTGGTTTTTTGTTGTGATTCTTTGTGTGATTTATTGTTAGTTTTGTTTGTTGGTTTGATAATATGGCTCCTGAAAATAAAAATAAAGAACAAGAGGGGGGTTCTAGTAATAATGAGATTGATGTTTTTGATCCTTTATACTTGCATAGTAATGATACTAGTGGGGTTCCTCTAGTTGGGTTTAAACTAGAAGGAACAGAGAATTATAAGATTTGGAAGGCTGCTATGACTCGTGCTATTCACACTAAGAATAAGTTAGGGTTTATAGATGGAAAGATTGCTAGACCTGAAGCTGCTGGTTTTTTACAAAATCAGTGGGACAGGTGTAATGCTGTTGTGTTAAATTGGATTTTGGGTTGTGTTTCACAAGATGTTTACATGGGACAAGTGTTTTCTAATAATGCTAAAACTGTTTGGGATGAGTTAGAAGAAACATATAGCAAGAAAGATGCATCTGTTATATTCAATTTGCATTATAAAATCCAATCTTTGTCTCAATCTGGTATGGTCTTATCTGAGTACTACCATAAGTTTAATGCTTTATGGAGGCAATATGACTCCCTTGTCAATTTGCCAGAATGTACTTGTGATAATTCTGCTGAGCTTAAAGCTCATAATCAACTCATTAAGCTGATGCAATTTCTCATGGGATTAGATGAGGTATATGCTCCAATTAGGAGTATTATTCTCACTAGTGATCCTATCCCTGATGTGAAGGGTGCTTTTGCTACTTTATCTAGAGATGAATCACACAGGGGATCACATTCCCAAAGTGAATCTAGAGGAAGTGGGACTAGTACTGCTTTTGTTGCTAGACCTAACAATACTAGACCTAATAACACTAGACCTAATAATAATGGTGGTTCTAATTGGAATAATAATAGGTCTAGTAATGCTAGATCTAACAATAATAATAGGTCCTCTTTGATTTGTACTCATTGTAACATGAATGGTCACACTGTTGACAGATGTTTTGAACTTGTTGGTTATCCACCAAATTTTAGAAGAAATAATGGTGTTAATAGAGGTACCTCTAGTAACAATGTTGTTACTGGAGGAAGTGATAATGTGAATGTTTCATCTAAAATGTTTACAGATGAACAGTATAAACAATTGATGGATTTGATTAGTAATAACTCTGGATCAGAAAGCATATCTGCAAATGTTGCAGGTATTAATTGTGCTATAAGTTTTTGTTCATCTAGATTTTTTAATCATAATACCAATATTAGTACCTATCATGTTTACATTGGTTGGATAATGGATTCTGGTGCAAGTCAGCATATGACTTTCACCATTATTGGCATGGTTAATGTTGTTGATGTGTCAAAGCTTAATATGACTGTTGGTCACCCCAATGGTACTAAAGCTTTGGTTACACATATTGGCAGTATTAAACTTACTGATACTATTATTCTTCATGATGTTCTGGTTGTTCCAGGATATCAAGTTAGTTTGTTATCTGTTCAACAATTAAGTAAAGATAATAAATGTAGAGTCATATTTGATGAAAGTTCTTGTATGATTCAGGATTCTGTGCTAAGGACCCAAGTGGGGACTGGTAGAGAACAAAATGGTTTGTATTTTCTTAATACAGGTAAAAGAATTGAAAATAACAATGTTCAGTTTTGTTGTTTGTCTAAATGTATATGGCATAATAGACTTGGTCATCCTTCAGACCAAGTTTTACAAATTCTTAAACAAAAGTTGAATATAGATATGAAAAATAATAGTGATGTTTGTGAGGTCTGCCATAAGGCAAAACAAACCAGAGAACCATTTCCACTTAGTGAACATAAGACCAAGAGTCTTGGTCAGATTGTTCATTTGGATGTATGGGGTCCATACAAGGTTTCTAGTAGAGAAGGATATAAATACTTCTTGACTGTGGTTGATGACTTTACTAGGGCTGTTTGGGTGTTTTTGTTGAGGGGGAAAAATGATGTTTTTGAGCAAATTGTTGGGTTTTGTAATCTGATTAAAAATCAATTTGATAAATCTGTTAAGATTTTTAGAAGTGATAATGGAACAGAGTTTGTTAATAATAATATGACAGTTTATTGTAAAAATAATGGGATTATTCAACAAACCACTTGTGCTTATACCCCTCAACAGAATGGTGTAGCTGAGAGAAAACATAGACACTTGTTAAATGTTGCTAGGTCTCTCATGTTCCAGGGGGGAATTCCTCTGAACATGTGGACTGAATGTGTTCTAACTGCAGTTTATTTGATTAACAGGACTCCTAGCTCTGTGTTATCTGGAAAAACACCATATGAAATGATTTATAAAACTGAACCTAATCTCTCTCATATTAAATGTTTTGGTTGTCTTTGTTTTGCTTCTGTGCTTAATAATACTGATAAGTTTACTTCTAGATCAGAAAAATCTGTTTTTATGGGTTATGCATTTGATAAGAAAGGATATAAATTGTTTAGTCTTGAAAGCAAAAAGTTCTTTTTCTCAAGAGATGTAAAATTTTATGAAACCGTTTATCCTTTCAAAAATAAATCTGAGAGTAAAGGATTTCAATTTGAAGTTGAAAATGTTGATAACCTAAATTTTTTCAATACTGATCAAGAGGATAACTTGTCATATGATCCCTATGATGAAAAGAGAGATAATAGAACTGATAGGAGTGAGGGCACAGACCAAGTATTGCCTGGAGGTACTGAAAAGTCTAGTGTTGCCGATAAGAATGATGAGGGGCATTCTAGTGATAGCACATTAGAAGAAGCCACCAGAAATACTTTGGAGAGTGCAACACTTGAAGAAGATTTAGAATCTGAGGGTGATGACGAAAATTATCAAAGTTTTAATGAACAGGTTAATAATCCTATAATGGAAAGAGAGATTAGGAAATCTGCTAGAAAATCTAGTATGCCTGTTAAGTTTAAAGATTTTCAAGTTAATACTAAAGTTAAGTATAACATTGATAATCATGTTAATTACTCTAAATTGAGTACAGAACATTTCATGTTTACCACTAATCTTGATAAAATCCATGAACCTAAAACATATGCTGAAGCTGTTAAAGATAATAGATGGATTGAGGCAATGAACCTTGAAATGGAAGCATTAAATAGAAATGGTACTTGGGTCATAACTGATCTTCCTCAAGGAAGAAAAGCTGTAGGACATAAGTGGGTTTATAAGGTCAAATACTTCTCTGATGGGAAATTAGAAAGGTTTAAAGCTAGAGTAGTAGCTAAAGGCTATAATCAGAAAGAGGGAATTGATTATGAGGAGACTTTTTCTCCAGTAGTCAAAATTGTTACTGTAAGATGCTTACTAACTCTAGCTGTTAATCTGAACTGGCCATTATATCAACTTGATATTAATAATGCTTTTCTGTATGGTGAACTGGAGGAAGATGTCTATATGACACTTCCAGAAGGGTATTTTGATAAGGATGACAAGAGAGTTTGTAAACTTGTTAAGTCTTTATATGGGTTAAAGCAGGCACCTAGAAAGTGGAATGAGAAACTTACTTCAGTTTTAATTGAAAATGATTTTATTCAAAGTAAGAATGATTTCTCATTGTTCATTAAAAACAAAAATGGGGTTTTTCTTGCTTTATTGGTTTATGTAGATGATATTGTTATCACAGGGAATAATGTTACTGAGATTGAAAATGTTAAGAAGTTTTTAAGTTCTAAATTTCTTATTAAAGATCTTGGAAAACTTAAATATTTTTTAGGAATTGAGGTCATTGAGTCTAATAACAGTTTGTATTTAACTCAAAGAAAGTATTGCTTAGAGGTTCTATCTGAGTTTGGAATGCTTGGTTGTAAACCTTGTGGAACACCTATTGAAACTAAGGTCACTTCTGTGAAAGACAAACCTGTTATAGACAAACCTTTGAAAGGTATTAACAATTACCAGAAATTGGTTGGTAAATTGATATACTTAACTCATACCAGACCAGATATTAGTTATGCTGTTCATGTTCTTAGTCAGTTTATGCATGCACCCATGGAATCTCATTTGAAACTGGCTTTTAGGGTTCTAAGGTACTTAAAAAACTCACCTGGTAAAGGTGTTTCTTTCACTAAAAGGAACTTTGAGCTTAGTATCTTTGTTGATTCTGATTGGGCAAAATGCAAGGTTACAAGAAGATCTGTAACTGGATATTCTGTTTTTCTGGGTAATTCACTTATATCTTGGAAAAGTAAGAAACAGTCTATGCTAGCTAAATCTTCTGCTGAAGCAGAATATAGAGCCATGAATACTGTTACTTGTGAGGTGATTTGGATTCTTAAAATTCTAACTGAGCTAAATGTTAACATCTCTCTACCTGTGCCTATACATTGTGATAATAGCTCAGCAATTCAAATTGCTGCTAATCCTGTTTTCCATGAGAGAACAAAACATTTTGAAATTGAATTGTTTTTCTTAAGAGAGAAGGTTGCTGATGGGATTGTTAAGACAGTGAAAGTTAAATCTGAGAATAATGTTGCAGATATATTCACTAAAGGTCTGAGTGTTAATGAACACAATAAGTTTTGTAATAAGCTTGGATTGTTTGACATGTACAAGAATTAGTCTATGGGGGAATGTTGAGAAGTATACTCTGTATACTGATCTAGACTAATACTTGTACTCAGGGATCTCTTTTGCCAAATACAATACCTCAGGTAAGTAAAGGTAAGATTTATTTACATTTATTTCTTTTGTATAAGTTTATATTATGCAGGGATGAGTTTGTGCAAATATGAGGGACTGGAAGTGACAAGTTAAAGAAGTACAAGCCCATTCGTGCTAAGTAGTATTTATAGGATATTTCTGTTTGTTTTATTCATTATTCATCTCTCTTGTTTGTATCGTTTTACACAGAGTTAATAAATCTCTCTCTAGTTGGTTAGGGTTTGATCTCAATCTGTGAGATCATTGTTTCTTTTGGTTGTATTGTTCTTGATCACAAACCCAGGTATTACAGTTGAAGTAATAGCCTGAGGCAGTTAATAAAGGGGTGGTTGGTTGACTTGTTCATTGTGTTAAAGATCTTTGTATATTTTTCCACAACTTGCCTCGCCCACATCTCCATATGCTTCATTCCCTATCATTAGGATATCCGAATGTTGAAAAACGTTGAGCGGGTCATCTTCTTTCTTACCCATCTCAAAGATGTCTATGTGGGCGCATATACCAGTGTCTAGTTTGATAGTCAGTGTGAGATGACATGTCCCAAGAGAGCTAAGATGAAAGTGAAAGGTGCCTGGGTCACTTAGCGACAAAACGCTGTTGAAACAAAACAAAATCATAAATATGGCATCAAGCAAAAGTGTATCAAGGAAACAAACCCAACACGTAATTAGCTTATGTAAGATGACTTCTACACACAACCTGGCATACTTCAGAAGCACTTTCATTGACAAAATGTACGTTCCCTATCTGTCTTTCGTGTAGAAAACTCTTCACTAGCACTTCATCCTGGTAATAAGGATCCTTGGTTTTATACGTCTTATGACTCAACAACAACTTCTGTGTTTCTTCCTCAAAATTTGTTATCGTGCAGTTAACAATATCGCCTACTTTCAAACCCTTGATATTTTTTGTCATACTCATATCCCCGGAAAACCCAGAGTCGAGAATACAAGTAGCGCTTCTTGTGTCAATGGCTGTTATAGTGGCTTTTACAACGTTTCCCTTGCTAAGGGTGTCCGTTGTCTCACCATATAGTAAGAGAACACTTTGTTGATGATTACCTTTGACGAACTTTTTTCTTTTTGCTAGTATTATTATAGACATCTTTATCAAGCCCCTTTCTTAAGAGCTCTTCATTCATAGAAATCATAGTTCCAGATTCCATCAAGGAATTCTTCAAGAATTCAGCTTTTTTGGGCCCAAGCCCACAAACGAACTGTAATGGAGCAAAAAGCCAATCTTCTGTTTGTGCTGCTGTTAGATCAAATCCATTTCGATTGACTTCATCTATCATTACTTTTTCCAACTTTGTGTACTTTTCATCTGCAGTGAGACTCGACTGAAACTCTACAAGGTTCCAATCCAATATTTGTTTTTCTTTCCCACATAAGGTTGCGATCATAGCTACAGGATTCTGAAAATATCTGCCAAGGGCCACACAACGCCTGAATATTCCTGAAAATATGATTAAATTAGCTTACAGATATTGTGAGTGACATGTCATCAAACATGGACAAAATAGTTTATTTACCAGATTCTTCAAATTTAAGCTGTTGGATTGATATGGATGAAATCTCATATATACGTGGGAGAGTCTCGTCGCTGTATACAACCAATGGAACATCTCGTGCGACTTTCTTTTTCATCATGGAGATGATCTGATAATTATTTTAAATAAGCAAAATAAGCAAAATAAGCCTATAAGCACAAAGCACTTGATAATTCATACACTTCTAATTTTATTATAATTAACAAATATCTACTTAAGGGGGGGTTTGGGATTGCATATTTTGGGCTTGTGCTTATGGCTTGAAAGCAGTTTAAATAAGCACTTCCTGATGATGTGCTTGTTTGTGTTCTTATTTCATCCAAACATAAGCAAGAGAAGCGTATAAGCACAAAGCACTTGATAATTCATCACTTATAAACTGTCATTTTTTCTTTTATATACGCAATCCCAAACACCCCATTAATTTAACCCTGTGTAAAATAGTTGGAAATTTCTAGTTATGAGTTATGACATGAGAGAAAGATAACAAAAAACAATAATATTAAAAAAAACACATTTACCCGAGATATGTCTGTATCGAGCTTACTGTCATGCAAATTTTTAGCTCCAAGAACAAGAACGTGTGGTTTGTTTTTCACCAAGAAATGCAGAATAGCCATGTCTTGAGTATCCTGACCGCAGTCCTTTATTGTACCGGTCATAAGCTTATCAAGGACTTTGCCATTGGGATCTAGCATAACAAGACACTTGATGTAGCTTTTGGGGTCCATACAACTCTCAAGTTCCGTGCAACATGCCACAACTGTTGGTGCGGCTTCAACATGAATAATTGGTCCTCTTTCTGATAACGTAACACGGATTTGTTCCTGAGTGACCTTCCATACTCCTCGATCAACCAACTTTTTGATCTTTTCATCAACTTTTCTCTCGCTTCCTTTTCCATTAGACATACCACACTTTCAATGGCTTTTATTACGATTTTTTTCCATTCTTCATTCAAGAATTTAGTTCCCTCACTGTGGTCCGAGAAATGGTAGATTAAATGGTAAACTATTTCATCCGTCACCCCTTTTGGAAGAGAAACCGAAACATCAATTTGATTTTGATTTTCACCTATTTCAATCCCAAGCCATTGCGCGTCGACAAATTGGTTCAAGGGCTTATCTTTGATCCATTTTATATCTCCTAATTCTATTGCCTCGCTACATGCCTTCGGCTCGGTAGTCACGACAACATTCTGCATATAGATGCTACGCACATAGGATAAAATATAGGGGTCCCAACCAATCTTTGATGCTACCTATTAAGGGTTTGCAAGTGAAAGCAAGATATTAATAACAAGTATGTATTGTATAAAGGAGAAAATATTCTAAAAGTCAAATACATGAAAAGGGTACAGTTATGATATTACCATATTCCTAACCCCATTGAGGGCCTCCTGTTTGTGTGTCACCTCGATATTAAAATTTGCCTGCATAAAAGAGAAAACCATCATGACTGAATCAGTATCTAACGCAAGTAGCGTGTAAAATTTGTGTACTAACCATGTATCTATAAAAGAGTGCGCTCCCCAATTCTCTGAGTGAGCCAAACTTCTTAGCAAACTCTTGTATGTTGTCTTCCTCTGAGTCCGTACTAAACTTTGGACGCTTTAGAGGTTGCTTAAACTCGCTTTCACAAGTATAGTCAAAATGTGTGTCCAAACTTCTTTTGATATCATCAAGCTCCCATACAGATTCGGCAGACGTGAGGAGCTCAATATAGTTAGATTTTATCTCTTGACAAGGGTTATACTTTTCTATAACTTCGTGGTTGAAGAGTTGCTCCAGCTTGTTTTTGTATTTTTTTAGCATTGACCAATCCCGTTCAAGCTCTAAGATAGCCCAAAATGTCTGCAAAGTACATTAAATGAGGCTAATTATTAGTAAAAAATATGAACGAACATCTTTTTAGTTTCCGTGAACAATATTGAAATGATATGAAGTGCGTATATACACTTATACAAGAAACCAAGTCCGAAAACTCTATCAACAAAGACTATACCTCGTAATGGTCAGAACCTTCACACAAGGTAGGGCATTCATCCTTATGGTGCATAGTAATATAAGGTACCTATTAATATAAGAGACATTTATAATGAATTTTCACAAATCGGACTTGTAATTTAGAATAGAGACCAAAGGTAAAGGTAAATACTTACATCATACTTATTTGAATGTATAAGCATCAAGAAGGCGGAAACTTCTGCTTCAATTGTGGTTTTCATCTGACGCCATTCTTTTCGGGATTGACAAAGTTGATTAAAAATCCAAGTACTTGCCTCCGATATAGTCTCCTTATCTATTGGCATGCCACCAATGCTTTCCTCAAGCAGCTGCAAAGAAAGATAATTAAGCTAACATATATAAATTTTGCTTATATCATCCTCGCAGTCATTTACTTGTCAACAAGTTTGAACTTACTTGAATCCGCTCTGGGACATCGGTTTTCACAACTCTGTCGACTGTATTTGTGTCGCCTTCTTTTTCTTGATATTCTTCCTCAGTTATGCTGATACTTAATGTGTTTCCGTATCCACATTTGCCTCCAAATATCTCCCGTGCCTCGTGTATTTGATCATAAGGAACACTTTTTCAAACTCCGGGTTTGATTGTATATGTTTGTTCCTGCATTTGTGTATGTCGAAAACAAACAATATTATTATAAAAATAGCATTTTAAATTCATGAAGTAACAAAAATAAGTTTATAAAAATAGTAGTAGCATTTTTAGGTTCCTCTTATATTTGCTAACTACAATACTAAAACTCGAGCTTATAAACGACAGTTTAAACAACAGTTTGTTGACTCACCTTTCCATCTTGTTGGTTGATAAGAAATGGTTAAGAGATGAGTAACTAGTGATTCACACTCCCTACCTATTTATAATGAGCTCCCTCTGGATACTTTTTATCACCCAACCCATGTGGGATAATTGCAAAAAAACACTTTTCTTACCCAAAACTCAAAACCTTCAAATTACGTTGCAGTCTTATGTTTTCTTTGATATTAGTATTATTGAGTAGTCTTTTCCTCTTGTTTGATTATTGCTCGCCCTCGATACAAATTACGCTGCAGTTGCCAAAGTCAATCTTCTAAGGATACAATGCAATCAATGTTATTAGTACAATGAGATCTTATTTGCAGTAGTTATGTTCATCAAATGCATTTACAAATACTCACTTAGATTTGTTGGATCCTGAGCTTGAACGAGGATTGTACTCGCGAAACAATAGGGCCAGTGGATAAATGAACAATTGTTCTCAAATCACAGCAGTTAAAACAAATCATGCACACAAATTTTGACAGAATTCTAAGATCAAACTAACATGAGCTCGAGAAACATGTTGCCCGATAACTTGATTGGAATGTCAATTGGTGAATCCAGATGATAATCGGCAAGCTATAGCTTAAGGAGACAAATATCCTTCAACCCATTTCTTAAACATCAATGCAGCCTCCATCCTATTTTACTGAACTTTTTACAAAACAATTTATGATACTTTAGAAATAGGGTGCGGTACTTATACTTTGTCCACAAACATTTTCCCTTTTTCCATCATCTCGACGACCTCATTGGCTCGAATATAAAATGTAGCAAGATATGCTCAGTGATAACTGAGTTTGAGATTGAGATGAACATAATCTAATACATGTTAGTAGAATCTTTAACATCTTCTTCAAATTCATTCTCTTCATCATCCTCGGTTTCTTCATCCACATCCACGTCCTCATCAACTATGAAACCACCCAACGTTTCATCAGTTTCATCTTTAACTCTTTGTAGAATCTTTAACACTTTCACTTGTACTCGCTCCTTTTTTGCTTTTCTTTCGGTCTTTTGATGTAGTCATATACTTGGGTTTAGGGTCATTTTTCAGTTTACGGAACCCAAAAAGCTTACGGCTATCATATGGTTCTGGAGGTTTCTGAAGTGAGTTCGCTTCATTTAAGACTTTCATTGAGTAACAAAGAAAAAGAAGCTGTGGGCGCCAAGTTTCAACTGAAGAAACCGGATTCATCATTCTCATATCACCAATAGCTTGCTCAACTATATGTGACCTTTGAGTAACAAACATTTCATATCTTAACGTATGCCCGTTGGACACTTCTGGAGGTGTAGACGCGCCATGTGTCAAAGTGACTAACACTTCACCAGATATAGGAGCCCAGTGAAGTAGTAATCGCCTTCAACAATGGAAAATGGTTATGGTCTCTGGTTTGTGCATCCAAGCGATCTACAAACGTACGAATCTGTTATGCCCTTGCTCCGTTATGGATGATTTGAGCATGAGAGTCAACTATACCACTAATTTCCTTTACTAAACCGGCGGCGGGCTGAAATGCACTGATTGATCTTTTATCTTCCCCAAAGATTGAGTTTATAGTAGCAATTTTGCAAACACCAGCTTTACCTGTGACAAGGATATTCAAACCGAAGTCAAGATCATCAGTTCACTCGGCTTCAAGCTCTGCGGCTTTCTGTTTAGCAGCATCAAGACTAAATGCTTGACCAATTTGTCTACCTGCAATTCATGGGGTTTTGTTTTTATCGACTTCATTAATTTGTATAGCATAAATTACAATTACTTGAAAAAAGTTCCTATCGTTTACTCAAATTTGAGAAATTGGTCCATGTAATCTGCTCATATAAGAAAGCAAACAACGTTTCTATAGACCATATCTGTGAACGTTTCTAGTTACAACAATTCCATTTTTAGGCTTTAAACATAGAGTATATTTTTTTTTTGGCTACATGGAATGTATTATAATTTGGACCAAATTTGCTAAGCGAATTTAAATAATCAGTTTAAATGCAAATTTAATCAAAAATTAGCTGAAATAAGGGAACTAGATAAACACCAGTAGTCCTGCAACGAGTGCTAGCCTGTACAGAAGCTGTGCTGCCACAGACTCGTCGGTAGAAAGTCCCGATCTTTGGATGAGTCGCAAATACTTCACCCGGAGCACCTTCTACTTTTCGAGTTACTTCCTTTCTTCTTCAGGCAAGTTCGGCTCAGATTCAGTAACTGGAAGCACAAATCCATTAAAAATACTGGAACGGGGTGGTCTGGAACAGCTCTCATTGCTTGAAGAGCAGGTCCTAAACCTGCTGGACGCTCAACTGAGAAAAAGCGAGAACTTCCGGTTCTGCAATCAACCACTTTCTCCACTTCCGGTTCTGCAATCGTTTCATTCATATCGGAAGAATCTTCAACATCATCCGACGGTGAAAAGTTTGCCTCAGTTACTCCAACAACTTCCCTATCCAGAACTTCTTCCAAAACATGGTCTATCTTCTCTGCATGACTGCATCAACTACCGCCATGTTGGGTTTAATCTTGATGGGTCACGAGTAAACGGGTATGGGTCAGTTTGTGGGCCTAGATAGTGTGAAGATAAAAGTGATGGGTACCAAAAAGTATGGCAAATGACCAGGGCTTACGTTTGTTTTACTAGCTGTTATTTAGGAGGTCATGGGAGTATTACCCACGTTCCCTCTGATGCATGTTTTATGTAGTTAGTTTCTTTAGTAGTATGCAGTATATAAATAGGTGCAGGTTTCACATATTATTTGAGTATTCAGTTTCCCTTTTTATATAGAAAGCAAGTATTCAAAACAAAGCTGCTGTTTTGATTGGTGTGTTATCGAGTAGCGTTTCTCGGGGCAAAGGGGCTGAATCCCACATTTGGTATCAGAGCGTAGGCTCGTACCGGGGAAGCCTCCGCCGCCGGCGGGTGTGTCGGTCGGTGGAGGGCGGCAGGAGTGAAAGATCTGTTCGGGACAGCAGTAGGCTGTTCGGTACTATGTTGCAGCAGAAGACGGAGCCGTTAAGGTGTTTCGGTCGACCGTTTTTTTATGGTAGACGTACCGGTTGAGACGTCGGGGGTGACCGGTTAAAACATCGGTATTCCGGGACTGTTTAAACAGTCGTAAACAGAGGCTTTATGGTGTTTTCTTTTTGGCCGTTGTCGCGGAGGAATGCCGGTTAAGATGGCAGGGCTATGTTGGATCGAAAGCGGGTTTGATTTCGGATCAAGAAAGAGAGGGCCAATTTCAAACCTTATGCAACTAGTTCGAATAGAAGAAAGACGTAGCGTCGAATGGCAGCAAACAAGAAAGACGAAAGAAAGAAGCAACTTTTGATTACAGTAGGTGACCAAAGAACGCAACCGAAAGAAAGAAAGAAAGAAAGAAAGAAAGAAAGAAAGAAAGAAAGAAAGAAAGAAAGAAAGAAAGTCGACAGAAAGAGTCGACAGAAAGAGTCGGACAGAAAGAGTCGGACAAGAAAGTAGTCGACAAGAAAGTAGCAAGATTTCTTGCAAGAAAGAATGAAAGAAAGAAGAGGCGTCACAAGAAAGAATGAAAGAGGCCGGTGTCGCTTCGCAAGAAAGAAAGAAGGCCTCGAAAGAAAGAAATAAGCTGACCTTGGTCAGTAAAGAAAGAAGAATGAGAAAGAAAGAAAGTTCCGACCAAGAAGACCGAGGAGCCGCAAAAAAAAGACCGTGTTCGTGATTATGATCACATGAGCCGAGACCTTGAAAGACATCAAGATTAAGGGGGTGAATGTTGGGTTTAATCTTGATGGGTCACGAGTAAACGGGTATGGGTCAGTTTGTGGGCCTAGATAGTGTGAAGATAAAAGTGATGGGTACCAAAAAGTATGGCAAATGACCAGGGCTTACGTTTGTTTTACTAGCTGTTATTTAGGAGGTCATGGGAGTATTACCCACGTTCCCTCTGATGCATGTTTTATGTAGTTAGTTTCTTTAGTAGTATGCAGTATATAAATAGGTGCAGGTTTCACATATTATTTGAGTATTCAGTTTCCCTTTTTATATAGAAAGCAAGTATTCAAAACAAAGCTGCTGTTTTGATTGGTGTGTTATCGAGTAGCGTTTCTCGGGGCAAAGGGGCTGAATCCCACACGCCATATCACCACTTTCCTATTCCATCTTTGTAACCACCGCTACACCAGCAACTCCCGCCACTGGCAACTCAACATCATCCGTGTACTTGTAACCAGCGCCACTCCCACAACTCCTGGTTTAACCAATGGCCTTAACACCTTTCTCCACTACAAAGCATTCACATTGCTTCCACCTAGATGAAAACCTTACAAGAATTTGCAACTGACTTGTTAATAAGCGAGCATTGGCAATCTTGGACCAAATGCCTAGAAGAGAAACTGGTGCCTATAGTCACAGCCAGGTAACTCATCTGAAGGTCTTGTAACTTGAAGCACGCGATGGTTTCCCTACTGATCCAGATTGTGTGTAGGGCGTTCATGTCACTTACTCGCGCATCATAGAAGTTTCAAACAAAATGTCACAATCACATCAACCAGTTAGTGGAACTAAGAATTTGTTAAATATAGAAGTTAGGATCAATGCAGCTCGATCAACCGTCCAACCGACGACGCCTTTTGCCTTTGAAACCAAGTAAATAGCTTTTATAATTTTCATGTTTTTTTCTCCCAGAATAACAATCAACTGACCATTTTTACCAAAATGTCGGCATTGCCACCTCTATCTGAATGAAACTTTCTGTAAAATACAGTACTTCTTTACGGAAAAAAAGATGTAATGTCTCGAGCTACATGGCTACTTTTACGAGAAAATGTTTAGAGTTTGCTATCCCACATGGATCAAGTCTACACTCGTCTTTTTCCCATTTTTTATTACTAACGTCATCTTCGTTTTCATCAATGTCTTGTTTATGTTCTTCAAGAAATCAATCCCAACTCCTTATCAAACTCGTGTCCCATAACAACAAAACCAAACTCTGCAATTTACCATCAAAATAACATATAAGCAGACATTTTTATTAATAACGTCATCTTCGTTTTCATCACTGTCTTGTTTATGTCCCATAACTTTAAAAATGGGGCAACAATACAGCTAATAGCCCTTTATGCCTGAATGACTCAGACTTGAAGTAATTATACATTAAGTGTACCTTTTTGGTGAAGTATGGAGTAAGGCTAAGAGTATTGCAGAGATAAAAAGTGATCAGTCTAGTCGGCCTGATATTGTTCAAGAAGTCGCTAATGCTGGGTAATAGTGTTGCAGTTAGAAGAACGGAAAAAGTATGGAATGTGGCTCGCAAAAGGCAACAATTGGTGGCAGTTTTCTATAAAAGGTGATCAGAGTGTTTGGGATAAGGAATTCCGAGCAGAGGGCTAATACATTGGTGGGGAAAACTATTCCATATTACAGTAGTTCTGAGATTATGACCGAGTACTTGGATGGGGTAACAGTTCTTGTTCTTAAGAGACTATTAGGGGCCAATAGTTAGTAACCACCAAAACGTAGTTTCTTGCTTATGGCCCCGATGAAGAGTGTATATCATCATAGAATGGTAGAGCATTGCCTTCATATCATGGTAAAGATTCTAAATGGCTATATGCAGACCACATTCTAAATGGCTACTAGACCCGATCCGAGTAGACCCGACCCGAATAGACCCGAACTCGACTAACCCGAGTTCAACTCGGGTCCGCTAAATTATTTTTACCCTCACCCGAATTCGACCCAACCCAAATAACTTAAACCCGACCAACACGAGAGTCGAGACACTATAATGCTCTGACATTAAACACTGTTTTTATGAATAGCCATGGTACCTAGGATCTAAAGTTTTAATATGGTAGTTGAGTTTAGTTGGAATACAATTTAATGCAATAAATAAATTCTGTGTAGATAAAGAGACACTCCTCTCTATTCTCATTTCTCACCACAAACACTTTATCATTCCATACTTCTTTATCACAAAAAATCTGCTCACATTTCCTGTCACCACATCACTAAAGGTTTGTACGTAGTTGTTTTTTTATAAATTGTTCAAGTTTTAGTTAGATTTTTCTTGATCTATATGTATATTGTGCAGATCTAGCTTTTTTTTAACAGATTTAACTGTTTTTTTTCAGGTGACGTTAGCCGAAATGTTGATCAAAGTTGAAAGAATTGGTCTTGTTGACGTTTTCTTAGAGTTTATGTTTCGTGCGTTTTTCTACACCTTGATTCCTTTGTTTAAAATAGTCCATCAGGTATAACTTTCATCCGTTTCTTTTCTCTTTGATTAAGCCTCAATTTTATGTGGAGACTCATGGACTTGTATAAGTTTATTAACCCATAAGTCTCTTAAAAATTGAGATTTATTAAATATTAGCTGAAATATGGCTTATTCGGCTTATATAACATAAGCCCCAATTTTGTGGCTTGTTAAGGGGTAGTTGGTTAAGCTTATGAGTTGGGCTTAGGCTTATGTTATATAAGCCATTTATGGCTTATATATCATAAGCTTATAAACCTATGTTTAGTGTTGGTTAAGCTTATTAAAAAATTAATAAAGTAAAATGACAAAAAAAACCATATGAATGTTAAATGATGTAATTATTAAATGTGGGTATAAAAGTGTTTTTATATATTATTTTTATATATTATGGTTATATAAGCCCATATTTTCTTATAAAAGCCTCGGCTTACCAAAATTAAAGAAACACTTGGTTTTGGCTTATAAGCTTATATAAGCTAATAAGCATAAGCCCACTATATAAGGTAAAACAAACGCCTCTTATATAAGCCCACAAGGCTCCAAATAAGTTACAAAATTGGGGCTTATGTTATATGAGCCGAAATGAGCTTACATTATATAAACCAAACCAAACACCCCCATAGAGTATTTAATAAAGTTTGTGTTTTGTCCCATCTTGCTGCAATCGTACCTGTTTCTTTAGTCTTCATTCCTCATGGGCTTATATAAGTTTATGAAACCCATAAGTCTCTAAATAAGTTTAAAAATTGAGATTTATGAAATATTTGCTTATTTTCGGCTTATATAACATAAGCCCCAGTTTTAGCTGTGGTTATTTTGAGACTTGGGGGCTTATATAAGTTTATCATGATATAATACACTTATATAAGCCCACAAGGCTCCAAATAAGCCACAAAATTGGGGCTTATATTATATAAGCTGAAACGAGCTTACGTTATATAAGCCAAACCAAACACACCCATGGAGAGTATTTAATATAGTTTGTGACTTCAAACCCCATTCACTCTTGTCTATACAAACTTTATTTTTGAGTCCTAACTAAAATACTACGTACATGATATTTATCTATGTTTTAGTTCATTAGTTTGGGTTTTGTCCCATCTTGCTGTTATCATACGTGTTTCTTTAGTCTCCATTAAGCTTTCATAAACTAGAAACAATTACGATATACTGATCGCCGATAATACTAATTTAATTGCGGTACATACTATTTATGATCCAGTTGCAGGTATGGCCTTGGTTGTTACAAGAATCATCCAGAGAGAGATGGTAGGTCATGAAGGAACTATATTATTATGCGTTCATTCATGTGTTGATTACTTGAGATCTTGTCATGCAATTTGTCCTTAAGCATATTTATGATTAGTTTGTGATGTTTGATGCAGCAATGGATCCACCAGGTGCAATTGTAGCCGCTCCAGCCAGTCATATTACCCATGGTCTTGTCAACCCAGCTTTGATTAATCAAACAATGGTAAAGAAAGATGTGTTTTAAGCATATATCAAATGACACCCTCGACTTTATCATTTGTCTTTCTTGCTTGCTGATTGATACTTTGTATTTTATATGTTTCAGCATGGTTCGGACTCGGCCATCTCCAATAAGCGACCTCGACCATGTAACGTGCGTATTTAACATTTTATATAATTTCGTTGTCTATCACAAATAAACTACATATATCTTCAGTCTGTTTTGTTCTCTTTTCCTATTTTTGTAAACGAGGCTTCTTCTTATCTTGTTGTAGTATTATATGACACATGGGAAGTGCAAGTTCAAGAAATGTAAATACTATCATCCGCCTAAGCCATCAGATGCACCGTGAGCAAAAAGAGGCAAGCAAATCCACGTGAAGTGTATCGATGTAGAGTGCAACTTTTAAGTTGTACTTTGGGTCACTTTCAACAAATCCACGTCAGATGACTGACTGTAAGGGCTAAATATATACTTTCGGCAACTTTTAACTTGCTACCTTTTGAGCTAGTTTTATGTATGTAGTATCTGTGATGATCTAAAATCAAATACCTCTTGTTTGAGGAACAACGACAACCCATCCGTATATGTCCTTAGACTAGTTAGTAGTTCTTTCGCTGTGAAAATAAGACTTGTTAGCTACAGGAAACAGGAGATGATTTCTACACCATAGCAAGTACTTGTGGAAGTCAGTCAGTGAGATTAAGTGAAACTTGACTGAAAGTATAATCGTTAACGGATATGACAGTCAATTTATCTATGTTATAGTTCATTAGTTTGGGTTTTGTCCCATCTTGCTGTTATCATACGTGTTTCTTTAGTCTTCATTGATGGGTTAGCGAAACTTGCTTATATTGGGTCATTTAACGTAATGTTAATAATATCATCAAGATTTAGGTTGCCGGATAATAAAAACTAGTCTTCAAGATCAATAATGATAAATCAGGGATTGTGAAATGCTGGAGAATCACTCTGCATTTTTTATTTTTTTTATGCTTTTCTTCTAGTCATATTTACGCACTATATTGAACGGAAGTTGTGAATATGGTGGAGTTAAATCACATGAGGGAATGGCTAGCTATTTATCGGGACATCCCTAGTGTGTCCATTTATTACTGAAACAAAATTTTGAGGGTGGGTTTGGTAGTATTCTTGTTTGGTCACAGCCGCGCAAGATGCATCATTTAACTCCATTTTTCTTTAGCGAAGAGTGTTGTTCTTCTGGGATGACAATCTTTGTTTGTGAACAATGATCACACAATTTACTGCATCTAAATTGATTTTTATGCAGCTTCACTTGGGACTAAATACATGCAAGTATGGTCAGTCTTGTCCATACCATCACCCCAAGGTAAAAGTTGCTTCTTTAGTTGGATATGTTGGTTAACTTTTAACGTATGTTAAATCTAATGTGTGTTCATCTTCAGGCTGATGATTCGGAAAATACGGACGATTCTGATTTTCTAAAGAAACCGTTTAAGTCTCTATCTATGGTATGAGTGGCAACTCGCAACTCTTAAGGTATTTGTATATCTTCTTGTATCTAACGTGTTTAGCATGTCAACATGTAAGCAGTTTAAGGATGACGATACGAAATTGGAACATCTATTTCATGTCCCAAGAGAAATTGATGGTTTAGATGATGGCGATGGTGGGCAGATTGGAGGACTTTCGACGCCTTCCTCTACCCCTGAACTGGAGCTTAACTCTTTAAGCCTCCCTATTAGACCGGTAATAGATTTGCATACATTTTATTGACACATTGACTTGTTTAGTGTACTTGTCCGCGTCTTTGTCTAATTAGTAATTACCTGTTGTTTACATTATACAGGGAGTAACAAATTGCAATTTCTACATGGAAAATGGCAGGTTAGTAAATTGACTGGTTGATTTAAATTTCTCCATTAAGCTTTCATAAACTAGAAACAGTTAACAATATACTGATTTCTGATAATACTAATTCAGTTGTGGTGCATACTTTCTATGATTCAGTTGCTCGTTTGGCAATGGTTGTTTACTATAATAATCCTGAGAGATGATGAGAGAGATGGTGATACATTGTGTGATCATCAATGAGTGAGGAAGTCGAAGCATGTGCCAAAGGCCCCAACATGGCAGAAGGACTTTGTGATGGGATAGAATATCTGTGTCGAATCCTTGTGTTACTAGCTAGGATAAGTGTCTGTTACTAGGATAAGTGGCGAGTCCTATAGAATATGTGTTGGAGTCGAAATGGGAGATTGTCTCTAAACTAGTATATAAACAGTCGTCATCCAATGAAAGTTTGTTAGTTTTCGTGATCAAATAATGTCTTCTTTCTCTTTTCTTGCTACTATCGATACTGGTAGGTCGTATCATTGGTGCTTGCATTGTCCTCATGGATGGAAAACAATGTTGTAGTGAGAGCTTAATTGTTCATGTTGATGCTCCTCAACTAGTTGCAAGTGTTTTTTAGTGAAAGTGTTCTTTAAGGTAGATGTATATTATAGAGTGTATAAGGGACATGTGAGCTTAAACAAATCCAACAAGAGTCGATAGAATTAGTTTTGCTATCCAAAAGGGTTAGCGGAGTAACTTGATGCTCATTTGCCTTCCACCTCTATGTAGATCCTATTTTGATATGATTAGGAATGGAAAATGGAACTGGCCAGTTGAATGGTTTGAACAAAATACCTGTTAAGTAGTACGGAAGAGAGATAGTGGGAAGGAAGAGGAGTTTTCTGTGAGAACAGTCAATAAAAGTGTGTAATAATGTCTCACAAGTTCAATGGTGGAATATGGCGTGGTAGTCTCAGTCATACTACGGTTAGCTATTCAGGACAGACTCAACGCTTAAAATAAATTTAAAAAATGGGGAAATTATGCAACTAAAAGGTGCCCTTTATGCTTGAATGACTAGACTTGAAGCACTTATTCTTTCAGTTTACCTTTTCTGTGTTGCATGGAGTAAGGCTAAGAGTATTGAAGAGATAAATAGTGATCAGAGTGTTTGGGATTAGGAATTCCGAGCAGAAGGCTAATACATTGGTGGGGAAAACTGTTCCGTATTGGTTCTGAGATTATGACCGATATATGGCTATATGCAGATGCGAGTTTTAAGTATTATCTGCGATATTTTAAGGTTCTTAACATGTACCTCGGTCCTTTATTATTAAAGATCTGAGATTTCAGCTCATCACATTCAGATGGGCTGTTATCTTGGAAGCTTTTGACATTGTCATCGTGATTTCCTATCTGTTTCTTAATAGGCCTTGGTGGAGGTAATTTAGAAATAGTTAGTCTAATCATAAGGTAGGTCGTAATATGAACTAGATGAGTAATGCAAGTGATTAGGAATAAAGGAGCGGTGAAAGATGTTGCTTTTTGGTGCTAATCATGCATTACCAGGAGGAATGGAAGAAATATCACTCTGTTTTTTCCTTTAACGGTAACCTTTCATTGCAAAACAAGCATTATATTGTAAACGATAGAAGCCGCGTTTAAATTTTCTAAATGCTATTTGAAGAAGCATGTAACATCAGCCACTTATGCTTAGCTGTGATGCTGCTTTCAAGTTATCTATGCCTGCGTTTGGTGGTGGTGTTCGTGTTTCCACCTGTTCCCTTTGTTATGTCCATGCTGATCTATGCAGCGCCATATCCCCTTGTTATCTGAGATTTTCTGCTCTAATAGGTGATCAACATTCATCTGTTGGCAAAGAATATGCTAATTTCGTATAATATCCGTGCTCGCACAAGGTTTTAACATAAAATTCTAGTTAATTATTACGTGTGGTTTTGCTTCATCGTTATCGTTTGAAATAAATGCGTGAACTCATGGTTTAAGCCTAAATCAAAGAAACATATCTGTAAACCTTATGAACACAGATATTAATCATGTTTGAACACACATAAAAATCAATTGATAAAACATACATGAAAATGAACCAATTACACATGAAACTTGTTTGACTTTTATATAAGTCAAACCCATTCAAGTTATGGAGTTAAAAGGAAATACTGTTCTAAGATTTTGATCCTTAACTCTTAAAACCAGAACCCAAAATTTAGACCCTTTGCTTCAGTTGCCGGGGTACCATCCTTATAATTGACCACGTCCAGGACCATGACCATGACCTTGACTTTGTTGGTAACAAGTTCCTGAAATATAAATCAAAGAGACAATCTTTGTTAAATACTGAATAGATTTTTAATACAATAAATCCCTTTGCCATTATTAATGTGTCTTTGTAAGATTAAAAAAGCTTCAATATGAACAGATTTTTAAATATTGAACAGCTTATAATTTCTAGTGATCAATGAATTAAAAGATACAACGATTATTAATCTCATACTGATAGAAGTTGCTATAGGAGAAAACCTTACCTTTTATAACTTCATCAGCATACTTGAAAAGTGATTCAACACTCTTAAACATTATATTACATAATTTTAATCCATTTGGATGTAATTCCACCATCTGGTGCACCTTCGGATCTTTTTTAAGAGTTAATGTGAATGTGCCCGGGATCTCTGGACACACTTTAATTAAGTAAGCATGTCGATTAGAATCACGAGCTTCAAGCATTCCTTTAAGATACTCTACGAGTGGTTCGACATACCTACTCTCAATCTGCAACACATAAATTTAAGCATGATAAGTTTTCCCTTGGCGATAACTTACAGTTGGCAAAATAAGGATGACCCAATCAGATATCGAGATAGTACTAATTAACAAGCTTATAGTTTTATACTTTTATGTTTATGTTTTGTTTTACTCCCTAAGTCTTCATGATTTACAAATTTATGTTTATGTTTTTTTGTAGGTAGGCATTGTCAAAAAAATGGTGAAGCTCGTAGGCATGGTAACCAGCTACACTTGGCCCTCTTAGATCGATTTTGAATGCCCATTTCTTATAGAAAATGTGTAAAGAGCCATTAAAACGTATCTAGTTGTTAAGTAAAGTTTAAGTGGATCAAAACCTAACTCATGGTGATTCATAGTTGTTGTTTTGTAAAAGGAACTATAACTACCGAGATGTTATCTCGATATGTTTTGAAATCTAAGTTCTGTTAGTCAAGTTCATATTTATCAGAAAATTGTTGAAAATGGGTCAAAAGTCAACCCGGTGGCAAAACTGTAAAAAATAATCAGGCATTTCGAATTTATCTAAAAGCCAACAGAAATTTACAAATTGAAATAAAATATAAATGACTTGCCTCGCCCACATCTCCATATGCTTCATTCCCTATCATTAGGATATCCGAATGTTGAAAAACGTTGAGCGGGTCATCTTCTTTCTTACCCATCTCAAAGATGTCTATGTGGGCACATATACCAGTGTCTAGTTTGATAGTCAGTGTGAGATGACATGTCCCAAGAGAGCTAAGATGAAAGTGAAAGGTTCCTGGCTCACTTAGCGACAAACGCTGTTGAAACAAAACAAAATCATAAATATGGCATCAAGCAAAAGTGTATCAAGGAAACAAACCTAACACTTAATTAGCTTATGTAAGATGACTTCTACACACAACCTGGCATACTTCCGAAGCACTTTCATTGACAAAATGTACGTTCCCTATCTGTCTTTCGCGTAGAAAACTCTTCACTGGCACTTCATCCTGGTAATAAGGATCCTTGGTTTTATACGTTTCATGACTCAACAACAACTTCTGTGTTTCTTCCTCAAAATTTGTTATCGTGCAGTTAACAATATCGCCTACTTTCAAACCCTTGATATTTTTTGTCATACTCATATCCCCGGAAAACCCAGAGTCGAGAATACAAGTAGCGCTTCTTGTGTCAATGGCTGTTATAGTGGCTTTTACAAAGTTTCCCTTAGCAAGGGTGTCCGTTGTCTCACCATATAGTAAGAGAACACTTTGTTGATTACCTTTGACGAACTTTTTTTTTTCGCCAACACGTATAAAATCCCTAGTATTATTATAGACATCTTTATCAAGCCCCTTTCTTAAGAGCTCTTCCTTCATAGAAATCATAGTTCCAGATTCCATCAAGGAATTCTTCAAGAATTCAGCTTTTTTGGGCCCAAGCCCACAAACGAACTGTAATGGAGCAAAAAGCCAATCTTCTGTCTGTGCTGCTGTTAGATCAAATCCATTTCGATTGACTTCATCTATCATTACCTTTTCCAACATTGTGTACTTTTCATCTACAGTGAGACTCGACTGAAACTCTACAAGGTTCCAATCCAATATTTGTTTTTCTTTCCCACATAAGGTTGCGATCATAGCTACAGGATTCTGAAAATATCTGCCAAGGGCCACACAACGCCTGAATATTCCTGAAAATATGATTAAATTAGCTTACAGATATTGTGACATGTCATCAAACATGGACAAAATAGTTTATTTACCAGATTCTTCATATTTAAGCTGTTGGATTGATATGGATGAAATCTCATATATACGTGGGAGAGTCTCGTCGCTGTATACAACCAATGGAATATCACGTCCAACATCTCGTGCTACTTTCTTTTTCATCATGGAGATGATCTGATAATCATTTTAAATAAGCAAAATAAGCCTATAAGACTTGATAATTCATACACTTCTAAAGTGTCATTTTAATATAATTAACAAATATCATACAAATATGTACTTAAGAGGCGTTTGGGATTGCATATTTTGGGCTTGTGTTTAAGGTTTGAAAGCAGTTTAAATAATCACGTCCTTATGATGTGCTTGTGTGTGTGCTTATTTCATCCAAATATAAGCAAAATAAGCGCATAAGCACAAAGCACCTGATAATTCATCACTTCTAAACTGTCATTTTTTCTTTTATATACGCAATCCCAAACACCCCATTAATTTAACCCTGTGTAAAAAGGTTGGAAATTTCTAGTTATGACATGAGAGAAAGATAACAAAAAACAATAATATTAAAAAAAACACATTTACCCGAGATATGTCTGTATCGAGCTTACTGTCATGCAAAATTTTAGCTCCAAGAACAAGAACGTGTGGTTTGTTTTTCACCAAGAAATGCAGAATAGCCATCTCTTGAATATCCTGACCACAATCCTTTATTGTACCGGTCATAAGCTTATCAAGGACTTTGCCATTGGGATCTAGCATAACAAGACACTTGATGTAGCTTTTGGGGTCCATGCAACTCTTAAGTTCCGTGCAACATGCAACAACTGTTGGTGCACCTTCAATATGGATAAGTTGGTCCTCTTTCCGATAACGTAACACGGATTTGTTCCTGAGTGACCTTCCATACTCCTCGATCAACCAACTTTTTTATCTTTTCGCCAACTTTTCTCTCGCTTCCTTTTCCATTAGACATACCACATTCTCAAATGCTTTTATTACGATTTTTTTTTCCGTTCTTCATTCAAGAATTTAGTTCCCTCACGGTGGTCCGAGAAATGGTAGATTAAATAGGAAATTATTTCATGCGTCACCTCTTCTGGAAGAGAAACCGAAACTTCAATTTGCTTTTGATTTTCACCTATTTCAATCCCAAGCCATTGCGCATCGACAAATTTGTTCAAAGGCTTATCTTTGATCCATTTTATATCTCCTAATTCTATTGCCTCGCTACATGCCTTCGGCTTGGTAGTCACGACAACATTCTGCATATAGATGCTACGCACATAGGATAAAATATAGGGGTCCCAACCAATCTTTGATGCTACCTATTAAGGGTTTGCAAGTGAAAGCAAGATATTAATAACAAGTATGTATTGTATAAAGGAGAAAATATTCTAAAAGTCAAATACATGAAAAGGATACAGTTATGATATTACCATATTCCTAACCCCATTGAGGGCCTCCTGATTGTGTGCCATCTCGACATTAAAATTTGCCTGCATAAAAGAGAGAACCATCATGAGTGAATCAGTATCTAACGCAAGTAGCGTGTAAAATTTATGTACTAACCATGTATCTATAAAAGAGTGCGCTCCCCAATTGTCTCAGTGAGCCAAACTTCTTAGCAAACTCCTGTATGTCATCTTCCTCTGTGTCCGTACCAAACTTTGGACGCTTTAGAGGTTGCTTAAACTCGCTTTCACAAGTACAGTCAAAATGTGTGTCCAAACTTCTTTTGATATCATCAAGCTCCCATACAGATTCGGCAGACGTGAGGAGCTCAATATAGTTAGCTTTTATCTCTTGACAAGGGTTATACTGTTCTATAACTTCGTGGTTGAAGAGTTGCTCCAGCTTGTTTTTGTTTTTTTTAGCATTGACCAATCCCGTTCAAGCTCTAAGATAGCCCAAAATGTCTACAAAGTACATTAAATGAGGCTAATTATTAGTAAAAAATATGAACGAACATCTTTTTAGTTTCCGTGAACAATATTGAAATGATATGAAGTGCGTATATACACTTATACAAGACACCAAGTCCGAAAACTCTATCAACAAAGACTATACCTCGTAATGGTCAGAACCTTCACACAAGGTAGGGCATTCATCCTTATGGTGCATAGTAATATAAGGTACCTATTAATATAAGAGACATTTATAATGAATTTTCACAAATTGGACTTGTAATTTAGAATAGAGACCAAAGGTAAAGGTAAATACTTACATCATACTTATTTGAATGTATAAGCATCAAGAAGGCGGAAACTTCTGCTTCAATTGTGGTTTTCATCTGACGCCATTCTTTTCGGGATTGACAAAGTTGATTAAAAATCCAAGTACTTGCCTCCGAAATAGTCTTCTTATCTATTGGCATGCCACCAATGCTTTCATCAAGCAGCTGCAAAGAAAGATAAGCTAACATATATAAATTTTGCTTATATGATCCTCGCAGTCATTTACTTGTCAACAAGTTTGAACTTACTTGAATCCGCTCTGGGACATCGGTTTTCACAACTCTGTCGACTGTATTTGTGTCGCCTTCTTTTTCTTGATATTCTTCCTCAGTTACGCTGCTACTTAATGTGTTTACGTATCCACATTTGCCTCCAAATATCTCCCGTGCCTCGTGTATTTGTTCATAAGGAACACTTTCAAACTCCGGGTTTGATTGTATATGTTTGTTCCTGCATTTGTGTATGTCGAAGACAAACAATATTATTATAAAAATAGCATTTTAAATTCATGAAGTAACAAAAATAAGTTTATAAAAATAGTAGTAGCATTTTTAGGTTCCTCTTATATTTGCTAACTACAATACTAAAACTCGAGCTTATAAACGAGCCAACTACAATACTAAAACTCGAGCTTAAAATCAACTCGAGCTCAACCGAACTTTATATGTATCAAGCTTGAGCTCAACTCGTTATATACAGCTCGAGCTCGGTTATTTCTAAATGTCATGCTCGAACTCAATAACTACTTGGTATATCAAGTCGAGTACATTGAAGCTCACGAGCTTTCT
Source organism: Glebionis coronaria (assembly GCA_025667525.1). NCBI lineage: Eukaryota > Viridiplantae > Streptophyta > Magnoliopsida > Asterales > Asteraceae > Glebionis > Glebionis coronaria. The sequence continues at coordinate 628,201,952 of CM046877.1, read as the reverse complement.
CAAGCTATGTATATTGTATGGCTCAGATTCGACTCAAACCCACCCTGTTGCCATACCTATTGGTATTTTACACAGGCAACTCGACTCGAACCCAAGAGCACCCTGTTGCCATACCTATTGATATTTTACACAACAGTTTGGTAACTCGACTCAAGTCCAAGCCCACCCTGTTGCCATACCTACTGGTATTTTACACAACAGTTTAGTACTCGACTCAAACACGCCCCGTTGCCATACCAAAGGGTATTTAAAACAACAGTTTGTTGACTCACCTTTCCATCTTGGTTGATAAGAAATGGTTCAAGAGTTGAGTAACTAGTAATTCACACACTCCCTCTGGATACTTTTTATCACCCAACCGATGTGGGATAATTGCAAAAAAACACTTTTCTTACCCAAAACTCAAAACCTTCAAATTAATATGTTGCAGTCTTATGTTTTCTTTGATATCAGTATTATTGAGTAGTCTTTTCCTCTTGTTTGATTACTGCTCGCCCTCGATACAAATTACGCTGCAGTTGCCAAAGTCAATCTTCTAAGGATGCAATGCAATCAATGTTATTAGTACAAGGAGATCTTATTTGCAGTAGTTGTGTTCATCAAATGCATTTTGAATCCTCACTTAGATTTGTTGGATCCTGAGCTCGAACGAGGATTGTACTCGCGAAACAATAGTGCCAGTGGCTAAATGAACAATTGTTCTCAAATCACAGCAGTTAAAACAAATCATGCACACAAACTTTTGACAGAATTCTAAGATCAAACTAACATGAGCTCGAGAAACATGTTGCCCGATAACTTGATTGGAACATCACTTGGTGAATTCCAGATGATGATTGGAACATCACTTGCTTAAGGAGACAAATATCCTTCAACCCATTTCTTAAACATCAATGCAGCCTCCATCCTATTTAACTGAACTTTTTACAAAACAATTTACGATAGTTTAGAAATAGGGTGCGGTACTTATACTTTGTCCACAAACATTTTCCCTTTTTCCATCATCTCGACGACCTCATTGGCTCGAATATAAAATGTAGCAAGATATGCTCAGTGATAACTGAGTTTGAGATTGAGATGAACATAATCTAATACATGTTAGTAGAATCTTTAACATCTTCTTCAAATTCTTTCTCTTCATCATCCTCGGTTTCTTCATCCACATCCACGTCCTCATCAACTATGAAACCACCCAACGTTTCATCAGTTTCATCTTTAACTCTTTGTAGAATCTTTAACACTTTCACTTGTACTCGCTCCTTTTTTGCTTTTCTTTCGGTCTTTTGATGTAGTCATATACTTGGGTTTCTTAATCAACCGAACACGGAACCCAAAAAGCTTACGGCTATCATATGGTTATGGAGGTTTCTGAAGTGAGTTCGCTTCATTTAAGACTTTCATCGAGTAACAAAGCAAAAGAAGCTGTGGGCGCCAAGTTTCAACTAAAGAAACCGGATTCATCAAACACGGGCTCATCATTCTCATATCACCAACAGCTTCACCAATAGCTTGCTGAACTATATGTGACCTTTGAGTAACAAACATTTCATATCTTAACGTATGCCCGTTGGACACTTCTGGAGGTGTAGACGCGCCATGTGTCAAAGTGACTATAACACTTCACCAGATATAGGAGCCCAATGAAGTAGTAGTCGCCTTCAACAATGGAAAATGGTTATGGTCTCTGGTTTGTGTGCCCAAGCGATCTACAAACGTACGAATCTGTTATGCCCTTGCTCCGTTATGGATGATTTGAGCATGAGAGTCAACCATACCACTAATTTTCTTTACTGAACCGGCGGCGGGCTGAAATGCACTGATTGATCTTTTATCTTCACCAAAGATTGAGCTTATAGTAGCAATTTTGCAAACACCAGCTTTACCTGTGACAAGGATATTCAAACCGAAGTCAAGATCATCAGTTCACTCGGCTTCAAGCTCTGCGGCTTTCTGTTTAGCAGCATCAAGACTAAATGCTTGACCAATTTGTCTACCTGCAATTCATGGGGTTTTGTTTTTATCGACTTCATTAATTTGTATAGCATAAATTACAATTACTTGAAAAAAGTTCCTATCGTTTACTCAAATTTGAGAAATTGGTCCATGTAATCTGCTCATATAAGAAAGCAAACAACGTTTCTATAGACCATATCTGTGAACGTTTCTAGTTACAACAATTCCATTTTTAGGCTTTAAACATAGAGTATATTTTTTTTTGGCTACATGGAATGTATTATAATTTGGACCAAATTTGCTAAGCGAATTTAAATAATCAGTTTAAATGCAAATTTAATCAAAAATTAGCTGAAATAAGGGAACTAGATAAACACCAGTAGTCCTGCAACGAGTGCTAGCCTGTACAGAAGCTGTGCTGCCACAGACTCGTCGGTAGAAAGTCCCGATCTTTGGATGAGTCGCAAATACTTCACCCGGAGCACCTTCTACTTTTCGAGTTACTTCCTTTCTTCTTCAGGCAAGTTCGGCTCAGATTCAGTAACTGGAAGCACAAATCCATTAAAAATACTGGAACGGGGTGGTCTGGGAACAGCTCTCATTGCTTGAAGAGCAGGTCCTAAAGCTGCTGGACGCTCAACTGAGAAAAAGCGAGAACTTCCGGTTCTGTAATCAACCACTTTCTCCCGGTTATCGGAAGAGTCTTCAACTTCAACATCATCCAACAGTGAAAAGTTTGCCTCAGTTACTCCAACAACTTCCCTATCCACAACTTCTTCCGAAACATGGTCTATCTTCTCTCCATGACTACATCAACTACCGCCATATCACCACTTTCCTATTCCATCTTTGTAACCACCGCTACACCAGCAACTCCCGCCACTGGCAACACAACATCATCCGTGTACTCGTAACCAGCGCCACTCCCACAACTCCTGGCTTAACCAATGGCCTTAACACCTTTCTCCACTACAAAGCATTCACATTGCTTCCACCTAGATGTAAACCTTACAAGAATTTGCAACTGACTTGTTACAGTGCGGTTTCAATAAGCGAGCATTGGCAATCTTGGACCAAATGCCTAGAAGAGAAACTGGTGCCTATAGTCACAGCCAGGTAACTCATCTGAAGGTCTTGTAACTTGAAGCACGCGATGGTTTCCCTACTGATCCAGATTGTGTGTAGGGCGTTCATGTCAGTTACTCGCGCATCATAGAAGTTTCAAACAAAATGTCACAATCACATCAACCAGTTAGTGGAACTAAGAATTAGAAACCAAGTAAATAGCTTTTGAAACCAAGTAAACAGCTTTTATAATTTTCATGTTTTTTTCTCCCAGAATAACAATCAACTGACAATTTTTTACCCGAAACTTTCTGTAAAATACAGTACTTCTTTACGGAAAAAAGATGTAATGTGTCGAGCTACATGGCTACTTTTACGATAAATTGTTTCGAGTTTGCTATCCCACATGGATCAAGTCTACACTCGTCTTTTTCCCATTTTTTATTACTAACGTCATCTTCGTTTTCATCACTGTCTGGTTTATGTTCTTCAAGAAATCAATCCCAACTCCTTATGTCACGGATCATTTTCTTCGAGTAGCTATCAAACTCGTGTCCCATAACAACAAAACCAAACTCTGCGATTTACCATCAAAAGAACTGCAGATGGAATCTCAAATGATCTGATATAAGTGAGAATTCACCCAAAAAAATTGGGTCATAAGATCCACCGAAGTGGGAAGCCTTAACCGCGCGGATGTGTACAGGTAAGCTCGAAAGCTGTTCCCGTCCCTGTCAGGGGGAGATGCCAACCGTCTCTCCTCCTTACGAACAAAACTAGTATGTTTCACATTTCTATTATATACTTGTCTTTGTTTTGCTTTTCATCCGATGTGGGATAGAATCAAATTATACATATACATCTTTTTTTGTTAAAGGTGAACATGATTTCATTCGGATCGGTACATACTACATACGGTTTTTGAAAGTTACAAATTAATCGGTTTGGTTGCTTCGAGGTTGGTTTAGTTTTAGTCGGTTAACGATTACGAACTGCTATTTTCGATGGAAAATGATTTAGTGGCCTAATTTTGCGAGGAAGTTGTTTATTGGTTTATGTAGAAGTGAGAGTCCCGTCACCAACACGATGTTGACTCCATATATTAGGCATTACAATCAATGCTCTTTTCGGTTTTGCTTGTCTTTGTTTTGCTTTTCATCCGATGCAAAAGTATGCAATATCTTCTAGTTCCTTGTTTAAACCTTGTTTGGCGCGATGATTCGGTTTTGTGTTACTTGGGAAAGGAAAGAACATGATAGTCTATTAGACGTTTTTGTGAATAAGCAATTTTGATGGTTTTACATGTTTTGACTCTAACGCGAGAGAAACGAGCCCATGCCACGATTAGTTGTTACAGAAAAGGCATTCAACCGAAACTTACTTAGCTCTATCTAAGAGTGTAAAAGAGCCGAGCTACTAATGAGCTAATCGAAATGGACTTGACGAAGAATTTAATAGAATATAGTGACTTATTTGTTTCGCCATCGATGTGGGACAAAACAAAAACCATCTATTTTCAAAATTCTTGTTGTCTCTCCGGGAAATCTTCAACTACAAACGATCAGTTAACGTTAGTCCCTTACTTACAATCAAATACCACATTCACATTTTGCTTAAAATGTTAGACCGCGGGATTTGAGAATTGTCAATCGTGAAAGAAAATGCGTACATGATAAAATTCTGATCAAAATTCTAGTAAAGCGCATGAAATGAATAAACATACTTGAAACCAAAGGATCTCATACTATGTCAAAGTTCTTGGCTAACAAGAACACATTCAATCACAGATCCAACACAAAGATAAGTTTAGTCCAAGAAATGAAAGTAAAGGGGATGCACAAGTACGTGGTCGTTACTAGTGAATAACAAAGATGCCAAAGGTGTTCTGCTAGTAGATATATTTTCTTTCAATTTCAGTTACCTTATCGAATCTGCAGATACTAGTTCGGTTAGTTTCTAGGTAGAGTCCAACAGGAACAACATTGCCATGTAGCTGGTACTGTTACGTGTATTACTTTCAAGCATAACTACTCCCTGTCGCACATCTTCAGGTCGAGTGGAACGAACCAATGCCCGCAATAAGTCCACAAGCCACGTTCTTTCCTCCACATCATGATATTTTCGATTCAGGGCAGCTATTTTTTCAGATTTCTGTTGAAAAAGCAAAAGTCAATGTCAACAAAGAGTTGCAGGCTTCGAGAATAAAGTCAGCAGAGCTAAATTGGTCAAGTTCCTGGTATATAGAGAGATTACAATTATTCATAAAAGCAAGTGCACACAGCTTACAGGTGTTTACCGAGCTTGAGCTTATGAGAATAGCTTTGTTACAACTTCTGATAGCTTTTATGCGAGCTTGTCAAGAGCATAAGCTCTTAAAAAACATAAGCCTGTTTAGCTTCTAAAGTAAGATCTAGTTGAAGCTTATATCCCATGTTTAGCAAAACGAGCTGCAGCTTAATATCACTTTGAGAAAACCGTGGGATCTCTCATGAAGAAAAGCTAAAGTCAATGATTTAACAACTAATGCAATTAACCGAAACATACTTAGCTCTATCTATGTCACTTGGACTACAACCTCATGAGATGGTATGATAATTACCATTACGGTTGGGTAGGGTGGTGTTCTGCAATCGAATTTGAAGACACACGTTCAACAGGAACAACATTGTCCTGCATATAGTACTGTGATGTGTATTACTTTATAGCATAACTACTCCCCGTCGCACATCTTCAGGTCATGTGGGATAAACCAAGCCCCGCAATAAGTCAGGACTCATTTAGCGACATACTTGTTGAAAAAGCAAAAGTCAGAGTCAACAACCGTTACAGTCTTTGAGAATTAAAGTCAGCATAGCTAATTGGTCAAATTCCTTGGTATATAGAGAGATTAAGATTATTCGTAAAAGCAAGTGCGCAGAGCTTATAGTTGTTTATCGAGGTTGAGCTGATGTGTATAGCTTTTTTTACAAGTTCTGATAGCTCTTATATGAGCTTTTCAAAAGCATAAGCTCTGAAACATAAGCTTCTGATATAAGATCCATGAAGAAACAACGAAACGATTGAAAGAATTACTACATCTTTTTCGGTATATACAAGAAAAGTCAGAGTAAAAGTCAATGATCTAAAAACTAACTGATGCATTCAGCCGAAACGTACTTAGCTCTATCTACGACACTCAAACCTACTTTGAACACCAAAACATAGATGCCCAAAATCCATCAAATGAACAAAGCATACAACTCTAAATAAATTCGTTCAGTTCCAACTGCAAATGGTCCGGAAAATGAAGTTGATCTTTCTACTCTTCACCATCGTTCATGTGAGAGTTCTTTGACCCATTACTTGATCATAACTGGGATCCAAATGCTTTGAACTAGGTGAGCATTTGGACCGTCTGGTCTGGATCCAATGCTCACCCTTAGTTTGAACACAAAGAGCCACAATCGGTATAGTTGCCTCATAAACAACCACAAACATCGTCAGATCTTTTATAAATTTTGAGATTTCTTTCAATCATCGAATGGTTTAGAACATAAAAAAACTGGTTTGAAACCCGCTAACCATGACCACAAAGACCTTACCAAGAGCATACCATGTTTTTTTTAAACGGATACCAGATCTCGAAAGATTTATAGTTTAAACCACTAAACACAGCCTTAAACCGATCTCAAAAGATCTACCCGTACAAATTCACCTAACAATCAAACACCACCCTTCTTTCCAAAAGATCAGAAGGTCGATTCTTGCCATTGATATACTTTTTAAGCAATTTCCGACTTTTAACACATGATAAGTGCCTGAAAGGTCGAAAATCAACCCCGGCATTTCAATATCGTCAACCCGAATACTGTATCTTTAGACAATGTCAATTAAAAACTTTCCGTACACTTGAAGATATCTTTTGACAATGAACTTAAAAGAAGAAAAAAGGTTCCGATCACATATACTGAGATATTATTCTGATACAAAATGGAATTAAGAAAATTACAAATACTAGAAACATACAAGTACAAATACTAGAAACACTAAATTAACATTAAAATTACAAATACTATTAGAACTATATCATTATGATTCAACTAATTCCATGCTTTCTTCTTCACGGTATTATCACGGTGTGCTTAGGTGACACAAATGATACCGACCCTTCCACCGTTTGTGTACGTTTCCAATGATCCTGGTCATGCTCAAGCTCAAATGACACTTTAAAACTAATCTTTTTGTTGACCTCAGGAAAATTAATCTTTTGGCCATTCCATTACTTCCATTGTTTTTTCTTCCCCGATATCACCTCAATCAAAAACGGCATTGTCACCGTGTGCTTAGATGACACTTATGCCTTACACAATCTGTGTATGTTTCCAATTATGAAAGTAAGCTAAATCAAAAGTTGGCATTCTTTCTTTGGCATCAATCATGAGTAACAAAGTCTTTTGAACCCTACAAAAATAAAACCCATAAACACAATGAGCTAAAAGTTTCTTTCTAGTATCAGATCTGAAAAGTAGAAAAAGGAGAAAAAGAAAACAACATACCCTAATAGTTTGGTTTAAAGTATCATTAATAATGTGTGTTTGGTTTGATTTGGAGATATAAGTGTTTTTTTTCTAAAAGAGAGAAGAAGATATATTTTTTTTTTGTGAAGTGAGAAGTAACCAGGAAGATGTCATATAAACACATGGGGCGTTGGGTATTGGAGTAGGAAGAGATAAGAGAATTGCCTAAATGGTATATCAAGTGTGGATTTTTTAGATAGGTTTGTAGGATTTTGTAGATTACATAGTTAGGATATAGTTGGAGAGATAATATAAGGTTTTTTTTTATTTAAATAAAAAGTTTATGTGAAAGATATAAATGTATTTGTTAGTACCAACTACCAAGTATATTTATTTGGAGTATAATGTAAAATTGAACCAAATTGAAATACAAATTTAGTTTTTGGGTGAACTATGGGTGTGAAACTTTGAACCGAAAATCGAATTTATATAAATATATACTATTCTTTACGATGTTGCAAAACAAGGTATACAAAGCCGATTAATCGCCGTGTAATCACTACAAGGCTATCAACCTTGTCGATTTATGTAAAAGCAACTGATGGCAGTCAATTGTGGTTAACAACGATCAAGAGAAATTAAACTTGCCACAAACGTGTAAATCTTGCTGAAAATACTGAAAACTCACTGTAAACTTGCGTCTATCATTTATAGCAAGTATTTATATGTATAGTAAGTTGGATTTTTAGAATAAAATTGCCAAAACACCTAAAACTTATTAGAAATTGAGTAGAAACGATATTACATAGAAATAATTTGAACAATTTGATTAGTCTTCTTCCTCCTCAATCAGTGGCGGAACTAGAAATCTTAAACATGTGTGGCACAACCGTCAATAATGTCAGACAAGCCACATCATTTGTTACCTTCTTAATGGAGTTGGCTGTAGATATAGACCACTTCTTCCCATCCTGGAGACTGAAGTCAATATCAGGAACCTTGAAACCGACTCATGTGCCATTGGTGAAGGACTTGAAACAAAGGCCAAAGGGACTGGCAGACTTTGCATGAGGATATGGCTTCGTAATCTTTGAAAGCCTCCTTATCACGCTGCTATAAATGTCAGTTCTAAGAGTAGTGGAAGGCTGGATTGTACCAAGTTTGGTAGTGGTATTGCTAGGAATCTCGATAGATCTCCGTTTAATTATAATAGCATTAACACCAATAAAGTATCCGAAATAATCTGGTTGCTTTAGTAATGGAGTATAAGAAACAAATCTCCTTATGTCAACATCAGTGTGGGGCGTCAAGTAAAAAAAAAGACCATTACTGTAATATAGAACCCGAGGAACGGATGTCGTGCTAGGCAAACAAAAAGCTATTGTTCTCTTAAGATGTTGGAGTAAGAACGCTGTTAATGCGAAATGGGAGGTCGACAATGCCAACGATGAAGAAGGGAGACACCCAGAATCAATGGTAGGATTAAATAAGCCAACATAGGGACTTCTACCATTGCTTGTAGTTAAAAACAAATCCACATGAACTGTTAATTTGACTTATACCTCCTAAGGGTATTTTGGTCATTTTAGTACTAAGGGCATATTAGTCATTTTGTTTATGTTTCTTTAGCAGTGTGAAAATGTAGTATTTGTAGCCTATTTTGTTCTCCCAAACACCCCTTTGATCTCGTTCTGATGTTCTCATCTTTTGATCTTGTTTTGCTATTGATCTTCAGCCCTATTCCTAACATGAACAATATCCCAACCAGGTATAATAGAACTCTTAGTTACGAGAGGGCACGGTTGCATGAAAGACTCTTATAAAAGTAACAACCTTCCTCAAAAGAAATGTCTTTTGACCCGTTCACTTTTAGTGAGTTTTACTTAATTTGACCCGTTTGAGATACATTACAATTCAAATCGACTTCTTTATACGTTTTGAGTCAAATTCGCCACATATATCTAGTAGGGCATAGATGTATAGCCACATTGTGTAATGAGAGTATGGGACTTTTACGAATCTTGACCAAGCATGGAAGCGTGTCATTGAGTGATAGATGCGCACAAACAGCAACTGACTTACCCCAAAGAACCGGGGTAGTGCTGTGATAAACTTCTGGAACTCTATATAAACTCGTTCAGTTCCAACTGCAAATGTTCAATGATCAAGAAATGGAAAATGAAGTTGATATTTCTCCATTCAACCATTATTACCCGTTACTTGATCATAACTAGGATCCGAATCATCTGATAATGCAAGCTAGAAGCAAGAGTGACATCATGAATTTGATCACTAACGTATCTTTAGACAAAGTGAGTTAAAAACATTCCGTTCAGTTGAAGATATGTTTGGACAGTGCACTTAAAAAAAAGAAATATTGTTCTGATAACATATACTGAGATATGTAATAGGCTTAAGTGTACATGTTAATAGTATCATACAACAAACTAGAAAAGTGATGTTAAAATTACAAATACTAATTACTATCTATGAAATAAGCTTTCTGTTGCACAAAGCCGCAAATGTACTCATCGATTATCAAAGACAATCCCGGTATTATGAAAGTAATCTAAACCACATGACTAGTCCTTTCCCAGGTTTTCTCTCTTATTCTTAGCATCACTGCTTACTAAACAAGCTTTGTCCGACCAGATACATACTCAACAATTCCAACATCAAAGCCATGCTGGTGACCGTTCCGGTGACTTCCTTTTATCAAAGCCAAATGAGGGCAAGCCACCGACTATCCACTCTAAATATCCCCTCCCCACCACTCTTATTTGCACCCAATATATCTACCCCAGGGGCAATCACATCGGGGTTATAATTCCTTTGTAAATCCTGCTTGGCCCCCTCCCTGAGAAAGATGGCACATCCCCGTTGTCGAGTCCACGTAATCCATTATCCTTAACCCGTCTGCACGACTCACTCTAGCGGTTGGAATATTATGAAAGTAAGCGAATCCAGATTCTTTTGCATCAATCATTAGTAATGAAGTCTTCTTTTGAGGACTACAAAATAAAACCCATGAATGAATACAACAAACTAAAATATAAAAAATATAAAAACAATCGAAGAAATGAAGAAAATAATAATATCAGATCCGAAAAGTAGAAAAAAGAAAAAACATACCTCCTAATAGTTGTCTCAACAAGATCTTGGAGCCGATTGTTTTGGATTGAGATCCGGTTCATAAAGGGTGTTTTGTTTGATTCGGAGATAAGGTTTGAATTTGAGAAGACAAGTTGCGGCGTGAGTTGTGAAGGATACAATGACCTAAATTTTTTAGGGTAACTGATATATACATCCTAACACTTGGTTTATGGGCCTGACGTACGTGAATCGGTTTATGGGCCTGACTTACGTGAATCGGTTTATCGGCCTGACTTACGTTAATTGGTTTATGGGCCTGGCTTATGTGAAGGGGCTGAAATTTGTGTTTGATACGTAATACCGTATAGTTTCAAAAATCGTTTGGTTTTAGTTAGGTGGTCGGGTATCGCCAAGTAATTAATTGGTTTGGTAAAAATTAATTGGAGTGAATATTTTATGTAACCTCCATTTATCTGATTTTAACCAAACTAATTAATAAGGCTGATTGTGGGCCGATGTTTCCCCATTGTCTAAGTCTGTGTTCACTCTAAATCGTTTATCTTATAAATCTACGTTGATGATTGAGATTAATCTATGATGTAATTTTTAAGTGAGGAAATGAAATAGATGTAAGGAAAGTATAATGTAGACAGACCATATCCCAAAATAAATCCAAAAGTACGGAGAATGTTGCTGAGAAAACCTTCAAAAAGTGCAAGTGTGTGGGTGGGGAATGCTCAAATATATGTGCATGTGTGAAAGTGTGCAATTAAGTCTAAAAGACGAAGGAAAAAAAGCAAACATATAAAGCTAACTAGACGATTACCCGCGCATAGTTGCGGAATTGTCCGGCGACAGATAATTAACGATACAATATTTCGAGGTAAGACTAAAATACAATGGAAAGTCTCATAAAAATGATAATTCAAGTTGCGGAATTGCCTACAGAAAGGGTTAATAATTCAAGTTCCTTTCTTTCCAATTGTTACTCATTCTATATTATTTACTACGTATTTTAAAAAGCAGAATTAAACGTAACACTTACAAAAATGTATCCGCTTAACTAAACAGGACTTAAAAATAAACTCCAAACACCATTATAACTTAGTATTTAAAACAACGAGTTAAGACAACCAGGTAAAGCCCTCTCCTTTTTCAGAAGGTTTTTCTGACCATTTCAATCTCGTTTGCACTTAGCACGGATTAAACTCGAGACTCTGCATATTTTAGAGTGCTAACCACAAGCATTTTTTTTCCATAGGCGACCCATGTGATCACATCATCTATGTATAAAACAAGGGGTAATTAGCCCACGCTGTCGCGGGCGTCATGTAGGTACTTGGCTGTCAAGTTGTTAGCCCAGATTTTTTAATAACACTTTGTGCTTGGATATGAATCTTACTACTAAACTATCCTATTTTAAAGAGTTTATCAAGCTCTTTTCGCTAGCCTAAAATATGTGTTGGCTAATGATGCTACCAAAATCCACATGGTCGTCAAGGTGCTTGGTTGACCGCCCGACTAGCACTGACCTTGACTTCGGGTCTTCGGTAACAGTGCTGAAAACACGAAGAAAGACCGTTAGAAAGGTCCCCGGGCTGTGCCCGGGGGAACCCCTCCGACGATTAAGTCAGTATTGATCGTATCGGTATACCATATTGCTTAAGAGCTAGCATGCTAAGCTACAGATAAATAGATGAGAGAATGTTGTGTGTTTACAAGTATTTGTGGTAGCTATTTATAGGATAACATATATGATATATTATGCTAGTTGAAACTTAACAAGGAAGGGATGTAAGTAGAAGCAACTTGCAAGCTGGATATTTTTGCAAATATTCGGTGTGAGAGTCATTTGCAAAGATTTTGGTAATATCTTTTCAAAGATTGGGTGAGAGTGAAATACCAATTTATCTATTCTCTAACTTCGACATAAGCAATGTATATTTTCCATACCTGCATGCTATCCTTTAGCGTAGTTATATAAGAGAGTTTTATACAGCAAGTAACCTCATTAGCTAACATTGTTTGATTTTGAAAATGAACAATAAAGACTGGTCTACATTTGTTTTACTGTATAGACGGTAGATACAATTATAATACATGTACTAAGTTACCTTAAAGTTAATACTGCAAGTGTTACAAAAGATAACTTTTTGATACTAAGAGTTCACCAAGTTATCACAAAAGACTACACACATGTGCAACGCTTACCACAAAATACTATGGACACATGAGTATAGGAGAACACGTATGCGAGTAAGTAGTTTTGAGCTGTTAAGTACTATACATGAATAAAAATAATTAGGTTAACTGATATGTATGTACCCTAAAAGTTAATGGGCCGGTTATTGGATTTTGTTTACGAATTTATGTGGTATGGGCCTTAAACATACCCACAAATTCCTAGTCAGCCCACTAAGTGTAGTCAATAGGATGTCGAAAAAGCGACCCGATCCGAACGCGAATAATCCTATTCGGTTCGGGTCACTTGGGTCCAAAACGTATCCGGGTCAATTCGGGTTGACCCGAATTGACCTGAGTTTTAATTAGGTTCGATTTCGGGTTTATTTTTTAGCTTTGACCCGACCTGACTTGACCCGAACCCGACCAACTCGACTTGACCCGACTGAAACAACACATTTTACATTGTATTATTACTTAAATAAGCCAATTTTCATACTTTTTCCTTATACTCGGGTTGACCCGAACCAGAGTTGACCTGATCCGAATTGACCCGACCCAAATTGACCCGACCCGAATTGACCCGAACCCGAGTGAACCAAGTTCTAATTAGGCTCGGGTTCAGGTATGATTTTTTTAGTCTTGACCCGACTTGACCCGACCCGACTTGACCCGAACCCGGTTGACCCGACCCTATTCCCACCCTAGTAGCCAATAGGACAAAAAGTTTTGTTTGATTTTGTATGTTTTAACCTTAGGGGCAATTACAAATATACCCAAATATATTTTCGTATTTGCATATTTCTTCAAACCGTGTTTAATCATTTAATAAAATAAAATAAAAAGATTTATAATAACTTCGGATAAGGAACTAACATAGGATAGTCATAAAAAATCGATGGTGTCCTGTTAAAGAAAGCAAGATCCAAATTAGTAAATCTAAAACACTATTTCAATTAGCTAAGCTTTTAGACAATGTAACAAGAAAATAATTTCACAACAGCCGAAATCAGGAACACTAAACCTGAACCTACAAATTAAATAAACAAAAAATCCATACATATTATGCCCCAAATAACACATATTTGGATTTGAAACGAGACTAAATTGATTAGTAACCTTACAAACACATCAAAGTAGACGGGTCAGAAAATAAACTTAATATGCAACATATGAAATCTGGTTCCATTCTTGTGGACTGCTAGTTATTCTTGTTTCATCTGAAACTCTACGTCTTGCACATAAATTTATTTTGATTAGGCTGTTAAAAAAGTACTCATGAGGCTGTAAAAAAGGTACCCATTTGCATCCTATTAGAATTAGTGAGCTCACATTTAATTGTAGGTGAAGTCATAAGAAAGTACTCATGAGGCTATAAAAATAACAAGGTTGGATCAGTGGTTATCACTCTTGCCTTTGGAGATAGAGGTCAGGGGTTTGATCCTCATTCCTTGCAAGGTAAAAGGTCCTTTTCTACCTTGGTAGAACCAGAACCAACGAACCTCTCTACCTTCGGTAGGAGTATGACTGTCTATGTCTCAACCTCTCTCATACACCGTCCTAGACGATATTGGGACACATAACATATGGAGGACAGCATTAGGTGTTACCTTTTTTCATGGGGTTGTTAAAAAAGGTACCCATTGAATTCATTATTAAATGGTAAAGCCGCAACATCTAAAGCTTAATCAAACTAAAAGTTCAGTTGATATTCATTTTGAGCCAAGTAACATAATGTATGTGTCTAATATTGTCATGTAAAGATAAACGAAACTAAAAGTTCAGGTCATATTCATTAATCATTTAACCAAATTTTATAGTGTGACTTCGATGTCGTCTATTTAAGGCTAATGTGTATCAAAATTCATATTTCAAAAAAGAAAATTTTTTGTTTTCGCATAGAATTAAGTCCATAAAAAACACAAACGATATAAAATTAACTACATTCTACCATAATCTCAATGTTAACTAATAAATACCGTAATATATAAAAAAGTTAAAATAGAAGAAATTAAACATACCTAATTTGACAACTCCATTCTTATGCAACATAAGTCAAAACATCTTCCTCCATATGAAAATTCGATCTATAATTTGTGTCATGAAAAAAAGTTTCAAAAATAAGAAACTTAACGGTAGGCGGTAGGTGTACAATCCGCCTCATAAAACCCCCGTAAAAGTCATTAGGATTCAGAACAATAAATTAACAACCACAAAGGGTAGTTTCAATTCGACATACATGATTTCAAATTCCAGTTTCATGTTTCAAACCCCTATTTGAATTTGACTATAAAATTATTCGATTTGTACTTTTTTAAAACAAAATTATAAATTCTTTTACGATTATTCGAATAATTTTAAAAAAAATTACCCGAGATTTTTTATAAAGAAAATTTTATATAAATTTTTTTTATAAAAAAACTTTATCATAAAAACTTTGATTTTTTTTATAGTTTTTTTTACAAAAAAGAACTTTATAAGTTTTTTTTTCCTTTTGTTCCTGATTATTCGAATAATTTATAAAAAAATAAAAGTTTTTTATAAAGTTTTTTTTCCTTAGATTCAATTTCACTATTTCTTGTTACCATGTACTATATACTAGTTAAAAGAAATTATCAAAAAATTATTAAAAATTCATCATCATCATCATACACTAAACTTATGCAGAAGTAAAAAAAAATGGCTTATTCATCAAAAGGTCCATAAGATATATGGCTTTTGTTAAGTGTTAAAAAAAACCAATTCGGCAATTATCACTATCCGGCCCTATTTCACTCATTCAACTTGTACAATATATGACACGTGTCAAACTTTTTAATTTTTGAATTGTACATGTGGGACCGCAAGTACACTTCTTGTGAGTGTACTTGTTATTCGAACTTATGTTAAATCGATTATTCGACTTATACTTTTTAAATTAAATAATATATTTGTAATAATATTCCGCACTAACATTTAAATATCTATAAAATTTTATAAAACTTTATAAAAAATATATAATTAATTTATAAAAAGTTTTTTATAAAAAAATTATAAAAATTTATTAAAAATTTATAAAAATTTCGCTAAAAAACTTTAATTTTTTTAATTTTTTAAATTTATTTTTATAAAAAAATTATAAATTCTTTTATAGATTTTTATAATATTCTATAAATTTTTATGAAATTTTTTTTTTACGAATTTTTAAAAGTTTTTTTATTAAATAAAATTTATAAAAAAATATCGAAGTTTATTTTATAAAAAAAATTCAAAATTATTAAAAAAACTTTACACAAAATTAGTGGGGAGTATTATTACAAATATATTATTTAATTTAAAAAGTACAAGTCGACTAATCGATTTGACATAAGATCAAATAACAAGTACACTTATAAGAAGTGTACACTTGTTTGTACTTGCGGGTCTCACATGTACAATCCAAAAATTACAAAGTTTCCCACGTGTCAATATACTTCTATTGTGTAAGTCGAATGAATCAAATATGGTCGAATAGAGATAATTGCCTAATTATTTTTTGGGACATTTAACAAAAGCCATATACCTTATAAATCTTTTGATGAATTAGCCATAAAAAATCATCATTATCAAGTTTTCATATCAATTAAAATCACCAATCAAACTTCATTATTATAATACTACATCAAAAATCAAATGATAACCCACCTTCAATCACTACCCTACCCGAATACAAAAAATAAATATAAATCAAAATAATAAAAACCCTTAAACATAAAAAAAAATATGAATACACACAAATCTTAAATCATTAACACCGCCGCGACCGCTCACAACGAGTCACCATTGTTGTTATGCTAGCCATTCATCACCATCCGCCAAATCATTAAAATCAAATCCATTAATCTAAAACAAGAATAAGAACGATAGACAAAAAATACCCAATCTGATCTTTGTAGTTCAAGATATTGAACAAGAAACAAAAAGCAAACCCTCGCGTCTAACAATATAACCTCTGTCTTCTCGATTTCTTCATTTGTTTTGATTTGATTCTTGTTGTTAGTTTTGATATGGAGATATGAGTTTTCTGTTTTGGTGAAAATAGATTCGGGTCTTCATTTGTTTAGATCAATGGGTTTTTCTCTTTGGTGTTTGAATGTTTGTAGATTTAGGATTTATTTTTCTTTAGTACGAATAGATCTGGGTTGAGTTAGATCCAAAATAAGTGGTATGGTATTTGACGTTTTGGATAAATGTGTTGTGTGGATAAACCCTCGCGTCTATAAGAAGTCCTACAAGTTAATAGTGGAAAAAGTTTTTTTTTAATTTCGATGTTTCTCTTTTATAACAAACTATCTTTATAAAAAACTTATAGAAGATGTTTTTACGTATTTTTTATAAAGTTTTATTATAAAATAAAAATTTATTAAAAAAATACAAATTTTTATAAAAATTTTTATAAAAAAAACTTTTGAAATTTTTTTTTATAAAAAAAGCTTTATAAAAAATTCATAATTATTTTTATAAACAAAACTTTACAAAGAAAAATTTGTATTTTTTCATAAAAAAAACTTTATGAAAACTATAACTTATTTTAAAAACTTCAGAAGTTTTTTTAAATTACAAGTCAAATAAACGCATTGTACTTGAGGTTGTGTTGTGGGTCCAAATAAATGATTAACAAAAATGTCATGTGTCAACAGATTGTATAAGAGTGGGAGGAGCGGGGGCTGCTAGGTGGGCTGGTAAGCCTTTGGCGTCACCCTTCCTATGGCACACCGTTCCCAGCCTCGAGCCAACCGGACCAGCCAACGCCAAGGGTATTTTTCTTTTAGTAATAAAAGTGGGTATATGTGGGCCCATTATACCTCTTTGGCATCACTTTTTCTCATGTCAACCGCTCCTCCATAAATGTAGTGCCAAAAGGTTTCTAGTACCAAAGCTTAAAATCCTACGTGACGGTTTTTACACAACTTTCTGATGCCAATCGCTCTCAGCTCTCTAAGTTAAATGGGTCGAATAAGAGAGAGAGGGGGAGGGGGAGGACAATTAATAAGTGCACACGCACTTTTGATTTATTTTTTTAAATAGCCCTTAAGTTTAAGTATGTTAATTTTTTTTGCTGTTTTGTACAATCATTTGCACTTAAAAATAAACAATTAAGCAGTTTCTAAAGACACTGGAATATCATTTGCACTTTTGGAAAGATAGAGACTCTGTTTGCAATTTGAACACATTACATGGACGATTTTTGCAATTTACTCTTAAGTTTTTGGCCACACACTATAAATTAGTACTTGTCAACTTAAAAATAAGCTACTGTAATAAGCAACAGAATGAAATCCATTTCTTCACCTTATCTGCACTTCGGTATTTTTTTTTCAATCTTTTTTAAGCGGTGCTTGGTTTAGCTTATTTTTCGGGCTGATGAACTTATTTGATTTTGGAAAAGCTAATAAGCTCATTTTTTCAGCTCATGAGCTTAATTCTTATGCCTTATGGAAGTCCATAAGCTATACTTGATAAGCTCATAAGCTAGAAAAAAATTGGCTTATGAGCTTTTCTAAGATCAAATAAGCTCAAAAGCCTGAAAAGTAAGCTAATCCAGAAACCCCCTTTGTGTGTAAATTACTGAATATATGCTACAAATGCGTGGGATATAGTTTAATTTGTTAGCTTCCACATAAAAGGGTGCTTGGTTTAGCTTATTTTTCGGGCTTATGAGCTTATGTGAAGGAATATGTACACGTAAATAATATATGTCCGGAAGTCGTCCCGAGCCTAAGGAGACGCACGCGTTAATACGTAAAACAATTATACGTTAATATATTTTTCATAATATATTAATTAGTGATAAGCTATTACCGACGTTAATTAATTAGTTACTTAACGGGAATTTATAATAATAATTAAACGTTAATTATTATATAAAACAAATAAAAGGATATTTGTATTAATGTCTTTTTTACTTTAGCTACAAGTCTTGGTTTCCTATTTGGTTTAGGAACCGACTATGTTGTACATGTATATATAATGATGGGTCTTCATCATTAATGATCGATCCATGCAATTGATAGATTCCCTACAAGCAAAAAAAAACTAAAAGACGATTCAATATTCTTTGGTTTTACTATTTTGCGATCAACTAAATATTATTGAATATTAGTTGTGTTATCACTATAAGTACTAGCATACTTAATTGTTTGCTATAACGTATTGTGTGCGTATTCTTAGAGAGATTATACTTTGATCTTTATTGGTGTTTCGATAAAGGTGTTTAATCCATTGCTAAAAGGTACGCAATTCTTTATCGTTTATGTTAATTACTTGTCTATACGTGATCCTAAATTCCACTGCGTACTCGTGATTATTAATGTGTTAATATGATAAAAGGTTTTTATAAATTCCAACAGTGGCATCACGAGCCGTTCGTATAGCTTTTAATTACATTAAAAATAACGAAAGAGATAAAATTGTGTAAACTTACTATGATGGTGTTTGAATTATTTTATTTGATGATTAGTTTTTCATAAACCCTAATTAGGGTTAAAAAAATTAATTAGACAAACCCTAAGTTGTATCCAATTTTTGTTGATAAATATGTTGCTTATTGTTAATTAGTCGTTGTTAATTGTTAATTAGTCATTATTTATCACGTTGTTAATTGTTAAATTTATGGTTCGATTCATGGCAATCATGCAAGTTTACCATGGATCATGTGTTCTTAATTAATTGATTTAATTGAAGTCATGATAGACGTGGAATGCATGAAGTGTGTGATTAATTGTTAATTGGGTATATGTTTTAGGTTAATGTTTATTTGTTTTGCTTTTGATTATAATTGTTATATCATGGTTCAAGCAAAGGGTTTTTCGAAAAATAAAAATAAACCGGACTAAAACTATATGAAATTTGATTTATTATAATCTTGTTTTCGCACCATCATATGTGGCAACAAATGAGTCGCCCTTACATGGTTTTAAATCTAACTCACACCGTGATTAGCAAGAATCAAGTTTATAATTTGTCTTCTACTTTAAAGTTGTAAAATTTTATTAATGACGTAATTTGCAAAAGTACTATCTAGTTGCAATGCTAAGGTTCGGGAAGACTCATCAAGACTTCGGTCTTGTAGATACTATTGCCCTATAATACCTGACTACTTGTAGTCTCCTTATTTTGCATACTATTTAGGAAGCCGCAAATGGTCTAGGGTTTGAATGATTTTAATCATTCTTTAATCTTTTCCCGTGATAAAATTAAACTTCTTTAAATAGAATACATGTTGAATCGTCATTTTTTATGATATCACTATTTATACAATTGAATTGTGAGTTAAATATGTGATATTTATAATTAACGAATTGAGTAAATTTTATAAATTTATCATGATACAAAGATGTTGCATGCTTCTTTGTACATGTTTTTGAATTGTCAAAATTTATACCCTTTGAAATAAGTTTATTTGCCATCCAACGTGTAAAAGCACTTGCACTTACTCTTTCACCATACGTTAGACTGTCGTGATTTTGTAACCCAAGGTGATACAATACACTCGATTGTGAGACGTCGGTGCTATAGAATCACGGTTTTTTGTTGGACGACTTAAGCAAGTTAAGATAGGTGAGACCTTAACTCGTGGCAATAGATGGGATAAACATGCTCGATTTTTCATTTTTGAATTGTCACAAGTGATGTATATAAAGTTGAGTCCCATAATTCTAGAAGTTGTATTGGATGCAATTATTGAACGTCAATTACCCCTTGAATATCATCATCACTAGCATATCAACTGATGCGGTGGTGATATGTCTTGGTGGATTCTATCTTTTAGGAAATTAATTGTTTATTTATAAACATGGGTATTTAATTTTCTATAAAGGAAGTATTATCGAAAATACTAAATTATTGAACTTTGTTTATTTGTAGATGGCAATGAATAATGCCCAAACCAAACAAAACAGTTCGGCTTTCAGGTCGATGCTTGAGAAGCAACAACTTACTGGTCCTAACTTCAATGAGTGGTTACGCGCGCTCAAACTAGTTGTGCGTGTGGAGAAACTAGAGGATGTGTATGACAATCCTTTGCCTGACCATCCTGGTGCTAATGCTACTAATGAACAGTTAGTAGAATGGAATGCTCTTTATGATCGTCATAATGAAGTTGCTTGTTTAATGCTTGGAACTATGTCTTCATCGCTTTATCAGCAATTTGAATACAAAAGTCCTAAGGACATGATAACTGAGCTCCAAAAGATGTATGGAAAGCCTCCTGGTGTCGAACTACAAGAGTTAGTACACACTTTCCATTCATGCAAGCAGGAAGAGGGTCAATCCGTTAGCGATTATGTTCTATTGATGAAAAGCTATTTGGATCATTTGGCAACTCTCAACTATGTTCTTCCAGAAGTTGTCTCTGTCAGCTTGATCCTCAATTCACTTTCAAGTGATTTTGAGGGCTTTGTGCAAAATTACAATATGCAAAGCATGGGGAAGACAATTAGTGAAGTTCATTCTTTGCTTATTGAATTTGAGAAAGGAGTTAAGAAGAACAAGAGGTCAAATGTTGCATCTTCTTCTACACCACAAGTGATGGCGATCCAAGGTGGTAGGATCCAGAAGTACAAACCGTAAGGAGGTAAGGCTAAAGGTAAAGGTAAGGATAAGGGTCCTAAAAATTCTTATCCTCCTAAACCTAAAAAGCCTCAACCTTATAAGAAAGAGCATCCGGCAAAAGATTCCACATGTCACCACTGCAAAGAGGTTGGACATTGGAAGATGAATTGTCCTGTTTATCTAGCTGAGTTGATGAAAAAGAAGAAGCAAGTTGGATCGTCCACTTCTTCTGGTATTTATACTATTGAATTATTTGCTTGTTCTAAAAATTCTTGGGTGTATGACACTGGTTGTGGTACTAACATTTGTAACACAAAACAGGGACTTAGAGGAGCAAAGAAACTGAAGCACGGTGTTGTCTACTTGTATTTTGGAAACGGCGTACGTGCTAAAGTAGAAGCTATTGGAAGTTTTGACTTAGTTTTACCTAATGGTTTAATTCTTGTTTTGGATGATTGTCATTATGCACCTACTATAACTAGAGGTGTTGTTTCAGTTTCTTGTTTGCATGATAAAGGATTTATTCATAAATTTACGGATTCTAGTATGACCGTGTTAATGGTATTTATGAAATTGATATGCATGATCCTACTTTGCAAATTGTGAATTCAATTTATTCGATTAGCAATAAGAAATCTAAAGCAAGTTTAGATTCGACTTATCTTTGGCATTGTCGACTTGCTCATATTAGCAAGAAGCGAATTGAAAAGTTGCAACATGATGGACTTTTAAACTCAACGGATAATGAACCGTTTGATCAATCTGTTTCTTGTATATCGGGCAAGATGACAAGGAAATCATTTTCGCATAAAACGGAAAAGGTGAAAGATCTACTTCGATTAATCCATACCGATGTATGTGGTCCACTTAGACATGTGTCAAAGCAAGGTGCTACATACTTCATTACCTTTACTGATGATTATAGTCGTTATGGTTATGTTTATTTGCTTAAACATAAACATGAAGTCTTTGAAACATTCAAGGTATTCAAGAATGAAGTAGAAAATCAACTGGGGAAGACTATTAAAGCCATTCGATCAGATCGTGGTGGTGAATATATTAGTCAAGAATTTAAAGATTATCTAAAGGCTAGTGGAATTGTCCAACAGCTGACTTCTCCTTACACACCACAACACAATGGTGTTTCTGAGAGGAGAAATCGAAATTTGCTAAACATGGTTCGATCAATGATGAGTCTTTCTACTTTGCCACTATCCTTTTGGGATTATGCTCTAGAGACTGCTGCACGCATTTTCAATATGGTTCCAACCAAGAAGGTTGACAAGACTCCATATGAACTATGGCATGGAAAAGTTCCTAACTTGTCTTACTTAAAGGTGTGGGGTTGTGAGGCACATGTGAAACGTCACACGCCTGATAAACTTCAATCAAGATCGGTTAAGTGTGTCTTCATAGGTTACCCTAAGGAAACTATGGGTTACTATTTCTACTACCCACCTGAAAACAAAATAGTTGTTGGGAGGTATGCAGATTTCTTTGAAAAGAATCTCATAGTTCAAAAAGAGAGTGGGAGGATTGTAGAACTAGAGGATGAAGATATTTTACCTTCTGAAACTACTAGCGAACATCAAATTGAGGAAGAAAGTCTTGCACCTGATGTAACTCAAGAAGAGGATGTTGTCCCCATTCGTATGTCAAAAAGAACAATCAAAGCACCTGAACGACTATGTCTAAATGTAGAAGTCGAGGAACATAGTTTAGGGGATCTTAATGAACCCACTAACTATAGAGATGCAATATTGGATTCTGAATCCGATAAGTGGATTGTTGCTATGAATGCGGAAATGCAATCTGTGTATGATAATCATGTCTGGAGACTTGTAGATTTACCACCCAATGCGAAGGTCGTAAAGGGTAAGTGGATTTACAAGAAGAAGACGGACATGGATGGCATTGTACACACCTATAAAGCTCGATTTGTAGCAAAAGGGTTTACACAAACTTATGGTGTTGACTATGAGGAAACCTTTTCTCCTGTTGCAGATTTGAGAGCTATTAGGATTCTCATAGCCATAGTAGCGTTCTATGACTATGAGATATGGAAAATGGATGTAAAAACCGTGTTCTTGAATGGTTACTTAGAAGAAGAAATCTATATGGAACAACCGGAAGGTTTTGTTGATCCTAAGCATCCCAGAAAAGTATGTAGGCTTCAAAGATCCATTTATGGACTTAAGCAAGCATCAAGAAGCTGGAATAAAAGATTTGATGAAGAAATCAAAAAGTTTGGTTTTGATCAAAATCTTGATGAGCCATGTGTATATCAAAAGGCTAGTGGGAGTAATGTTGTTTTCCTAATCTTGTATATCGATGACATAATCATTATGGGAAATCATATTCCAAGTTTACAAGAGGTAAATACCTATCTTGGGAAGTGTTTTTCTATGAAAGATTTAGGGGAAGCATCATTTATTCTTGGAATCAAAATCTATAGAGATAGATCGAAGCGGTTAATTGGACTAAGTCAAAATGCATATCTTGATAAGATCTTGAAGAAGTATAGAATGGATAATTCCAAGCGTGGTCTCATTCCTATGTAAGTGCACACTGACTTAAATAAAACACAAGGTGCTACTACATCTGATGAGATGAAACGTATGCAAAATGTTCCTTATGCTTCGGCTGTAGGATCTATTATGTATGCTGTGAGATGCATAAGACCAGATGTTGCGTTCGCGCAAAATATTACAAGCCGATTTCAGCAAAATCCAGGTGAAAGTCACTGGACTGCTGTGAAAAATATTCTTAAGTATTTAAGACATACTAAGGATACGTTTTTGGTTTATGGTGGAAATCCTGAAGCTACTGAGCTGCAAGTTAATTGTTATTGTGATGCTGGATTTGAAACCGATAGAGATGACACTAAATCTCAAACTGGGTATGTTTTTGTTTTGAACGGAGGCGCGGTAGTATGGAAGAGCTCCAAACAAAGTACTACTGCACAATCTGCCACAGAAGCCGAATATATTGCTGCTTCTGAAGCTGCAAAGGAAGCTGTTTGGATGAGGAAGTTTATTGGAGAACTTGGTGTAGTTCCTACCAATGAAGAACCTATAAAGATGTATTGTGACAATTCAAGTGCAATCATCATAGCTAACGAACCGGGAGTTCAGAGAGGCCCCAGACACTATCAAAGGAGATATCACTATGTTCGAGAATGTATCGAATTGGGTGAGATTGATCTAGTTAAAGTTCATACAGATAATAATCTAGCAGATCCTTTTACGAAGGCTTTACCTGGTAAAAAGCTTACTCAACATGCTAGGAGCATGGGACTTCGTCCTGCTAGTAATTTCATGTAATCTGTTTTAGTATTTGGATAAAGGATATTATTAAACAATATTTATTTTATGAATTGAAGTATTGGATATATTCGTTTTCTTTAATATTTATTGGTCCTATTTTTGCATGTTGAAATCCTTGAATAATATGTTATTCTAAATTGTCTATGTCGATTGGTTATATGGGAATATAATTAAATTAAGACATATATGAGAGATGGTAATATTCGTAGAATATGCAAGAACGGTTCACCAACTCATACGATATCCAAAAGTTGTATATTGGACATCTCCTACCAACAAGTCAATCACTTTATGGATCGGCGTCTTTAAGTGAAACTTGTAAATGATTTACATTACTAAATCCTTTGACTTGAGATGCAAGCAGGTCTTATATATGTGGATGGTACTTTTTGCTATAGTTCTAACGCTATCCTGAATAAGGTAGTAATAAAGGCTATAATCATTTGTATCTTGAAGCATGTAAGAGGCACGTGTAGTCAAGATAGAATTTGTTCATTCAACTAGGTTTGAAGAATAATGCTACTGGGCCCCTTGTTAATTAATTAGATGTTTGTATGGCCATACCCAATGGTAATCTA
The DNA here is from genome assembly GCA_025667525.1 of Glebionis coronaria. NCBI lineage: Eukaryota > Viridiplantae > Streptophyta > Magnoliopsida > Asterales > Asteraceae > Glebionis > Glebionis coronaria. The sequence continues at coordinate 628,176,689 of CM046877.1, read as the reverse complement.
GATTTGTCTCGATTAAATTGGTAATCTATATTAATTTTGTAGTGCGAGAAACAGAATAGTTAAAATGGAATGACTTTGATCCATATCCATTATTAACATGACATTTGAGAAACAAAGGGATTGTAAATGTTCAAGTAATTTAAATGTACTTTATGGAAAACTACACCCGAGAGTTTCCGGGAGCATTGGCGTGTTGCTAGACGCTAACCAATGTTAATATATTATATTATTGTACATGTCCAAGTAGGAGCTGAAGGAATATGTACACGTAAATAATATATATCCGGAAGTCATCCCGAGCCTAAGGAGAGGCACGCGTTAATACGTAAAACAATTATACGTTAATATATTTTTCATAATATATTAATTAGTGATAAGCTATTACCGACGTTAATTAATTAGTTACTTAACGGGAATTTATAATAATAATTAAACGTTAATTATTATATAAAACAAATAAAAGGATATTTGTATTAATGTCTTTTTACTTTAGCTACAAGTCTTGGTTTCCTATTTGGTTTAGAAACCGACTATGCTGTACATGTATATATAATGATGGGTCTTCATCATTAATGATCGATCCATGCAATTGATAGATTCCCTACAAGCAAAAAAAAACTAAAAGACGATTCAATATTCTTTGGTTTTACTATTTTGCGATCAACTAAATATTATTGAATATTAGTTGTGTTATCACTATAAGTACTAGCATACTTAATTGTTTGCTATAACGTATTGTGTGCGTATTCTTAGAGAGATCATACTTTGATCTTTATTGGTGGTTCGATAAAGGTGTTTAATCCATTGCTAAAAGGTACGCAATTCTTTATCGTTTATGTTAATTACTTGTCTATACGTGATCCTAAATTCCGTTGCGTACTCGTGATTATTAATGTGTTAATATGATAAAAGGTTTTTATAAATTCCAACATTATGTGCTATTGAAAAAGCTAATTGGCCCATATTTTTCAGCTCATGAGGTTAATTCTTATGGCTTATGGAAGTCCATAAGCTATACTTGATAAGCTCGTAAGCTAGAAAAAACGGGCTTATGAACTTTCCCAAAATCAAGTAAGCCCATAACCTCACAAAATAAGCTAATTCAAACACCCCCTTCGTGTGTGTATTTAGGGCTGTGTATTGACCATCAATAGCATTTGACCATTCACTTAGATATGGGTCAATTTGAAGTTGTGCTTTTAGGATTGTATGACTGTTTAGCAACAAGCTTTTAGCGTTTATGGTTTTTAGCTTCCCCTGAATCTTGATAAAATGTTAAAGAAAAGTAGAAAACACGTTATAGTTTTTTGTTTTTGAGCATAATCTGAATTATTTGATAAGGTCATAAGCTAGAAAAATGTATTCATGTGTCTGTGTGAGTGTTTACAGATTTGTATTTCATTGATGATATGACAAGCCAAAAAAGTTGTTTTGGGATTGGATTAGCTTATTTTTCGGGCTCACTAACTTATTTAATTCTGGATAAGCTCGCAACCTCATTTTATCAGCTTATGAGCTTATAACTCATGACTTGTGGAAGTCCATAAGCTATACCTGGTTATCTCATAAGCTAGAAAAAATGGGCTTATGAGCTTTTCCAAAAGCCCATAAGCTCGAAAAGTAAGCTAATCCAAACATCCCCTTAGTTTTTTACCTTATCATTAAATTCTTGACCATGGATTGAATTCTGACCACTTGCTTGAAAACGTGTCGTTTTGATCAAATGGTTATCAAATATATACGACCAAACAGATAAGGTTTACTAGTGCAGGTTATCCGGGGAGGGCGAGTCTTAGACTCACATGTACACGGCCTAACCCAAGTATCCGTGTGACTTTTTCCAACCCTTTCCCTGCAAACCCCCAAATACGTTCCATGTGACTGTGTCTTACCACTAGCTCATTTAAGGAGGTTTTTAAAGTTTAAAGCTTTGACAAAGAAATAGTTGACGGGCAAACCCGACTGAACCCAATCCAATTTAACCCCTTAGCATTTAACCTTAAGCATTCTGTGTAAGAAAACTGGTAGTATTTGTTAATTTGCGTGTTCTTTTAATAGGCTTGAAGTATCAACGACCATACTTTCAAACTATTCCAGCCAGCAAATTCTTTAAGGTATGTTTGACTATACACAAACTTGTATGCAAATGTTGGATTATTGATAAGATGTTAGAATTGCAAAGTCAGTGGGTTGGGTAACGGGTCTAAACAGTAATTTTCGTATGGGTCGAAGGAGAACATGCTAGGTAGACTTAAAACACAATTTTTCAGTTTTAGAATAATAAATGGTGTGTTTTACGGATTAAAATAGTGTGAGCAGCTTTTGACCCGTTTCCTTATAACTAAACTTTTTTTTGGGTAAAGGGGACTCGCCCCGGTAAAATTCCTTATAACTAAACTTGTTGAGCTATTTGACCCGTTATATGTAAATTGGTCGGAATTTTCACTTTCACAGAAATTTCAGGCTGATACGAGAGTTTATGCAAGTAAAAGCTCTTTAAATCAGTTAAGGAAAGTAAAAGAAGAACAAAAAACTCTAAATCCGCAATTTGTCGACGGTTCACCAGATGAACCTAATGGAAATGAGGATAAATCAGCTGCAGCGGATTTTAATAGTACTAATTCGGAGTCAGGGATCCGGTTGCTATTGCTTCTAGAAGTTCCGTTCTACAAGCATGCACTGTGACTTCTGGATTTATAGCTCTTGCTGGTGTAGTAATTCGACAGGTGAAATCTTGATTTCGATCACTTTACGGGTGTTTGGATGTGTGTTAAAGTAATAGAAGAGAAAAATCTGATTATAAATTATCGTATTTGAAAGTAGTGATGCTTTTGTAAACATATTTAGTACAGTACATTATATCTTTACCCGAACTCATTTTGACCATCCAATCAATTGGTAATTTATCAAACCGGTCTGTTCAACTTTTTTTTATCGCTTGGTCTAAATGACGGTCAGGTTGACCCAAAGCCAATTTGACCTGTCAGAGATAAAACATAACACCCTTATAAATGGGGCGAAATTGTCACTCTTATAGTGATGATTTTCTATTGACTAAAGTTTGCTTCTAATTATACAGGTCCTAACATCACTAGAGCCGTTGGATTATGCATTTGTGGCATTTCTTCCTGGTATTAGTGAGGTTAGATAAGAAACTTTGGACGTTACTCGTTTACAACATTTACTTCCATTCGCCATATTTTATACTGTATGTGTTTCAACTCACAGGAACTCTTATTTCGCAGTGCATTGCTTCCACTTATTGGAGTTAACTTGACAAGTGCTACTGCAGTTGCTGCCTTATTTGGAATTCTGCATTTGGACAGTGGTCGGAAGTTTTCAATTGCAATCTGGTATGGAATCGTCTTTATAATAGCATCCTTGTTGTAATAATTATCCGTGATAAATGTAAAAAGGATGTTTGTTAACCCTTCGATTTTAAACTATGCTTTACGGTTGTGTTTGTAGGGCCACATTTGTTGGTCTTGCGTATGGTTATGCTACGATATTGACCTCTAGCCTAATCGTGCCCATGGCTTCTCATGCAATCAACAACTTAATAGGAGGCGTTATATGGCGTATTAATCATCAAAAGAGTAACTTTGTGGTCCCAAAACAGTTGTGATAGGGTCCTCCATTTCTCATGTACTGCATACCAGCCACAAGATTTATGGTAGTTTTATTCGTAGGTTTAGTATCATGTGTCTATAGAATGGATGGTTTTAAGATCAAGAACCGTGGGAGATTCTTGATCGTCAGGATCTCTGAGAATCATACTGTATGAAAGAGGTTCAAGCTTTAAGCTCCAATTTTAAGACCATTGTTTTGAAATTTTGATGAAATTGGTACAAAACTAAGTGGTCGGTATTTATATGTTAGCCGGTACTACTATTTAGAAGAATCAGATTAACGATTAACGAGAAATAATGTTGTAGTACAATCGACTACAACCTAGTTACTAGATGCGGAATATTCGATCTATGAAGCAACCATCGACAGAAAAGAAAACCCACAAGGTATGAACCCTAATCGATCAGATTAGTATTATTGATAAAGAAGCGTTGTGAATCTCGTCCCCCCTCATCTCCTTTTATAGAGATGAGGGGGAACCGACTGTTACATACACTACGGGTCGGGTTGGGCTGCGCCACAACCAACCGACCTTTATTGTTAGAAGCTATTTAGGAAACTCGGAACTTATACCCTAGACACGACTTTAGGCTAATAAAGACTATTACATAACAATTTCCACCTTAGGCTTATATTAGCCTATCCCAACACTCAGTAACTCCAAGCAGTGTTGTAACTTGCGTCCAGGTACCACCTTCGTCAAGGCATCCGCAGCATTGTGTTCAGTACTCACCTTCAGAACTTCAACCGTCTTCGCCAAGACTTCTCTGATAAAGTGATAACGCACATTGATGTGCTTAGTCCTATCATGAAAAACATGATTCCGTGATAACTGAATCGCGCCCTGGTTATCACAATTAACTGCAACAGTGTTAAGCTTCACGCCTAACTCTTCCAAGAATCCCCTTAGCCAAATAGCTCCTTTCACAACCTCCGTAAGTGTCATATACTCCGCTTTAGTTGTCCACAAAGCCTCCTTGTGTTGCAACTTAGCTTCCCAGCTCCTCGCACATCCATGTATCAGCAACCCGTACCTTGTGATTGATCTACTCATGACAGTGATCGATCTCCCCATGGTGTAGTCAAAATCCACAAAAACTTGTACGTATGTCTGTAATCCACGATCAAACCTATCCAACATACTCACATCTGCAGATGCTATGTCAGGTCTCGTGCAGACCACCTGATACTCCTGGCTTTCAACTGCATATATATATGACCACTTACTATTCTTTACCACATCACAGTCCCCTGATAGACTATCCTCCAACGACAGTATGGAGTGTCCCTTCAACAAAGTCTGTACCAACTTTCTGTTGTAAAACCTGGACTGTGACACCCTCAGAGTATTACCACTCCGATTCCTGATGATCTTAATACCAAGTATATTTCCCTTTGCTTTAACCAGCAAACCCTTGGTAACCGAGATCTCAGCCTTGCCTCCGCAAGAAAATACCATACAATCTATATAGAGAAATAGATGTATGAACATACCTGGTGTATCCTCCCAGTAATAACCGTATTTGTCGTCACTGCTTTTCCTGCAACCGTTGCTGAGCACATGCACATCTAACCGAGTATCCATTTCTTCCTTCAATCCAGTCATCCACTTGGAAAGAACCTCACAAGCAACTATATCATTGAAAGTCAATGACTCTGTGCATAAATCTTCTCCACTGCAGCAACTGCAAAAGAAGACTCATTACTGTCTTCTCTATGCTTGAATAGTTCCCGTGCTAAGTGTTGCTCCCTATCACGTGCTAGATGATAGTATATCAAAACTTGAGTTTGTACTTTCTTTGGAACAACTACATGACCAACATTCCCCTGAGGTTCCACCTCAAGTGCTTGATCCTCCCGATATTCCACCTCAAACTCAACTCCTTGCAACACCTGCACTGAACTTGTACATACACCAGAACCAATGAAAGTTTTCTTGTATTGCCCACTTTCATTGAAACCCATATTCCTGTAAAGCACTCCCTTTGAAGTAACGTCATCTAACCTCCAAAGTTGATAAACATTCATACCTTTACGGTATCCCAGGAATATGCACTTGAACTTAACCGGTTCAAGCATCCCTTGCTCAATACTAGCAAGCCAACCAAAAACCTCAAACATATCTATAGTCTTCTTGAATCCAATCGCTGCTGATGGTGACCTATCATCTAGATATGTAGACATGGTTGTATCCTCTGTCCAAAAAACCTTAGACAGACCAGACTGAATCAGAAAACAACGTACCTTATCCAAGAGTGTCACGTTCGTCTTCTCAACCAACCCATTATGCCGCTGTAACCCTACAACATCCAAATGTTTGGCGACCCCACTCTTCATACATTGTTTTGTGGACTTCTGATTACAAGAATCAAGAACATTACCCGTCTTGACCTTCCACCCAGTCTGGAATTTTCCTAACTGCTTCCTACCCTTCATTGTCTTCCCGGTCATATCTTGACCGTTCAGGGTATATACGCAATTAGCCCTTCTGGTTCCTGATAGTACCACCAGTGAACCCTTTATAACCTTGATCTTGCCCGACTGCATCTTTACGGTAAAACCCTCTTTTTCAAGAGTGCCCAGCGATATCAAGTTTTGTCTTAATTCCGGAACATACCTGACGTTGTCCAACACGAAAGTTGATCCATCCCTCATTCGTACTCGAACCTTTCCTGTCCCTCGTACACGGCATTCCCTACCATCACCTAGTAGTACATTACCACCGTCATACTCCTTAAAATCAACCAAGTAATCTCTCCTGTGTGTCATATGGTATGAGCCCCCTGAATCCATGATCCAGTCCAAAAGTTCATCAACACTCATAGCCATCATAACATCAGCATTGTCATACCCATCAGCTCCAGAACCGGACACCTGATCTTTATCTTTGACAAAACCTTGAGATTTCTTGTGATTATACCTGGGACAATCCCTCTTCAAATGATCCTCAGACTGACATATATAACACCTGAGTCTGCCGCTCGTTCCTTGTGACCTTGACCACGAACTATTTTCACCCTGCTCCATATCTCTCTGACCGGATCTCTCCCTCACATACAACCCTTCACCATTATCACCCTTTGCTTCCGTCATCTTCTGAAGTTCCCTAGAATTAAGTGTCGCGAGCACGTCTTCTAGCTTCAAAGTATCCCGACCATATAGCAAAGTCTCCACGAGATTATCGTAAGACGATGGTAAAGATGTGAGTAATAATAATGCCTGATCCTCATCCGATATAGCAGTATCTATAGCCGCTAAGTCACCTACGAGCTTGTGAAACTCATCAATATGTTCAGACTGACTCCTACCTTGATGCATTTGAAAAGTATATAACTTTTTCTTCAAGTACAAACGATTAGCTAAAGACTTTGTCATGTATAAAGTCTCTAACTTTTTCCAAATCCCCGCTGCAGTCGTCTCCTTGGTGATCTCCCGTAGGACCCGATCATCCAAACACAAGATCAATGCGCTGTAAGCCTTTTTCTGAATGACGTTATCGTAAGCCATTATTGTGGTGGCGGGTAATTCTTCCAATGCTGCATCTAATTCCAGATGTTCCAGCAAAGCCTTCATCCTTACCTGCCATAACCCAAAGTCATTCTTCCCATCGAATTTCTCGATGTCAAATTTGCTCAGCTTCATCTTATTTTAACCCTTTGCTAACCGCTTAACCTTTTGTGAATTTACCTACACAAAAACACGATCTAGCAAAGTATCCCGTGTGTAAAACACCCTTGCTTTATCGATATAACCCTAAGATAAAAATCTTATAAATCGATCAAACCAAGTAACCCTTCAAAAGAAAAACCCTTCCTTACTCAAATATAGATTGAACCTTGGAAATTAACCTATCCAATAAATCGACAATCCTTGAATCAAGAAAGTACCCGGTGCCTTTTGAAGTAACCCTTGTCGTACTTTTAATTTTGCAAACCGATTTCTAATAACCTAAGAAATCTTGCAACCTCGACAAGTCTTGAACGCTTCTTTATCCCTTTGTTGATTTGCTAAACCTTGTGAAAAACCTCACAATCACAAACCGACAAAGCCCCTTTATTAGTTTGCTAAACCTTGTGAAAAACCTCACAATCACAAACTAACAAAGTCCCCTTCGATAATTCTCTAAACCTTGTGATATATTAAACCTCACAATCACGAACTACGAAGTCCCCTTGTGTAAATATCCTACGAAGTTTTAACCTTTTGTTTTATCAAACTAAAACAAAATAAATATACAAAACCCTTTTATAATCTGGCCCAATTAAAACCAAATTAAAAATAGTCTTATATAAATTTAAGCCCAAGTTGGCCCAAATAACCAAACCCTCCCTTCGTAGTATATTTTTCTCCTGTGTTTGACTTGTAAACCAGCCACCACACACTGTCTTCTTCTCCTTCCCTGTGATAGAAAACAACCACCACAAAGAAAGAAAAAAAACTTCGATCTTCAATGTTTAACCAACAATCGAAGACCAAACCCTTAACTATCGATCTATCCTTGCTGATGACGAACCAACAACAAGATCCTCTCCTCCATCGATCCTAGTAACCAGAATACCTTGCGAACCAGGCTCTGATACCACTTGTAGTACAATCGACTACAACCTAGTTACTAGATGCGGAATATTCGATCTATGAAGCAACCATCGACAGAAAAGAAAACCCACAAGGTATGAACCCTAATCGATCAGATTAGTATTATTGATAAAGAAGCGTTGTGAATCTTGTCCCCCCTCATCTCCTTTTATAGAGATGAGGGGGAACCGACTGTTACATACACTACGGGTCGGGTTGGGCTGCGCCACAACCAACCGACCTTTATTGCAAGAAGCTATTTAGGAAACTCGGAACTTATACCCTAGACACGACTTTAGGCTAATAAAGACTATTACATAACAAATGTATATTGACTACTGTCAATGTGAAAACCTGTGTCACATCAGTGATGGCATTGTGCAAAAAAGTGATGGCATTGTTAATGTGAAAACCTTTCACATAAGAATTCAGGTCTCATGAACCCAACCGTATCAAAAACAGGTTAGAGGTAGAAAAATATGCTACTCGCGTATATAATGTAGTCATAAGAACAAAATTAATAAATTAGCTAGTTTTCTAACCTGTTGTGTTCGATACGTCTTGTTTTTCTCTCTTATCTACCTCTACTTCACTATGCTGCTACAGAAAGGAACGAAGACCTATTTCAACCAACCTAATTATAATAGCCACAACATATGCAAAGAATACAATTTCTACTATGATTATTCAGTCAGCAATGCAACAGCTCCGAGTGATCTCCCGCCTAAATGTGAAGTAAAACAGTTGCCATTAACGTATATACAACCACGGTAAATAAAACCAACTTATTTTCCACTCTCCATCGGACATTCTCTATTTCATTTTCAATGACGCATTCCTGTGCAAAGTGTCACAACAAGGGCGGCCGCAGTAGCAGTTTCAATGTTTAGATGCCAAAAAGGGTAATGTGGCTTCCTATTTTTCCTTTTCGTCTCATCTTATTCACTGTTTATATCTGTACCTGAGGGTGTTCTTTTAAACTATAGGTATCACTGGATCTGCCTTGATCCTCGTGTTGTGACCACTCATCATCTTAATCTAGCGTATGTGTAAAAATAGGCCGTTTTGGTATTTCTCATGAAAGGATGAATCTCAATGCCCTGAAGACAGAAGCATCTTCTATAGCGTCTCAGTTTTCTCCTATGCTGAGCTTGAAGATGCCACCAAAACTTTTGACCCTTCTCAGAAGTAAATATAGACATCAGCATCTAATCGCGCTTCTCTATTTTATTGATAACTTCTAACATAATTACCATTTACCTAGTTCATCCTTCTTCCAAATTTACGCCTCTTTCTCTAATTAACTTTCAAAGTTATTGATATCTGATCTTTCTGAAAAAGGTAAACTCCAAGACGGGCGAGAAGTTGAAGTGAAAAGACTTTCTGAGCGCAACTACAAAGTTTATAAACGAGGTTGAAATCCTCACTAAATTAAGGCATCCCAACCTTGTTTTGCTCTATGGTTGTACCTCTCGGATAAGCCATGAACTTCTCGTTATTTATGACTTCTCGTTATTTATGAGTACATTCCCAATGGCACTGTTTATGATCACCTCCACGGGGAAAGATCAAAACAACGCTTGCTAACATGGCCAATACGAATGAACATTGCCAAAGATCAAACCAAAGCTTGCTAACATCACCCATTATCCGACCCACTCGTGATGACAAGTCGTAAAGGTCCAAATTTTTTTGTTTTCTTTTTCAGATAAAGACAATGTTTGCAGCTGTTATACTGCCATCTCTAAGAAGGCTACACTATGACTTTGATACGACCCTCTGGGGTAGTATCGAGATAGTGGCACCCCTTCAAGCGTGATGCTAGCTCCTTAAGAAGAAGATTAGAAAACCAGAGACATTTTTATGTTTAACTTCATTGATTGACTGATAATAGAATTGCATAATAGAACCTTAAATACTACTTTAAAAGATAAACACAAATAATAAAAGATACTAAAATGATAAACATAAAACATAAACATATATCCTAAAAATAGAAGATATTCTTGTCGTAACATTCCTCACTCCTTCGAATTCACCTTGCCCTCAAGGTGACGTCTTGAAAAACGCTCTTGATTCCCGGGTCCCAAATTTTGATATGTTTCCTAAGCATTTACAGAGTCTGTTCCAACTTGTTCTTTGGCTCGGGAAGTAACAATTCTTGGATTTCAGCTCTACACTCCTTCCATTCAGATGTAACAGACCACATGCCCTTGTTAGGTCGCGATTCATCGATAGATTGCAATTCACCAACAACAACAGGTTGTGATTCACTAACCATAAGATGTAATGCACCAACCATTCGCGATTCACCAACCATTTGCGATTCACCAACCATTTGTGATTCACTAAGATTAGGCTGCGATTCGTCATCCACAAGTTGTGTTTGAACAACAATGGCCCGCTCTTTTTCTTTTTCCTTTTCTGCAATTGCTTCAAAACGAGCCTCAGAGATACGGGCTAAATAGAAAGCGTCTCCTAAAGTTGTAGGCCTTAACCTCAACAATTCCCGTTGCAACGACACTTTAAGGCCAGAGATATAAAAATATTTAAGCAAGTTTGTAGAGATCTCCGTTACCCGATTTGCAAGTATCACAAACTCACTTTGATATTCGGCCACGGTACCCATCTGCAGAAGTTTAGAAAGTGCGTCTCGATCGCTGCTACTCGACGCCATAGCAAATTGAAAAACAATAAAAAAAAAATTATTTTTTTTTTTCGGGATGAACAGTACCCGATGAACAGTAACGTCGGATGAACAGTAGCGCGATGAACAGTACCCCTTGTCCGATGAACAGTGCGTCGGATGAACAGTGTTTCCGATGAACAGTTTTTTTTTTTTTTTTTTTTGATGATTGGAATCTAAGATCAAAAATCCCCCAACGAATTGAGGGCTCTCAACGATAGCACCAATTGATACGACCCTCTCGGGTAGTATCGAGATAGTGGCACCCCTTCAAGCGTGATGCTAGCTCCTTAAGAAGAAGATTAGAAAACCAGAGACATTTTTATGTTTAACTTCATTGATTGACTGATAATAGAATTACATAATAGAACCTTAAATACTACTTTAAAAGATAAACACAAATAATAAAAGATACTAAAATGATAAACATAAAACATAAACATATATCCTAAAAATAGAAGATATTCTTGTCGTAACAGACTTGGTGGAACTCGATTAATCAATGATTTCTGGTACTAAAGGAGAGACCTCCAGGATGGTAGCACCTGACAAAAAGGAGCCCGATAAAGAATTAAGTTATACAAATCTTGATGTGGAAAGAAAAGATGAGTGCGGAATTTGCTTAGAACCTTTTACAAAGGTTGTTTTACCTAACTGTTGCCACGCTATGTGCATCAACTACTATCGAGACTGGTAGGTCACCACTATTTTGAAACGTGGGCGGGCTAGACGCATTGTGTGACGGGGTTAGGGCATAAGTGGTGTTTGTGTACGAGTCAAAATGGGTCGAGTTGTTTGACATGAAATACTTTTTGCTAACTTTCAAACTTTACAGAAGGTTTTATACCATCCAAAAACATGGCGTGCCTTGTAATGGTTATGGGTCACTATGACATTTTTATATGGGTCAGGTTGCGTCTGACATAAAACACTTTTTCACCAAAAAATTAACGCGCTGTCAAATCTTCAGAATGCTTCAAAAATATATTTCTGGCTGAGATGCAACAGGAACACGAGGTCTGCATCTTGTCCGTTGTGTCGAGGCAGCTTAAAGAGGGTTTTGACGTGTGACACTGAAGTCATGGATGTCGATCTTGTTGCGAGGATTTAGTTCATTTTTATCTCTACCTTAACAGTCTTCCGAAACAGAAGAACTTGTGTCTCTTCCACAAAATACAACATCTCTCCCACCGCCCACAACAACAACAGTGACTATGTCTACCTGTCCAGAAAGTTTTACTTGTCCATGTTTTGCTTCGTTTTGTTATCCGTCTTACAAAGGCACTGACGAGCGGTGTGGGTTAATCAAGGTCAAATGTACTTCTACAGGTGGGAATAATCTAATTGCCGCAAAGTTTAATTCCGGTTCGTATAGGAAGGCCAAATGTACTTCTCCAAGCCCTGTTATATTCCATTTCAATAACTCCCTTCCTCGCTCTCTTCAATTGCACAAAAACTACCTGCTAAAGGGACGAATGCTTATTTTAACAAACCTAATTACTACTATAGTTGCAACAGTTGCGAAGATCACAATTTCTACTATGAGTATTCGGTCAGCAATGCAACAGTTCAATGCAAGCTCCCACAAGCACGCGTGGGGCGTCAACTAAAAAGGACCATTACCGTAAAATAGAACCCCAGGAGCGAACATCGTGCTAGGAAAACAAAAAGCTATTGTTCTATTAAGATGTTGGAGTAAGAACGCCGGTAAAGTGGTAATGCGTAATGGGAGGTCGACAATGCCAAGACACCAGAAACTTTTGAAAATGATTCAAATGATGAAGGGAGACACCCAACATTAACGGTAGGATTAAATAAGCCAACATAGAGATTTCTACCACTGCTTGTAGTTAAAAACAAATCCTCATCATTCAGGAGAGCTTGGTTACATGCAGGGACGGAGCTAGGATTGAAACTTAAGGGGGGCAAAAAAAATCAAAGATTAGTACGATAAATTAGACGAACCAATCAAAATTAGATGATCCCGGTCATTGGGTTAACCACATTTATCGGACATTAACGATATCCCCAATCTTGTAAAAGTAAGAACTTCGCACCTTTGTGAATTGTTCTTCCTCACAAGAAACTGGAGTCGCAAAGCATGTCTTTTGACCCGTTCACTTTTAGTGAGTATTACTTAACTTGACCCGTATCCAAATCGACTTCTATATACGTTTTGAGTCAAAGTCACCACATATATGGGAGTATGGGACATTTAAGAATCTCACTCAATTCTGTTAGTTGAACATAGACGAACCCAAGTCTTGACCAGAAGCATGTCATTGAGTGTTAGATGGGCAAAAATAGCAACTTACTTAGCAGGAAGAACAGGTAGTGCTGTGAAAAACTTCTGGAACTCTAATATGAGAAAGAAACATGTTCAGTTCCAACTGCAAATGGTGAATGATCGTGTTGATCAAGAAATGGATGCTAAAAGCGAGAGTGGCAGCATGAATTTGATATGATTCCATTTCGCCAGGCCTCAACTGCAAACAAAACGAAGGCAGGTAATCTTTAATACGTTTGACTTTGAATTACAAATTGTTACTATGAGTTACAATATAGTTTCTGAAAAGAAATAAACATTGCAAGGAGTAAATTCATTTAGGACACGTAATGACCATGTAAAATTTGAAACCAATTTTATTTCAAGTTAAGGTTTAAAAGATAGAAGCACTAAGTTTGACCTTAAAGTCAACTCGTTTAACATTTGCCCCGGCAAGTGCAAACAATGACGACATTGACGCCTCCACCAGGAGCAGCAGCAGCGACATTTCTTGCATTCCATCATCAAGACAACAATATTATAGCTATTCGTATGGATGACTCAACAATACATATATATGGCGTTCCACATTTTTGCCAATTTATGTTACAATGAAAGTACCCTTTTGCGCCTCAATTAGGTACCTGGTGTCTTGTGAGGTTGTAAAAGTACCATTTTTAATATAGTAGGTTAAAAGCAAGCTTAAAGGGCACTAAAAAAGAATCACGGGTTAGGTCTTGCATTTTCTCATGCGCTAAATGTACTAAAGCTCCTTAGAGTTGAGCCAAATTAAAAACAAAAGTTACTAAAACGTTAAATTCGTTGTCGTTATCATCAAACACTATGTGAGCTCAATTGGAGTTAGTCGTGGAAAAAAAATTGGGTTATAAGATCCACCGAAGTGGGAAGCCTTAACCGGATGTGTACAGATAAGCACGAAAGCTGTTCCCGTCCTTGTCGGGGGAGATGCCAACCATCTCTCCTTCTTACGAACACAATTAGTATTATATACAGTACTTGTCTTTGTTTTGCTTTTCATTCGATGTGGGATAGAATCAAATTATACATATGTATCTTTTTATGTCCCAAAACTAAATCCAATAACATTTAACATCTCATTTTAATGCTATTTGTTAAAGGTGAACATGATTTCATTCGGATCGGTACATACTACATACGGTTTTTGAAAGTTATAAATTAATCGGTTTTGGTTGTTTTCGGGTTTGGTTTAGTTTTAGTCGGTTAACGATTACCAACTGCTATTTTCGATTGAAAAAAGATTTAATGGCCTATTTTTGTGAGGAAGTTGTTTATTGGAATCATCAGCGATACAGTCAAAATGAAGCTTTTGGATCTCAAAGTTAGAAATATAATGGTTGTAGTACAAGTGACCGCACTTTTGAATGTCACTTTTGAGTTCGATAAAGGGGGTGTTTGGTATAAGAATAGATGACACTGAATGAAGCCTTTCTATAAAGCTAAACTTAGAGCCAATCTTAGTGAGTGCATGAAAGGATGAGCCTACTTTGATTTTGGTTTAAGTGTTGGATGCAGGGAACGACACAGATTCAATTGCCAGTATGTTGCCATCGTCTTTTTCTGAAGTTGATCTTGGTGGCAGAATTCAACGAAACACGCATGGTTGATGGGAAACAGGCAAACAAGCAAGATTCATGGATATGCCATGAGCCTGGGAAGATTTTAGCCATTCTAAGCTGTTTTGGTGCCGAAAATGGAGTTTTTCTAATTTTCAAGTTGTGTTTAGCACTTTTGATTTGTTTCTTTTTCCATATTTGTTACGGATTTTATTTCATTTGTTTGCTGAACTTAGAAGGTGGTTGTTAAGGTTTTATTTGCCAGACTTTGATTTTTTTTAAGTAATAACGAGTGGCGGAAGAGGTAATCGAGTTATAAAACAAATTCCTCGTGCAGAGCCAGTACCACTGTTCAGCCTTATTTCAAGAGTTTCAGAAACGGTACGCATTCTTGTTTATGGGTTCGTGTCCTTGACATTGATTTACATCTTCAGAGAGGGCATTCCTGGCGCTCATCGATGGTGGTGCAAAAAGTGAACCAGCAATCGTGACTGCAACATTTCAGCTACAAAATAACCATTTGATTAGGAGTTGAACAGATACGATATTATAAAGACCAGCAGTCGTGATTGACCCGTTCACTTTTAGTGAGTTTTACTTAATTTGACTCGTTTGAGATACATAACAATCCAGATCGATTTCTTTCTACGTTTTGAGTCGAAGTCGCCACATATATCTAGTAGAGCATAGATGTATTGCCACATTGTGTAATGGGAGTATGGGACTTTTTAAGAATCTCAATTCTCTTGGTCGAACATAGACGTGCCCAAGTCTTGAAAGCACGGAAGCGTATCACTGAGTGATATGACTGAAGAAGTGTTCCGAAAGCTACTTATCTATCAGACTCAAAAGTATTCTCCTCATACCTAATCAACTACAATGTATCTTTTTCTATCTTGTTGATCTCTAAGCAGACACATATAGCGGCTTTGCATACTTGAAAGCCATGTCATTTCTACTGTCCATTGGATGTCAGGAACCAAGATCTGTGAAAAGTTATTATCCGAATGTGACACGTTACCCAAGTTTGACGAGAGATTGATTCTGACTTCTGTGTTTGATAGGAGCAGTAACACAACACTATCTGCTGACTTATTTGTTTCACCATCGATGTGGGACAAAACAAAAACCATCTATTTTCAAAATTCTTGTTGTCTAGCTCCCAGTATAAGAGTATCTCAAGTCCCTTATTTACAATCAAATACCAGATTCATAATTTATTTAAAATGTTAGACCACGGGATTTGAGAATTGTCAATCGTGAAAGAAAATGCGTACATGATAAAGTTCTGATCTAAATTCTAGTAAAACTCATGAAATGAATAAAACATTTTTGAAACCAGAGGATCTCATAACGTTCAATTACAGATCCAACACAAAGATAAGGTCAGTCCAAGTACGCAGTCGTTACTAGTGAATAACAAAGAGGCCAAAGGTATTCGCTTCTAGATATATGTTCTTTCAATTTCAGTTACCATATCAGATCTGCAGATACTAGTTCAGTTAGTTTCTAGGTAGAGTCCAACAGGAACAACATTGTCATATAGCTGGTAGTGTTATGTGTATTACTTTCGAGCATAACTACTCCCTGTCGCACATCTTCAGTTCGAGTGGAACGAACCAATGCCCGCAATAAGTCCAATGGCCATGTTCTTTCCTCCGCATCATGATATTTTCGATTCAGGGCAGCTACTTTTTCAGATATCTGTTGAAAGTCAAGACTCATTTAGTGACATACTTATCAGATGTTGCATGAGGAAAACATAACAATAAACATCAGCTGTATGTTTCCATCTATCCTATCAAATTGGAAAAAAGAACTGCAGATGCAATCCCAAATGATCTGATATTAGTGAGAATGGAAAAAAAATTGGGTAATAAGATCCACCGAAGTGGGAAGCCTTAACCGGGGGAGATGCCAACCGTCTCTCCTCCTTACGAACACAACTAGTAGGTTTCACATTTCTATTATATAATTGTCTTTGTTTTGCATTTCATCCTATGTGGGATAAAATCAAATTATACATATATATCTTTTTATGTCCCAAAGCTAAGTCCAATAACACTTACCATCTCATTTTAGTGCTATTTGTTCGGATCGGTACATACTACATACGGTTTTTGGAAGTTACAAATTAAGCAGTTTGGGCTGTTTTCGGGTTTGGTTTAGTTTTAGTCGGTTAACGATTACCAACTGCTATTTTCGATCGGAAAATGATTTAGTGGCCTAATTTTGTAAGGAAGTTGTTCATTGGAAAATGATTACCAACTGCTATTTTCGATCAGAAAATGTTTTCGGGTTTGGTTCAGACATGGTTCAATATCAGGTAGACTCCAACAGGAACAACATTGTCATATAGCTGGTACTGTTATGTGTATTACTTTCAAGCATAACTACTCCCTGTCGCACATCTGCAGGTCGAGTGGAACGAACCAATGCCCGCAATAAGTCCACAGGCCACGTTCTTTCCTCCGCATCATGATATTTTCGATTCAGAGCAGCTACTTTTTCAGTGACATACTTGTTGAAAAAGCAAAAGTCAATATCAACAAAGAGTTGCAAGCTTCGAGAATAAAGTCAGCAGAGCTAACTGGTCAAGTTCCTGGTATATAGAGAGATTACAATTATTCATAAAAGCAAGTGCACACAGCTTACAGGTGTTTACCGAGCTTGAGCTTATGAGAATAGCTTAGTTACAACTTCTGATAGCTTTTATATGAGCTTGTCAAGAGCATAAGCACTTAAAAAACCTCTTTAGCTTCTAAAGTAAGATATAGTTGAAGCTTATATGCGATGCTTAGCAAAACGAGCTGCAGCTTAATATCACTTTGAGAAAACCGCAGGATCTCTCATGAAGGAAAGCGAAGAAATTTAAAGTCAATGATTTAACAACTAACTAATGTATTTAACCGAAACGTATTTAGCTCTACCTAAGACACTTGCACTAAAACCTCATGAGATGGTATGATAATTACTAATACGGTAGCGTCCAACAGCCAGTAGAAATATGTTTTCTTTCACTTGGGTAGGGTCATGTTTTGCAATCGAATCTGCAGCCACACGTTCAGTTAGTTTCTGGTAATATCCAATTGGAACAACATTGTCATATAGTACTGTGATGTGTATTACTATTACTTTAAAGCATAACTACTCCCCGTCGCACATCTTCAGGTCATGTGGGATAAGCCAAGCCCCGCAATAAGTCAGGACTCATTTAGCGACATACTTGTTGAAAAAGCAAAAGTCAAACTCAATAACAGTAACAGTCTTTGAGAATTAAAGTCAGCATAGCTAATTGGTCAAATTCCTTGGTATATAGAGAGATTAAAATTATTCGTAAAAGCAAGTGCGCAGAGCTTATGGTTGTTTATCGAGGTTGAGCTGATGTATATAGCTTCGTTACAAGTTCTGATAGCTCTTATGCGAGCTTTTCAAAAGCATAAGCTGTTGAAACATAAGCTTCTGATATAAGATCCATGAAGAAATAACAAAACGATTTAAAGAATTACTTCATCTTTCTCGGTATATAAAATAAAAGTCAGAATAAAAGTCAATGATCTAAAAACTAACTGATGCATTCAGCCGAAACGTACTTAGCTCTATCTAAGACACTCAACCCTACTTTGAACACCAAAACATAGATGCCCAAAATACATCAAATGAACAAAACATACGGCTTTGATAGTGTTTGGATTAAAAGTGAATGAAACCCAAGAAAGGGTTAGAGATATGTGTGTTGAGGCCCCAAAAGTCCCATGGAAGGATTTTGTTCGGTTTACTGAGTGTACTCCTAAACACTCTTTGTAAGTATTTGGCTTGCTATACATAGTAGGCTAACAACACAAGATAAGATAATCCGATGGAACCCCCAATGCATGGTTTTAATGGACAAACAAATGTCTTGTAATTGGTCTAATGAAATTGCAGAAATGGTGAGAATGAAAGCTAGTAATAACATTGGAGTGCTCTATTTGTGTGGCAAGAAAGGAAATTGAGAACTTTTCAAGGGACTAAAAGAACAGAAGGTGACATGTTTTAAGTGTTTCTAGCAGCGTCGGAAGTGTCTTGAGGCGTTATAATACGATTAAAAGCAATATTAGCTCATTTAAAAATGGTTTAGGATGTTGTATGCATTAAGATGCACACTGACAGGTTTTGCTAGTTTCTGACCCGTTCACTTTTACGGAGTTTTACTTAATATGACCCGTTTGAGATACATAACAATCCAAATCGACTTCTTTATACGTTTTCCGTTCAGTTTTTCGTTCAGTTGAAGATATCTTTCGACAGTGAACTTAAAAGAAGAAATATGGTTCAGATCATTATTCTAATACAAATGGAATTAAGAAAACAAAACAAAGCTTCCATATATAAGAGGCTAAAGTAAGTGTACATATACAACAAACTAGAAACACTTAAAATGAGATGCACCAAGCCAGTGGCCTCAACAGCATACAAAAGGAAGGCAGGTTGAGTTGCATTCCTTTCCGAGGGATGAACATCAAAGACAATCGGTACTATGAAGGTAATCTAAACCACAAGTTGACACACATTTAGTAATTCCATGGTTTTTTCTTCCCGGTATCACCTGGCCTTCGACTATTGGTGTCCGTTTCCAATGATCCGGGTCATGCTCAAGCTCAAACGACACTTCAAAAGTTATCTTCTGGTTGACCTCAACAAATTTTATTTCCTTAACAAATTGACTTTTACCACATAGTGGACTTAGCTTCCCAAACATTCTGACCAGTCCTTTCGTATGATTCCATTTCGCTTGGCCTCAGCTGTAAACTTCTTGAAAACGAAGGCAGGTTGAGTTCCGCCCCGTCCATTTCTTTCTGAGCGATTGCAGCAGCAAAGATAATCCCCAGTATTATGAAGGTAAGCTAAATCAAAAGTTGACATTCTATCTTTGGCATCATCAATCATTCGTAATAAAGTGTTTTGAAACCTACAAAAATAAAACCGATCCATGAATACAACAACCTAAAAGATCGAATAAATGAAAAAAAAATAATAGTTTGTTTCTAGTTTCAGATCCGAAAAGTAGAAAAAAGACAGATAAAAAAATACCCAATTTTGTCAAGAAGATGTTGAAGCCGATAGTTTTGGATTAAAATCTGGTTCATAAAAGGTATGTGATTCATGAATAAAAGTATTAACATTTCAGATTCGTAGATTATTTAAAGGATCATTAATAATGTGTGTTTGGTTTGATTTGGAGATATAAGTGTTTTTTCTAAGACAGACCAAAAGAGAGAAGATATAGTTATAAGAAAATTTGCATGCACAAAACCAGGAAGATGTCATATAAACACATGGGGCGTTGGGTATTGGAGTAGGAAGAGATAAGAGAATTGCCTAAATGGTATATCAAGTGTGGATTTTTTAGATAGCTTTGTAGAATTTTGTAGATTACATAGTTAGGATATAGTTGGGGAGATAATATAAGGTTTTTTTTATTTAAATAAAAAGTTTATGTGAAAGATATAAATGTATTTGTTAGTACCAACTACCAAGTATATTTATTTGGAGTATAATGTAAAATTGAACCAAATTGACATACAAATTTAGTTTTTGGGTGAACTATGGGTGTGAAACTTTGAACCGAAAATCGAATTTATATAAATATATACTATTCTTTACGATGTTGCAAAACAAGGTCTACAAAGCCAAATAATCGCCGTTTAATCAGTACAAGACTATCAAGCTTGTCGATTTATGTAAAAGCTAATGGCAGTCAATTGTGGTCAACAACGGTCAAGTGAGATTAAACTTGTCAGAAACGTGCAAATCTTGCTGAAAATACTGAAAACTCACTGTAAACTTCTGTTTATCATTTATAACAAGTATTTATATGTATAGTAAGTTGAATTTTTAGAATAAAATTGCCAAACACCTAAAACTTATTAGAAATACCAAAAACTTTCCGAAAGATACTTAGAATTTGCTAAAAGTGTGGATCCGATTAATCCCGCATAAAACGATTACAATAGCATCTCATTTTAGTGCTATTTGTTAAAGGTGAACATGATTTCATTCGGATCGGTACATACTACATACGGTTTTTGAAAGTTACAAATTAATCGGTTTTGGTTGTTTTCGGGTTTGGTGTAGTTTTACTCGGTTAACGATTACCAACTGCTATTTTCAGTTTATGTAGAAATGAGAGTCCCATCACCATACCAATTAGGCATGACAATCAATTCTCTTTTCGGTTTTGCTTGTCTTCGTTTTGCTTTTCATCCATGTGGGATAGCAACATTATATATATTTTAGCCTAGCAGTGGTTTATGCAATCTTTTTAGATATTGTTATACGTACTTGGGAAAATTATGCAATATCTAGTTCCTTGTTTAAACCTTGTTTGTCGCGATTTTTCGGTTTTGTGTAACTTGGGAAAGAAAAGGACATGATAGAGATAGTCTATTAGACGTTTTTTTGTGAATAATGCACAATGTAAAAGAGTCGAGCTACTAATGAGCTAATCGAGATGGACTTGACGAAGAATTTAGAAGAGTATAGTGACCTATTTGTTTCACCATCGATGTGGTACAAAACAAAAACCATCTATTTTCAAATATCATGTTGTCTAGCTACAAATATAAGAGCATCACCCGAAAATCTTTAACTACAAGTATGTGGTCGTTAGTAGTGAATAACAAAGAGGCCAAAGGTGTTCTGCTAGTAGATATATTTTCTTTCAATTTCAGTTACCTTATCGAATCTGCAGATACTAGTTCGGTTAGTTTCTAGGTAGAGTCCAACAGGAACAACATTGCCATATAGCTGGTACTGTTATGTGTATTACTTTAAAGCATAACTACTCCCTGTCGCACATCTTCAGGTCGAGTGGAACGAACCAATGCCCGCAATAAGTCCACAGGCCACGTTCTTTCCTCCGCATCATGATATTTTCGATTCAGGGCAGCTACTTTTTCAGATTTCTTTTAAAAGTCAAGACTCATTTAGTGACATACTTTTTCAGAGCTAATTGGTCAAGTTCTTGGTATATAGAGAGATTACTATTATTCATTAAAGCAAGTGCACACAGCTTATACGTGTTTATCGAGCTTGAGCTTATGAGAATAGCTTTGAAACAACTTCTGATAGCTTTTATGCGAGCTTGTCAAGAGCATAAGCTCTTAAAAGACATAAGCCTCTTTAGCTTTTAAAGTAAGATCTAGTTGAAGCTTATATCCCATGTTTAGCAAAACGAGCTGCAGCTTAATATCACTTTGAGAAAACCGTGGGATCTCTCATGAAAAAGCTAAAGTCAATGATTTAACAACTAACTAATGCATTTAACCGAAACGTACTTAGCTCTATCTATGTCACTTGGACTAAAACCTCATGAGATGGTATGATAATTACCATTACGGTAGTGTCCAACAGACAGTAGATATATGCTTTCTTTCAGTTGGGTAGGGTGGTGTTCTGCAATCGAATTTGAAGACACACGTTCAACAGGAACAACATTGTCCTACATATAGTACTGTGATGTGTATTACTTTAAAGCATAACTACTCCCTGTCTCACATCTTCAGGTCATGTGGGATGAACCAAGTCCCGCAATAAGTCAGGACTCATTTAACGACATACTTGTTGAAAAAGCAAAAGTCAAAGTCAATAACAGTTACAGTCTTTGAGAATTAAAGTCAGCATAGCTAATTGGTCAAATTCCTTGGTATATAGAGAGATTAAAATTATTCGTAAAAGCAAGTGCGCACAGCTTATAGTTGTTTATCGAGGTTGAGCTGATGTATATAGCTTCGTTACAAGTTCTGATAGCTCTTATGTGAGCTTTTAAAAAGCATAAGCTCTTGAAACATAAGCTTCTTTAGCTTCTGATATAAGATCCATGAAGAAACAACGAAATGATTTAAAGAATTAGTTCAAAAAGAGAAAAAGCTAAAACCGCAAAAAACCGCACCAAAAAACCCACACCGCAACTAAAACCGGTGGATCGGTTTTAAGAAAAAACAAAACCGCAAAATGCGGTGCGGTTGCGGTTTTGCCCGTAAAACCGCACCACAAAATCCGCACCGCACATTAGTTATATAAATCGAAAAACGACACATCGATAATTTAACGTGTATTATAAGGGTTCTAATTCATATTATCATTAATATTCAAAGTAACTTATGAAACTTTCATCTATAAGAGAACTTCATTGTGTTTGATTTAGTGAATTCAACTTTCAGGTTTAGCTCGTCTTTATAAGATAAGCAAACGGCTTGTTCAAACTTCAACATAAACTATTTTAGTGCTGAGGAACCTTTTATGAGAAAGGCATATTCGACTTGTTCTGCTCTTTTTTGCACAAACAGCAACTTACTTACCCCGAAGAACCGGGGTAGTGCTGTGAAAAACTTCTGGAACTCTAAATAATCTCGTTCAGTTCCAACTGCAAATGGTCAATGATCAAGAAATGGAAAATGAAGTTGAGATTTCTCCTCTCAACCATTATTCATGTGAGTATTTTGACGCATTACTTGATGATAAAAAAATCATCTGATAATGCAAGCTAGAAGCAAGAGTGACATCATGAATTTGATCACTAACATATCTTTAGACAAAGTGAGTTAAAAACTTTCTGACAGTGCACTTAAAAGAAGAAATATTGTTCGGATCAGGATCACATATACTAAGATACATAAAAGGCTTGAGCAAGTGTACATGTTAATAGTATCATACAACAAACTAGAAAGACTAAACACCTAAATTGATGTAAAAATTACAAATACTAATTATTATCGATTCCAACATCAAAGACGATTCCGGTATTATGAAAGTAAGCTAATCCACATATAGACATTCTTTTAACCAGTCCTTTTGGTCAGACTTCATTTCGCGAGACTTCAAAAAACCCTCAATTCCTTCTTTCCAACCTGGGATTTCTCTTCTTCCTAGTATCACTGTTAATTCTGGTTTACTGAACAACCTTTGTCCGACCAGATACGATACGTACTCAACAATTCCAACATCAAAGACGATCCCCGGATCATTCGCTTTCATAGCATCAAAGTGAAAGAATACAGTCCGGGTTTTCGCTTCCTTTGATCTTGTATCGTTCCCCGCTGTTCTTCACCGAATAAGCGGTAGGAATATTATGAAGGTAAGCTAAATCAAAAGTTGACATTCTATCTTTGGCATCATCAATCATTAGTAATAACAAAGTGTTTTGAAACCTACAAAAATAAGACCCAACCCATCAATGAATAAAAAAAATAGAAAAAACAATCGGTTTGAAAATGAATTTTTGTGTTGGTGGCTGAAAGAGACAGACAGAGGCGTATGTTTTGTATGCTTGTGTTTGACTGCTAGGTTTAGGTTAAAAACCTTTTCACTTGGGCCTATTAAATTACAAATACACAACTTTGGGCTTCATTTTTATTATGGCCTTATTTTGGCCCATAGTTTCAGCCACTAACACATCTCCCTGTTTAAATACATTAACGTAGAAACATCTCCCATATATCTGGACTAGTATAGATATTTAAACCAAACACATTTTATATATCGGTCCCAGTCCTAGTAGAGGGCGAAAAAGAGAGAGTTCACAAACCGCAACCCGTGTTTTAAACCGGTTTTCTTGAAACTAGTATTACACAAATCGAACCGACTGGTCGGTTCGTAACTGTTTGATGGAAAAGATGAGACCGGTTAGAAAACCGGCTTAACCATTACACCATTTGATGCATGCAATTTAATAGAGCATGTGTTGCAGAATATTTAAGTGTAATGACGTTTTCAGATGCCATTGTACTTCAGAACATTTGACGCTACTGTATTAGTTTTCAAAATTTTAAAATATTCAGAATTTCAAACCGTTTATCTTGAAACCAATTCTCCACAAACCCAACCGACCGGTTCTTAACCGGTTTGATGGAAAAAATGATAAGAACATCATATTGATAGGATTTTCTCATATAGCCATGTGCAGTGACTTAATTTAGTGTTCAAAGATCGGAGACATATCAGATCATCATTGGAGGTCATGTCCAAAGTCCAAACTTTCAAAAGTATTACTCCGTAAAAATTAACCTATGGTCCTATGCACGCTTCAGGAAAAAAAAAACACAGTTCCTTTTCATTTGCAGACTAGAGCCTTTTTCTCGCGCACGCATAACATTCATAAACCATTCATTTAAAGCCTACACTATCGAGATTAAAGATTTCACACATAGCACTTGCAACGTCATGTAAAGTTATGCTTCTGATTAGCTTTGCAAAGTAGCATCCGCATTATTACATTCATGAAATGTTTTTTACCTCAGCGGCACACACAACAAAGTCAGAAATCAGCATTGTATTACTCATGATCAGAAAAGGCCGCTTATAAGCACACCACAATCCATAGAAAAAAGTTAGAACAATTTGATTAGTCTTTTTCCTTTTCAGTAGACATACAAAGAAAAGATGACCATTAATTTTGATTACTTATATAATCGCCGAACATGATGTTCTTTATTAGTGAAGCATAAACAGAGATGACCATTTGGACCGTCTTCTAATCAAATTGGATCAGACAATTTTGGTTTGGGGTTTTTGGATCATTTCGGTTTTCGGTTTGATCCGGTTCGGTCTTTCCAAAAACACGTCCATTATGCCTAATAGGACATTACAAGACGGAAGACCGAATAGGACCGGACCGACCCGGAACGGACCATTTCGATTCGACGTTTTGAAGCATTTTGCTCCTCGGTTTGGTCCAATTTTAATCGGTCCTTTGGTCTGAACCCGATGCTCAACCTTACTTTGAACATAAAGAGCCACAATCGGTATAGTTGCCTCATAAACAACCACAAACATCGTCAGATCTTTTATAAATTTTGAGATTTCTTTCAATCATCGAATGGTTTAGAACATAAAAAAACTGGTTTGAAACCCGCTAACCATGACCACAAAGACCTTACCAAGAGCATACCATGTTTTTTTGACACGGATACCAGATCTCGAAAGATTTAAAGTTTAAACCACTAAACACAGCCTCAAACCGATCTCGAAAGATCTACCCGAACAAATTCACCTTGAACAATCAAAAACCACCCTTCTTGCCAAAAGGTCAGAAGGTCGATTCTTGCCATTGATATACTTTTTAAGCAATTTCCAACTTTTAACGCATAAGTGCCTGAAATGTCGAAAATCAACCACGGCATTTCAATATCGTCAATAGTCCTGGTCACATATATTGAGATATTATTCTGATACAAAATGGTATTAAGAAAATTACAAATACTAGAAACACTAAATTAACATTAAAATCAAATACTATTGGAACTACTATCATTATGATTCAACTAATTCCATGCTTTCTTCTTCACGTATTATCTCGACAAAAAAGGCATTGTCGGTGTGCTTAGGTGACACAAATGCAACCGACCCTTCCACGATTTGTGTACGTTTCCAATGATCCTGGTCATGCTCAAGCTCAAATGACACTTTAAAACTAATCTTTTGATTGACCTCAGAAAATGTAATTTCCGACAACACAACTTACTCTAACATTAAGTAACTAATTTAACTTTAACTGACCCATCATCATTGGGTCATTCCATTACTTCCATTGTTTTTTCTTCCCCGATATCACCTCAATCAAAAACGGCATTGTCACCGTGTGCTTAGATGACACTTATGCCTTACACAATCTGTGTATGTTTCCAATTATGAGAGTAAACTAAATCAAAAGTTGGCATTCTTTCTTTGGCATCAATCATGAGTAACAAAGTCTTTTGAACCCTACAAAAATAAAACCCATAAACACAATGAGCTAAAAGTTTCTTTCTAGTATCAGAAAAGTAGAAAAAGGAGAAAAAGAAAACAACATACCCTAATAGTTTGGTTTAAAGTATCATTAATAATGTGTGTTTGGTTTGATTTGGAGATATAAGTGTTTTTTTTCTAAAAGAGAGAAGAAGATATATTTTTTTTTGTGAAGTGAGAAGTACAACTAGCCAGTAGTTGTTTAAAAGAAAATTTGGGGCGTTGGGTATTGGAGTAGGAAGAGATAAGAGAATTGCCTAAATGGTATATCAAGTGTGGATTTTTTAGATAGGTTTGTAGGATTTTGTAGATTACATAGTTAGGATATAGTTGGGGAGATAATATAAGGTTTTTTTTTTTATTTAAATAAAAAGTTTATGTGAAAGATATAAATGTATTTGTTAGTACCAACTACCCAAGTATATTTATTTGGAGTATAATGTAAAATTGAACCAAATCGAAATACAAATTTAGTTTTTGGGTGAACTATGGGTGTGAAACTTTGAACCGAAAATCGAATTTATATAAATATATACTATTTTTTACGATGTTGCAAAATAAGGTATATAAAGCCGATTAATCGCCGTGTAATCACTACAAGGCTATCAACCTCGTCGATTTATGTAAAAGCAATTAATGGCAGTCAATTGTGGTCAACAATGGTCAAGTGAGATTAAGCTTGCCAGAAACGTGCAAATCTTGCTGAAAATACTGAAAACTCACTGTAAACTTGTGTTTATCATTTATAGCAAGTATTTATATGTATAGTAAGTTGAATTTTTAGAATAAAATTGCCAAACACCTAAAACTTATTAGAAATACCAAAAACTTTCCGAAAAATACTTAGAATTTGCTAAAAGTGTGGATCCGATTAATCCCGCACAAAAGGATTACAAGTTACAAGGTAGTCGACCAACCGACTAACGATTCATGATTTTTGCAACCTTGATTTTTTATATATTTATATATAAAATAATTTTTTATTCAAATATAAAAATATTTTTTAAAACTTTATATAATTAAACTGTTAAAAAAATATAAATGATGTAATTCGGGTTATTCGAAGCTAGAAAATTAAACCGAATTTAAATTTGGTTTTTTCGGTTCTGGTTCAGTCGGTTTTCTCTTTTCTTAGTAAAACATACCCGAATAACCCATGAACCGAATCGATAAACCCAAGATCCCCAATATTTAACGCAAACAACACATTAACAAATCTCATTACTTCAATGAATCGAACCGATGAAATTTGTTTTATGTAAATAATAAAGTTGGTCTATAAGACCTAAACACTTAGAACTTTGTGCAATATAAAAACATGATTTCATAAAGGCAACTTATAGTTTGTTATGCCTCAGTCGATGTGGGACAACCTTAAAATGAGGAAGAGTGTATAAACACATATTGTAGAACTTAATAAGAAAGAACAACATAGATGAGATTAGTCATTTGATTTTGAAGTCCATCCTTGAGATCGAAAGTATATAGTAGTTGGGTCGAAAATTTACTTGTGTAAGTGTGCAACTTGTCGATAGTCGAAACCTTTTCGTGGGCTTACTGATCAATGATCTTGGAAAATGATTACCAACTGCTATTTTCGATCGGAAAATGATTTAGTGGCCTAATTTTGTAAGGAAGTTGTTCATTGGAAAATGGTGGTCGAAAAGTTACAAATTAAGCAGTTTTGGTTGTTTTCGGGTTTGGTTTAGTTTTAGTCGGTTAACGATTACCAACTGCTATTTTCGATCGGAAAATGATTTAGTGGCCTAATTTTGTAAGGAAGTTGTTCACTGGAAAATGATTACCAACTGCTATTTTCGATCGGAATATGTTTTCGGGTTTGGTTCAGACATGGTTCAATATCAGGTAGACTCCAACAGGAACAACATTGTCATATAGTACTGTTGTGATGTGTATTACTTTAAAGCATAACTACTCCCCGTCGAACATCTTCAGGTCATGTGGGATGAACCAAGTCCCGCAATAAGTCAGGACTCGTTTAGCGACATACTTGTTGAAAAAGCAAAAGTCAAAGTCAACAACATTTACAGTCTTTGAGAATTAAAGTCAGCATAGCTAATTGGTCAAATTCCTTGGTATATAGAGAGATTAAAATTATTCGTAAAAGCAAGTGCGCAGACCGCAGAGCCTATAGTTGTTTATCGAGGTTGAGCTGATGTATATAGCTTCGTTACAAGTTCTGATAGCTCTTATGAGAGCTTTTAAAAAGCATAAGCTCTTGAAACATAAGCTTCTTTAGCTTCTGATATAAGATCCATGAAGAAACAACGAAATGATTTAAAGAATTACTTCAAAAAGAGAAAAAGCTAAAACCGTAAAAAACCGCACAAAAAAACCGCACCGCAACTAAAACCGGTGGATCGATTTTAAGAAAAAGCAAAACCGCAAAATGCGGTGCGGTTGCGGTTTTGCCCGTAAAACCGCACCGCACATTAGTTATATAAATCGAAAAACCGATAATTTAACGTGTATTATAAGGGTTCTAATTCATATTATCATTAATATTCAAAGTAACTTGTATGAAACTTTCATCTATAAGAGAACTTCATTGTGTTTGATTTAGTGAATTCAACTTTCAGGTTTAGCTCGTCTTTATAAGATAAGCAAACGGCTTGTTCAAACTTCAACATAAACTATTTTAGTGCTGAGGAACCTTTTATGAGAAAGGCATATTCGACTTGTTCTGCTCTTTTTTGCACAAATAGGTAATTAGAAATTGAGTAGAAACGATATTACATAGAAAATTTTTGAACAATTTTATTAGTCTTCTTCCTCCGTTTAATTACAATAGCATTAACACCAATAAAGTATCCTAAAGAATCTGGTTACTTTAGTCAACAAAACTCCTTATGTCAACATCAGTGTGGGGCGTCAAGTAAAAAGGACCATTTCTGTAATATAGAAACCCAGGAGCAGATGTCGTGCTAGGCAAACAAAAAGCTATTGTTCTCTTAAGATGTTGGAGTAAGAACGCTGGTAATGCGAAATGGGAGGTCGACAATTCCAAGAGACCAGAAAGGTAATATGATTCAAATGATGAAGAAGGGAGACACTCAGAAGGTCGATTCTTGCCATTGATATACTTTTAAAGCAATTTCCGACTTTTAACACATGATAAGTGCCTGAAATGTCTAAAATCAACACCGGCATTTCAATATCGTCAATATTAACATATATCGAGATATTATTCTGATACAAAATGGTATTAAGAAAATTACAAATACTAGAAACACTAAATTAACATTAAAATCAAATACTATTGGAACTACTATCATTATGATTCAACTAATTCCATGCTTTCTTCTTCACGATATTATCTCGACAAAAAAAGGCATTGTCATGATGTGCTTAGGTACGTTTCCAATGATCCTGGTCATGCTCAAGCTCAAGCTCAAATGACACTTTAAAACTAATCTTTTGATTGACCTCGGAAAATGTAATTTTCGACAACACAACTTACTCTAACAGTAAGTAACTAATTTAACTTTAACTGACCCATCATCATTGGGTCATTCCATTACTTCCATTGTTTTTTCTTCCCCGGTATCACCTCAATCAAAAACGGCATTGTCACCGTGTGCTTAGATGACACTTATGCCTTACACAATCTGTGTATGTTTCCAATTATGAAAGTAAGCTAAATCAAAAGTTGGCATTCTTTCTTTGGCATCAATCATGAGTAACAAAGTCTTTTGAACCCTACAAAAATAAAACCCATAAACACAATGAGCTAAAAGTTTCTTTCTAGTATCAGATCTGAAAAGTAGAAAAAGGAGAAAAAGAAAACAACATACCCTAATAGTTTGGTTTAAAGTATCATTAATAATGTGTGTTTGGTTTGATTTGGAGATATAAGTGTTTTTTTCTAAGACAGACCAAAAGAGAGAAGATATTTTTTTGTGAAGTGAGAAGTAACTAGCTACTAGATGTTTATAAGAAAATTTGCATGCAGAAAACCAGGAAGATGTCATATAAACACATGGGGCGTTGGGTATTGGAGTAGGAAGAGATAAGAGAATTGCCTAAATGGTATATCAAGTGTGGATTTTTTAGATAGGTTTGTAGGATTTTGTAGATTACATAGTTAGGATATAGTTGGGGAGATAATATAAGGTTTTTTTTTTTATTTAAATAAAAAGTTTATGTGAAAGATATAAATGTATTTGTTAGTACCAACTACCAAGTATATTTATTTGGAGTATAATGTAAAATTGAACCAAATTGAAATACAAAATTAGTTTTTGGGTGAACTATGGGTGTGAAACTTTGAACCGAAAATCGAATTTATATAAATATATACTATTTTTTACGATGTTGCAAAATAAGGTATATAAAGCCGATTAATCGCCGTGTAATCACTACAAGGCTATCAACCTCGTCGATTTATGTAAAAGCAACTGATGGCAGTCAATTGTGGTTAACAACGATCAAGAGAAATTAAACTTGCCACAAACGTGTAAATCTTGCTGAAAATACTAAAAACTCACTGTAAACTTGTGTCTATCATTTATAGCAAGTATTTATATGTATAGTAAGTTGGATTTTTAGAATAAAATTACCAAAACACCTAAAACTTATTAGAAATACCCAATACTTTCCGAAAAATACTCAGAATTTGCTAAAAGTGTGGATCCGATTAATCCCGCATAAAACGATTACAAGTTACAAGGTGGTCAACCGACTGACTAACGATTCACGGTTTTTGCAACATTTATTGTTTATATATTTATATACGTATAAAATGATTTTTTATTAAATTATAAAAATATTTTTTGCTAAAACTTTATATAATTAAACTGTTAAAAAATATAAATAATGTAATTCGAGTTATTCGAAGCAGCTGAAAATTAAACACAAGATCCCTAATATTTAACGCAAACAACACATTATGAAAGTCTAATTACTTCAATGAACCGATGTAATTTGTTTTATGTAAATAATAAAGTTGGTTTGTAAGACCTAAACAAAAGGCTTAGAAATTTATCCAATATAAAAAATTATTCGGAAAAACCATAAAAAGACATGCTTGTGAGCATCCGTTACTTTATAACCCTTTACTTTATAGCGATCAGTTTGCTATGTCTCAGTCGATGTGGGACAACCTTAAAAATGAGAAAATTGGAAAAAAAGAAGTTTGCTATGCCTTAGTCGATCCTAATAACTCACAAAGAATCACACCTAATAAGGTACTATTCCACCGAAGTGGGAAGCCTTAACCGGATGTGTACACGTAAGCTCAAAAGTTGTTCCCGTGAAGTCCCTGTCACGGGAGATGCCAACCTTCTCTACTCTTTGTTTTGCTTTTCATCCGATGTGGGATAGAATCAAATTATACATATATATCTTTTTATGTCCCAAAACTAAATCCAATCACATTTAACATCTCATTTTAGTGCTATTTGTTAAAGGTGAACATGATTTCATTCGGATCATTAGATACTACATACGGTTTTTTGAAGTTATTAATTAATTGGTTAACAATTGCTATTTTCGATTCGAAAATGATTTAGTGGCCTAATTTGTTTAGGATAATTGGCCTAGCAGTAGTTTGTCGCGATTTTTCGGTTTTGTGTAACTTGGGAAAAGAAATGACATGATAGTCTATTAGACGTTTTTGTGAATAAGCAATTTTTATGGTTTTACATGTTTTGACTCTAACGCGAGAGAAACGAGCCCATGCCGCAACTAGTCGTAACAGAAAATGCATTCAACCGAAACTTACTTAGCTCTATCTAAGAGTGTAAAAGTGTCGAGCTACTATTGAGCTAATCGAGATGGACTTGACGAAGAATTTAGAGGAGTATAGTGACTTATTTGTTTCACCATCGATGTGGGACGAAACAAAAACCATCTATTTTCAAAATTCTTGTTGTCTAGCTCCAAATATAAGAGCATCTCCAGGAAATCTTTAACTACAAACGAGCAGTTAACGTTAGTCCCTTATTTACAATCAAATACCACATTCATAATTTATTTAAAATGTTAGACCGCGGGATTTGAGAATTGTCAATTGTGAAAGAAAATGCGTACATGATAAAATTCTGGTCTAAATACTAGTAAAGCTCATGAAATGAATAAAACATACTTGAAACCAAAGGATCTCATACTATGTCAAAGTTCTTGGCTAACAAGAACACATTAAAGAAATGAAAGTAAAGGGATGCACAAGTACGTGGTCGTTACTAGTGAATAACAAAGAAGCCAAAGGTGTTCTGCTAGTAGATATATAGCTGGTACTGTTATGTGTATTACTTTCAACAGGAACAACATTGTCATATAGCTGGTACTGTTATGTGTATTACTTTCAAGCATAACTACTCCCTGTCGCACATCTTCAGGTCGATGGAACGAACCAATGCCCGCAATAAGTCCACAGGCCACGTTCTTTCCTCCGCATCATGATATTATCGATTCAGGGCAGCTATTGTTTCAGATTTCTGTTGAAAGTTAAGACTCATTTAGTGACATACTTGTTGAAAAAGCAAAAGTCAATGTCAACAAAGAGTTGCAGTCTTCGAGAATAAAGTCAATGTCAATTAGTTGAAAAAGCTAATTGGTCAAGGTCTTGGTATATAGAGAGATTACAATTATTCATAAAAGCATATGTTTCTTGGTTCTACCTATATTGTTTGCATTATCTGTTGAAATCTTCAAATGCAGAAACAATTGCATAAGATTGAGCTGGTGAACACAAGATCCCAAATATTTAACGCAAACAACACATTACGAAAGTCTCATTACTTCAATGAACCGATAGAATTTGTTTTGCTATTCCTTGTGGGCTGGAAAATGGCTGGTGCCAAAAGGCCGGGACCCGGGGTTATGGTGTTACCGCCAATCTTTACTTTTTTGTGGAATAAAGTTCGTTTGAAAGCTGTAACGGGTAAATCGGATTGAGAGACCAAATGCAACTGATATTTGCTATATGCTTTATTTTTCTTTGTGAGTTATTAGGTGTGATTCTTTGCTACTTATTAAACCCGATGCCAGCTAGTTGTGCTGCATTGGCTGAAAGCTTCCGTTGGTTCCTTCACGGGTCTTGCATTTTCTCATGCGCTATATATACTAGTTCTCCTTGCTCTTGATTAATTCGTTGTTGTCAGTTTGGCCATTGATCCGGCATTAGTGTTTGTCTTTATAGTTGAAGGAAATGTAAGTTTCTTCGCAGAAGTATTTCGGATTCAGTAGTATGGATCCAAAATGAGCTGAAGTAATCCTGATGTTTATACTTCAATATCAGACATGGTTGAATACTTACTGTCACGTATAAACATGTCTGTTGTATTAAGTAGATTGAAGTGCTATGGTTATGCTGTAGTGTGCTTAAACATTGTTTACATGGATCTGGATTCAAAGGTACTTAAAAGTTATAAAATGAATTCCTCGTGCAGAGCCAGTACCACTGTTCAGCCTTTGTTTCAAGAACTTCAGCAACGGTACGCATTCCTGTTTAAGGGTTCCTGTCAGGGAGGGCATGCCTGGCGCTCATCGATGGTGGTGCAAAAAGTGAACCAGCAATCGTGACTGCAACATTTGAGCTAGAAAATACCCATTTGATTAGAAGTTGAACAGAAACGATATTATAAAGACCAGGCGTCGTGATTGACCCGTTCACTTTTAGTGAGTTTTACTTAATTTGACCCGTTTGAGATACATAACAATTCAGGTCGACTTCTTTCTAAGTTTTGAATCAAAGTCGCCACATATATCTAGGAGAATATAGATGTATCGCCACATTGTGTAATGGTGGGACTTCTAAGAATCTCAATTCTGTTTGTCGAACAGAGACGAGCCCAAGTCTTGACCAAGCACGGAAGCATGTCATTGAGTGATATGACTGTAGAACTGTTCAGAAAGCTACTTATCTATCAGACTCAAAACTATTCTCCTCGTATCTAATCAACTACAATGTAGCTTTGTCTATCTTGTTGATCTCTAAGCAGACACATATGGCGGCTTTGCATACTTCAAGTCCATTGGATGTGAGGAACCAAGATCTGTGAAAAGTTGTTATCCAAACGTGACACGTTACCCAAGTTTACCAGCTATGGCAATGGACGAGACCTTGATTCCTACTTTTGTGTATGATAGGAGCAGTAACACAACACTATCTTATACTAATGGTTGTGCTTTCAACACTTCCTGTTAAGGAAACCTGTTAACTCCTAATATTTCAACTTTAGGGTGCGGCATACATAAACAAGTCCAGTTTTTATCAAGTTACATGGGAAAGAGCCGCAAAAGTGGAAAAAACAAGCTCGGTATATATAACAAGGCATGCAAATAAATCCTAGCTTTTATCAGATTATTCGAGCTTAAGCCCAAACCATAAAGAATCACATCGAGTGTGAGATTAGGCTGTCATCTAGTATTAGCTCGGATCATCTATTTTCAAGCCATAACCTCAAACTCGATTCAGATTTTAGTATTTAAGCTAAAGTAGGACCCATATTATACAAGAACTGTCGGGGCCCCTCGATTATCTTGTTCAATTGTGACCTTCAAATTTATCTCGCATTTCTGATATTTCAGTTTCATCATCTTACATGTATGATAACAATGTGGAAAATGTCTCTCATATAAGAAACGACATCACTAGTTCTTTCTTCAGACATGGCATGGGGGGGAAAAGAGGCTGAACACGAGAAAAAAGTTAAAGAGAAGGCTATGGCCACCAGAAGAAGACACGAAACTTGTTAACTATATTACTACCTAAGGCCGCCATGGTTGATGGAGCTCCGTTCCTAAACTTGCTGGTCTATCTCTTTCTTTGTCTCCCTTGGAATATAAGGATCAACTAATCTTGGCCCTCCTAAAATTAGGGGTCTTTGGTTAAATAGTCTTCAATACAGACTCGTTTAATTTTCTTCCGTTGTTAAACTCATACCCATAGTC
Organism: Glebionis coronaria; assembly: GCA_025667525.1. NCBI lineage: Eukaryota > Viridiplantae > Streptophyta > Magnoliopsida > Asterales > Asteraceae > Glebionis > Glebionis coronaria. The sequence continues at coordinate 628,141,255 of CM046877.1, read as the reverse complement.
ATTCATAAGTGCCAATCAAACGCCCCCTAATTCAACCACTTTCAAATATCTAAACATCATCGAGTTATGGAGTAGCATCTTTTAGTTGGATATGAATTTGTATCAACATATTCATTTTATTTTAGACAAGGGTAACAAAGATGCGGAGAAAGCTACAGATTAGGATCTGGGACCAGGTTTAAAAAGAGGAAGCTTTTCTTTGCAAGAAACCACACTTGTAATCAATCTGCACATCACCTTTGGAAACAAGTAAAAAAGACCAGGAGCTATTTGACATGCAGTTGTTTAGTATGATTTCATTAACAATAGATAACTTCAAGTTCTCTAATATGATAAAGAACTAGTTCAGTTCATACTGCAAATTGTCAATGATAAAGTGTAAAACCCGCTTTAAAATTCCTCGAAAGTTAACTACGTACAATCACAGACTTAATCTAAACGTTGCGTAATTATTTTCAGATAATAAATAACAGTGTTAATTCAAGTATTCCGAAAGTATTATTTATTCAGGAAATAAACAATTCACAACAGAATATATTTACGAGGATTTATTTACGAACACGTAAGCAATGTTTAAAATTCATGAATATTAAATTCACACAGTCTCAGTTTAATTAAGATCGTGATGTAATTAATTATTTCGGAAATAATTCAGAAAATAATTATTCAGTATTACGTACATATTTATTTTCAGTAAAATAAATAAATACATAACGAGATTTAAAACACGAACACGCAAGTTATATGATTTTAAACGAAGCGAAGCGAATCGAAACGAAATCTTATAGATTGTTTTGGGCTGCGTTTTAAAAAGAAAAGAACAAGAAAAGAAAACCTGGGCTTGGGAGCCCAACCCATATTGCAAGGAAATATACGGGAGTTTTATTTCCCATTTCATCAAACAGTAAAAAAAGAAAAGAAAAAAAAAAACGAATTAGGGTTGAGGCTTGGAGAGGCGCCGACAAAAAAAAAGAAAAAAAAGAAAACAAGATCGGGGCTTGTTATCTTGATTCAGATGAGAAATCTTAAAACAGTAATTAAAAAAAAAGAAGAGAAATCTTAAAACTGATATAAGAGGGCGTCGTGTTTGTTGTTTCGCGAAAACCGAGACCATAAGGTCTCGGTGTGACTGATGTGGCCATCCGTGACCCAAACAGGGCGGCTGTGGTGCCGTGGTTGATCAGCCGCAGCCATAAAATCACAACAGGGGTGTTTGGTTCGTGTTCAGTAGGAAACAAGGGAGGCCAGGGGTGTTTGTTGACCTAACAGTGGGTAATAACTTACAACAGGGGGCGTTTAGGTCTGTCATCAGAAAAGGGGGTGTTTGGTTTTGTAAAAATCAGTGGGAAACTTAATAAAACGGTGGGAACAGAGATAGGATCAGTGGGAAAGTGTTGGACAGGAATTAGTGACTTAAAATCAGAATTAGCGACAGTTTTAGTTGTCGCAGTTTTCCTGTCAGGATTTGGGACAGTTTAGTCACAGCTTTTTAGCGACAGAAAATTCTGTCGCTAATTCCAGTAAGCAGAATTTTATGTATTTGGTTTAATCGTTTTAGTGAGACCGAGAAGGTGGTGTCTCGGTAGGCTCGAGGCATTGTATAAAAATAAAAATAAAAAGATTTTAAATTATACCTTTATATTACTTATACTTTTTTTTAAATGTTCTAATTGTACTGTTTTAAATAAATTAAATTATAATAGTTTTTTGTAATATTTTTAAAAGGGTATAATTTTATTATACAAATTAAATTGTTTTAGAAACTTGCTAACTAGAAACCTTACACTTTAACAAGTTACTTATTATAGTATTTTAATTAACGTCAGAATACGTTTATATCGTAACAATAGTAGGACGTTAATATATTAGAGTGAATTATAATTAAAGAGAATATTTGTCAGTAAAATACGTGCAGAACGTCAGAAATAAAATAAGCAAATGAGAAAAAAAAAAAGTAAATTAAATAATAATCAGGTAACTTATTCACGTCTATTATTATTGTAGCCTTCGTGAAAGCCGAGTAGTATTCGTTCAGTCTTCCATTCAGTCAGTTACTGGACTAGAGGTACGAATTTCCGTCCTTTCAGTAAGGACTTCCTTTCTATGCATGATTAGGATTCCCCGTTTTCAGCCAAATGTTTTCCCCAGTATATGTTTAAGTTTATCAGTAATCATATTAATAACTAAATAAATTGCCTGAGCATTATATACAAGCACGACCAGTTTATCTACTAGTTACGGAGGTACCGTAACCACGGCACTAGAGGCACCGGTGTCGTGACTCACATGCAGGAGAGTGATATCCTGCATCGTCCCACTCAGCTCAGCTTGGCCATTATATCAGTATTATTAGTGGGGCGTATGGATGCATCCTAGGCTTATATGTGTTACAAGTTATCAGGGTGAATGTGGTGTGTGCTCTACATCCTTCACATTGGAGCTGATCCCTCCACCCAGCACAGTTATTTAGAGGTCACCCCTCTATAGCATGATGAGGTCACCCCTCCAGTTATTCATGCACGGTTGTTACAGCACGTGACCTATATAAGCTCTAGCAAATAAAATACAATAAATGCATGTTTTCAGAATTAATAGTTATATTTCAGTATCAGTATATATGAACCAGGTTTCTCAGATTTTATGCAGAGTTCTACCACATGTTACATATCAGTCTTACAGCTTCAGTAATTTATCGCCTGTTTCATTCAATATATTCTTATCATGCTTTATATCCGTTCACTGAGCGTTATGCTCAGCCGTAGTTCCTTTCATGTTCTAACGGCAGGTACACCAGGACGCTCTTAGGATTCTGAGAGCATGTGCATTTGGATGGAAGCTATCCAGACTTCTTACTTTATGCATTTCTTACATTATTCTGCTTATTTGGACATTGTTTAGTCCTTTCCTTCAGTATTTTACTTTTCATGTTTTGGGCTTATGTTTGGATTACCGATGTTTGATTCCGGTATTCCTTTATGGTCAGTTAATGTTTTATGATATTTACCTTATGCTTTGATGACACGCCATAAATACACGTAACGGTCCACTTATCCAAGTAGGGTGTTACAATTATGGTATCAGAGCGCAAGGTTCGACCTGTAGGCTCTAAAACTTGACCTGTGACTAGTGGGTAGTCACCATGAGCTTCCCAGATGTTGGCGTTGTTATCTTTCATGTTTCTTATGCACTTATCAGTCAGTTTTCTTCAGCTATCAGTCGGTTTTCTTAAAGTTTTTGACTAAGTAAAAGGTTGGTACATGACTGGCCATATTTAGTCGCATGTGCTTTCTGCGAAAATTGTTTTGGTGAACCGACCCATAGACGTTCATCCTTGCTGTTCAGATTTTCGTATTGGTGAACCGACCCAATGGCGTTCATCCTTACTCATGATAGATTCATGTTTCCAGTCGAATGTTATTAGGTGAACTGACCCATATGCGTCCACCATTTCTCAGTTCAAATTTCATGCTTTTCAGTCGAATGTTGTTTTGTGAACCGATCCATAGTTGTTCACATTTGTCATATCATGACATTTCAAAAATTTTGACAAGTATGGATTAGACTACAGCCAACCATATTTAATCCCAGATTGTAAATTTCTATACATGACAGTTCTCAGAAAAATTTAACAAGTATGATCGAACCAGAATCGTCCATACTTAGTCACATGTTTCTTGTTTGAAATTCTGTGGATTGAACCATAGCCATCCGCATCAGTTGATGTTGGACCTCAGTCGATTATATTTTTATGATCTTGTAACAATCAAGTTTTCATACCCTCACGTGGATGTCGTTTTCATGCTGAGTAAGTTTATGCCTCCTTATGAGGATTACGTTTTCAGCAAGGTGATGATGTTTCATGCTAAGGATTATGGTAAAATCCTATTTCATGATAAATCATGTTGGCCTTCATCAACCATGTCTTCACGCTAACCATTGATGAAACTCCGTTTAATCATCCTTTTTAGCCTCTATACAACCAGCAGTAAGTCGACGCAGGAATTGTCAGCCTATCATGTTACTTATTCCAGATCAGTTCACTACCGTTTAAATAAATTTATTTCTTTGATCATGTCAGACAAGCAACACCAGTATCAATCATCCCATAGATTTCCACCAGTGCCACGTACAATATTCCATATGTTCCCCCTGTACAGTGTCTCAGTTATACTCCACGTACAATACTTCCTGTGTACTCCACGTACAGTGTCTCAGATAGGCTCCATGTGTAGTATTCATTTTGTACGTCATGTACAGTAGTCCAGGTGTAATCCAGGTAACCTACTTCATGGATATTGCTAATCGATCCTCAATCATCTCAGGCGTTTCCACTTGTCGATATTCTACCAGATGTTGATGCTGCTCATGAGTTGAAGATTTTATCAGATACTAATGCTGCTAACACGTTGAAGACCTCACAAATGCTGATGTTGTTGATGCTGATGCTTTGGAGATTCCCCAAGATGATGTTTCTGTTTATACTATGAAGACTTTGCAGAACAAGGACGGAAACTATAACTTTGAAATTTCTGACAAGAATAAATTTCAACCATCAGACACCACCATCCCATTCCATACTTTTACCTTCTCAGCTAGATGTCACACTTCACTCAGCCAACCGTTCATTCAGAAGAGTGGGAACCGGAACTCAGCCGGCCACTCAGCAGAATAGTTACATGAATCACAGTCATGATACTGACCTTCTTAAAGTGATAGACAAAGCAGTAGTGACAATCACCGTGCTTATAATTAATCAGTCAGCAACCGGAAACTCTGAAACGGACGTGACCAGAAATACAGAGGTCAATAGTCTAATCGGTCCGCCAACCCTAGCTATTACCAGAAGATTTTTTTCAGCCTTGTCTAGATTCATCCACTAGAACACATATCAAGACATCAGTCAAGACATGGGTCTCAAGTATCATTTTGAAAAACACATATTAGGACACCAGTCATGGTACACGTCATGCGAATCTTTCTCAAAATACGAGTCAGATCTCATAACTCCATTATGTTTCTAAACCAGGTCCTCAATAATTCAGGGTACCTTTCAGAAAGGGGTATACCCGTTCTATTATGCCATGCATGAATCATATCATTAAAAATTCAGTCACCACCACTAGAGTATTATTCAGGTTAAACACACAGTATTCATTCTGTGAGGTTTTAGACGAACACATTTAGTGAAAAGTCGCCATGTTTACTTCATGTGTTCCTATGTCAACTTTATCTTAAATCAGGTAGTCAACTGCCTCTAAGCCAGAAAGGACTCAACAGTATCACCATATTTATTAAAATTTTATTTTCAGTTAACGACGAGATCCGTCTTACCAACCCTGAACATATTCATTTTACTCCTGCCAGAAAAATCAATACAAATTGTTTCAGCTTTACGAGCACGTGAATTATTATCTTTTAGCTACAAAGACTTCTGGTCACCATTTATAATGCGAATTCTGAAATTCCTTAAATTCATGACCAGCAAATTTCTCTAGAGTTCCCAGACATAATTTCAGAAAGTTTTTTTTTTTAGAAATTCCTTTCTAGCCACGAGACAGAATTTGCATCAAGCTGGTATCAAGAACAGGACATGTTTTCAAAACTCCCTGTTGCAGGTTGCATGTAAGTTAAAACAGTTAAAGCAATTGCTGCAAGAGTTACTAAAGCGAGGCTTTATTCGCCCTAACGCACCACCAGGAAGTGTACCGTTTCCGTCTATCAAAAGTAGGCCAGAACATGAGATCATGTATCAACCATCGGAAAACTTTACAAGATCACCATTCTTAATCGATGTCATCTCACGTATAGAAGGTTTATCTGACCTGCTACGACGTCTTAAACATTTTCTAGAACGATTTACGATTATGCCACCAGTAGTGGTGAGAGAAAGAACATGAGATTTTTTTCCCACACTGCTGTTGCACACGTTATAGTCTCCCTAATACTCCAGCTATAGTATGGAATTTATGAATAAATTTTTCCATGGCTCCTCAGACAAAATCGTCAGTATATTCATTGATAACATTCTGATCTGCTAAATTCTAAGAGAAGTACAAGAGAATCATCTTTTCACAGTTGAACAGAATCTCCGATAGGAGAAAATTATATAAGCAGCTTTCTAGATGTGAATTCCAGTTGAACGGAGTGGTATTTCTGGACCACACTATTTCAGTAGAAAGGAATTTCAGACAATCTTGCGAAGGTGAAGGCCATCACCTGATGGTCCCGACTGACGCCTGTGAACGAAGTATAATTTTCTAGAACTCAAATTATGCAAAAATTGCTGACAGTTCTCACAAAAATCCTCCCATGACTATTCAGCCAGATTTCCACCAGAACTTCCCATAATCCCAGGCAGAATTTTGATAGAAGCAACATCACACATTGATGCAGCCATGTTCATGTCTAGATGCCTGACATACCACAGGTTCAAGATAGAACGCTCGTCATGCTATCAAATTATTTCTACCAGTAGGAATTCTGAACCGAAAGGAGACAAGACTCCATGGAGATTGTTATCATTTTACCACAGACTCAGAAAAAGTATAATACTATCTAAGTCATTGTCGACCATGCAATCAACCTACGCGTTTTCTTTCATCCGGAAGGACTACGTAGTAGCGGACCTACAGGAAATTCAGCAGTAAATCGTACGATTTCAAGGCATTCCATCGACCATCATATCAGACAGAATTCTTGTTCACGATCACGTGTATGTTTACATTCACTTTACGTTCACGTTATTTTCACTTTCACGTCTACGTCTTACTCACAGTATGATACTGTCTCAGTTCATCTCATGATTTAAGTTCACGATTCGCATTCATGACATTGTTTACATTCAGGTTCGTGTTCCATCTCCGTGGATACGTTCCAGGTCTGGTACCGGAGTTGGTCACACAAAGCTTAAGAAACCAGACTCAAGTTAGCACAACAGACGTTTCACGTCTCAGGCCGTATCGTTTGGCATTCCTTCCTCAGTCAGCATACGTTCATGATATGTTCTGGTATTACATCCACAGTATGCTTCACGTATCACGTTCACAATTGTTCACGTAGTCCATCCTTATATGTTTTAGCAACTTGCTCAGAGATATAAATGTTATCGTATAAGAATATTTGTACGTACTGTTTCATGTATCATACAGGCTAATAGCTTATTCAGTCTATCAGATTCAGAAAATCCATCTTATATATGGAACCAGAAACTATTCAGCATTGTCAGGACAAGGTCATCAGGACCAAGATTTTCATTATGTTTAGACCCTTGAAGGAATCGTTTCGAGCGGGAAGCTACTCGAAACGGAGGAGTCCATCCGGACCTCTCATATCTTTTCCTTCAATAAATCCAGTTAATTTCTTTTAGTCAGGTTACGTTCCAGACCCTCTTCAGCCATGTCACGTTACATGATCACTTCAGTCATGTCATGTTTATACCTATTACCAGCATTATGTCTTAATTAGAAGATGAATTATCCTTCAGCTTATTTGTCTTTTCAGTTTACGTGTTCTTTCAGTTCCTATAACTTCATCAGCTTATACCTTTAATTCGAGGACGAATTTCTCCTTTTTATAGGGGAAGAATTGTAAAACCCAGTATAGTCGTATCTTTAATTCGGGGACGAATTATTATTTTTAGAGGGGAAGAGTTGTAAAACCCGCTTTAAAATTCCTCGAAAGTTAACTACGTACAATCACAGATTTAATCTAAACGTTGCGTAATTATTTTCAGATAATAAATAGCAGTGTTAATTCAAGTATTCCGAAATTATTATTTATTCAAGAAATAAACAATTCACAACAGAATATATTTACGAGGATTTATTTACGAACTCGTAAGCAATGTTTAAAATTCATGAATATTAAATTCACACAGTCTCAGTTTAATTAAGATCGTGATGTAATTAATTATTTCGGAAATAATTCAGAAAATAATTATTCAGTATTACGTACATATTTATTTTCATTAAAATAAATAAATACATAACGAGATTTAAAACACGAACACGCAAGTTATATGATTTTAAACGAAGCGAAGCGAATTGAAACGAAATCTTATAGATTGTTTTGGGCTGCGTTTTAAAAAGAAAAGAACAAGAAAAGAAAACCTGGGCTTGGGAGCCCAACCCATATTGCAAGGAAATATACGGGAGTTTTATTTCCCATTTCATCAAACAGTAAACAAAAAAAAAAACAAAACGAATTAGGGTTGAGGCTTGGAGAGGCGTCGACAAAAAAAAAAAAAAAAAAAAGAGAACAAGATCGGGGCTTGTTATCTTGATTCAGATGAGTGCTGTGTTAATCTTTAATCTAATAACGGTAATCATTCTTACCCTTTTCTTATATCACGAATTGTGTTAATTAATCAAGAACAGTAATTAAAAAAAAGAAGAGAAATCTTAAAACTGATATAAGAGGGCGTCGTGTTTGTTGTTTCGCGAAAACCGAGACCATAAGGTCTCGGTGTGACTGATGTGGCCATCCGTGACCCAAACAGGGCGGCTGTGGTGCCGTGGTTGATCAGCCGCAGCCATAAAATCACAACAGGGGTGTTTGGTTCGTGTTCAGTAGGAAACAAGGGAGGCCAGGGGTGTTTGTTGACCTAACAGTGGGTAATAACTTACAACAGGGGGCGTTTAGGTCTGTCATCAGAAAAGGGGGTGTTTGGTTTTGTAAAAATCAGTGGGAAACTTAATAAAACGGTGGGAACAGAGATAGGATCAGTGGGAAAGTGTTGGACAGGAATTAGTGACTTAAAATCAGAATTAGCGACAGTTTTAGTTGTCGCAGTTTTCCTGTCAGGATTTGGGACAGTTTAGTCACAGCTTTTTAGCGACAGAAAATTCTGTCGCTAATTCCAGTAAGCAGAATTTTATATATTTGGTTTAATCGTTTTAGTGCGACCGAGAAGGTGGTGTATCGGTAGGCTCGGGGCATTGTATAAAAATAAAAATAAAAAGATTTTAAATTATACCTTTATATTACTTATACTTTTTTAAATGTTCTAATTGTACTGTTTTAAATAAATTAAATTATAATAGATTTGTAATATTTTTAAAGGGTATAATTTTATTATACAAATTAAATTGTTTTAGAAACTTGCTAACTAGAAACCTTACACTTTAACAAGTTACTTATTATAGTATTTTAATTAACGTCAGAATACGTTTATATCGTAACAATAGTAGGACGTTAATATATTAGAGTGAATTATAATTAAAGAGAATATTTGTCAGTAAAATACGTGCAGAACGTCAGAAATAACATTAGCAAATGAGAAAAAAAAAATTAAATAATAATCAGGTAACTTATTCACGTCTATTATTATTGTAGCCTCCGTGAAAGCCCGAGTAGTATTCGTTCAGTCTTCCATTCAGTCAGTTACTGGACTAGAGGTACGGATTTCCGTCCTTTTAGTAAGGAATTCCTTTCTATGCATGATTAGGATTCCCCGTTTTCAGCCAAATGTTTTCCCCAGTATATGTTTAAGTTTATCAGTAATCATATTAATAACTAAATAAATTGCCTGAGCATTATATACAAGCACGACCAGTTTATGTACTAGTTACGGAGGTACCGTAACCACGGCACTAGAGGCACCGGTGTCGTGACTCACATGCAGGAGAGTGATATCCTGCATCGTCCCACTCAGCTCAGCTTGCCATTTTATCAGTATTATTAGTGGGGCGTATGGATGCATCCTAGGCTTATATGTGTTACAAGTTATCAGGGTGAATGTGGTGTGTGCTCTACATCCTTCACATTGGAGCTGATCCCTCCACCTAGCACAGTTATTTAGAGGTCACCCCTCTATAGCATGATGAGGTCACCCCTCCAGTTATTCATGCACGGTTGTTACAGCACGTGACCTATATAAGCTCTGGCAAATAAAATACAGTAAATGCATGTTTTCAGAATTAATAGTTATATTCCAGTATCAGTATATATGAACCAGGTTTCAAAGATTTTATGCAGAGTTCTACCACATGTTACATATCAGTCTTACAGCTTCAGTAATTTATCGCCTGTTTCATTCAGTATATTCTTATCATGCTTTATATCCGTTCACTGAGCGTTATGCTCAGCCGTAGTTCCTTTCATGTTCTAACGGCAGGTACACCAGGACGCTCTTAGGATTCTGAGAGCATGTGCATTTAGATGGAAGCTATCCAGACTTCTTACTTTATGCATTTCTTACATTATTCTGCTTATTTGGACATTGTTTAGTCCTTTCCTTCAGTATTTTACTTTTCATGTTTTGGGCTTATGTTTGGATTACCGATGTTTGATTCCGGTATTCCTTTATGGTCAGTTAATGTTTTAGGACATTTACCTTATGCTTTGATGACACGCCATAAATACACGTAACGGTCCACTTATCCAAGTGGGGTGTTACATAAAGTGTCTCGTGTTGGAAATTGGAGTTGATCTTTCTCCTCTTCACCATCATTCACGTGAGAGTATTTTGACCCGTTACTTGATCATAACTGGGATCCAAATCATCTAATAATGTGGATCTGAATCATCTGATATTGCAAGCTAGAAGCGAGAGTGACAACATGAATTTGATCACTAATACTATATCTTTATACATTGTCACTTAAAAACTTTCCGTTTGGTTAAAGATATCTTTCAACAGTTACTTAAAAGAAGAAATATGGTCGGATCACATATACTGAGATATTATTATGATACAAATGGAATTAAGAAAACAAACCAATCTTCCGTACATAATAGACTTAGTAAGTGTACATCTTAGTAGTAGTATCATACAACAAACTAGAAACACTAAAGTAACATTAACATTACAAATACTATTGGAACTATTAAAGATTTCGAATGCACGAAGCCGCACTGATTTTGACCGGCCAGGCCTCAACAACATACAATAGGAAGGCAGGTTGAGTTCCGCTCCGTGCATTCCTTTCCGAGGGATTCCAACATCAAAGACGATGGTCTTACGAAGGTAATATAAACCACAAGTTGACACACATTAAGTAATTTCATGGTTTTTCTTCCCCGATATCACCTCGCCTTCGACGATTGGTGTCCGTTCAAAAGTTATCTTCTGGTTGACCTCAAGAAATTTTATTTTCTCAAGAACAACTACCACTTTCACCCTTTCTGGTGAATTCACTTTTACTACATACGTGGACTTAGCTTCCCCAACATCCACATGGCCTCAACTGCAAACAAAACAAAGGCAGTCCATTCCTTTCCGAGCCACTCCAACAACAAAATCCATCCCCGGTATTATGAAAGTAAGCTGAACCCGAAGTTGACATTCTTTGTTTCGCATCAATAATTCGTAACAAAGTGTTTTGACCCCTACAAAAATAATAGTTTGTTTCTAGTTTTAGATCAGAAAACTAGAAAAAAAGACAAAAAGTAAACAACATACCCCGTAATATTTATGTCAAGAAGATCTTGAAGTCGAATGTTTTGGATTGAGATCACGTTCATAAAGGGTATGTGATTCATGAATAAAAGTATTAACGTTTCATATTCGTAGGATCCTTTCTGGCAAGAAGATCCCAACAAGCAAATCATCTCACACCCTTGAAACTCCAAATGATAAAACAATATTTCTTGTGTTTTTTTAATTAGACAGAAACCAATAGAGAGAAGATATATTTTTTTTTGTGAAGTGAAAAGTAATTAGCTGCTAGTTGTTTATAAAGAAACTTGCATGCACAAAACTAAAAAGATGTCATATAAGCCACATGGGGGTTTTGGAGAGGGACGAGATAAGAAAAGATGTCACATTGCCTAATTCGTATATCATTTGTGGATTTTCTCGATAGGTTTCTAGGATTTTGGATATTACATGTATATTTATAGTTAAGAGATAATGTAAGATTTCTTTTTTAATTGAAGTAAAAAGTTTATGTGAAAGATATAAATGTATTTGTTAGTAGCAAATATATTTATTTTGAGTATAACATTAAAATTGAACCAAATCGAAATACAAATATGGTTTTAAAGGTGAAATATGGGTTTGAAACTTTGAAAAAAATCTACCATAAAACTGAATTTTTATATGGAGTACTATTTTATTTATTTATTTATATACTATAATATAATGCTATTCAAGTCAACTCAAAAGTTTTTTAATCCAAACAACCCAATAACCGAACTAATGAGCACAAGATCCCAAATATTTAAGGCAAACAACACATTACGAAAGTCTCATTACTTCAATGAACCGAACCGATAAACTGATGGAATTTGTTTTATATAAATAATAAAGTTGGTTTGTAAGACCTCAACAACAGAAATACTAGATACACATAATGATGTGTTATAAAAAGTATGGGGATAACATGGCTGCAAGTCTATGCAGCCAAGTTGGCTGCAATTTTGCACTAAAAATAAAATTATCAAGGGTCAAAAGGTAACCGTTTTCATTAATCAGTGGGTAAAAGAGCTAAAAAATTAAAAAGTGAAAATAAATTTAGCTGATTCTTAGCCCAACCAACCAACTACAAACCCGACACCCAAACCATATAAACCAAAAGCACCATATCCACAACGCTTACGCAAGCAAAAGATGCAAGCTAAGTATGGTAATTTCCTCGACATAATACAAGAAGTTAGAATTAACATGCCTTTAGTCGATGTTCTGGCTGGAATGCCAAATTATGGCAAATTTATCAAAGAACTTATCAAGAGCAAGCATAAGTTTGAAGAAGTCTCTTCAACTTTTCTAAACGATGAATATTCTGCCATTATCCAAAACAAAGTACCACCAAAACTGGGAGATCCTGGAAGTTTCCTAATCCCATGTACTTTTCCTCAGTCGTACTCTTGCAACGCCTTGGCCGATCTTGGCGCAAGTATCAACCTCATGCCATACTCTTTGTATGCTAAACTCTCTAAAAACGTTCTAAAACCCACAAAAATGAGCGTTTGACTCGCATACCGTTCTTTCCAATACCCAATGGGGATAGCTGAGAACATGCTCATAGAAGTCGGAAAATTTGTTTTTCCTGTTGACTTTGTAATCCTAGAAATGGAAGAAGATAGCAAGGTACCCCTTATCCTTGGTAGACCTTTCCTACACACAGCTGATGCTATAATTAAAGTAAAGCAAAAACAACTCAACCTTGGAGTTGGAGAAGATAGAATTTCTTTCTCTATCGACGAAGCTATGAAACAATCGTACTCTAATGATGATACTTGTTTTAGTATCGATGTCGTTGAAGAAATAGTTGAAGCCGATTTTGACGATCTTCTTGACGAAGGATGCGAAATTTTGCATTGTCTCGAAGGAACTATAATCGAAGAAGATCTTTTTGCTGAATTTGATGCCTTCATAGCCGACCATACCGATGATGAACCAATCATAACAAAATCGAAGAAGAAATCAAAACCCCATTTGAAACCGTAACTTTCGAAACCGATTTCAAAGTTAAGAAATCTGTTGAAGAACCTCATACAGATTTAGAACTTAAACCTCTTCATGAACATCTGGAATATGCGTTTCTTCACGAAGAAAAATTACTCCCTGTAATTATCTCATCCCAACTTTCGGAAGAACACAAAGACGATCTAATTGACATTCTCAAGAAGCACAAACAAGCCTTTTCTTGGAAAACTTCTGACATTCCTGGCATATGTCCATCGTTCTGTAAACACAAAATCCAACTTTTGGATAACAAGAAACCAATTGTTGAAAAGCAACGAAGATTAAATCCCAAAATGAAGAATGTTGTTAAAAAAGAAATCCTTAATCTCTTAGACTCTGGAATAATCTACCCAATCGTCGATAGCCCATGGGTTAGTCCTATACATTGTGTACCTAAAAAAGGAGGTATCACTGTAGTAACTAACGAAAACAACAAATTAGTACCAACACGAACCATCACCGGATGGCGAGTTTGTATTGATTATCGAAAACTAAATGATGCAACCGCGAAAGATCATTTCCCTTTACCCTTTATGGATCAAATGTTAGAAAGACTCGCAGGAAATGAATACTTTTGTTTCCTTGATGGTTTTTCTGGATACTTTCAAATCCCAATCGACCCTATGGATCAAGAGAAAACTGCGTTTACTTGTCCATTTGGAACTTATGCTTACAGGCGCATGCCTTTTGGCCTATGCAATGCACCTGCTACTTTTCAGAGGTGTATGATTGCAATCTTTCACGATATGATTGAAGAATCAGTCGAAGTCTCCATGGATGATTTCTCCGTCTTTGGAAATTCTTTCGGCACATGTCTAAACAATCTCGATAAAATGTTAGCACGATGCAAAGAAGCAAATCTTGTGCTAAACTGGGAAAAATGTCACTTTATGGTTAAAGACGAAATTGTGCTTGGACACAAAGTGTCTGGAGCTGGCCTTGAAGTTAACAAAGCAAAAATAGACGTAATTGCAAAACTCCCACCACCTACTAATGTTAGAGGCATTATAAGTTTCTTAGGTCATGCCGGTTTTTACCGATGATTTATCAAAGACTTTGCGAAAATCGCAAGACCTTTAACTCAACTTCTAGAAAAAGAAAGAACATTCGATTTTACCGACGAATGTTATTCAGCATTCAAAATACTTAAAGAAAAACTTACATGCACACCAATTATTACAAGCCCCAATTGGAACCTTCCATTTGTGCTTATGTGCGATGCTAGTGAACATGCCTTTGGAGCCGTCCTTGGACAAAAAGATGGTAAAAAATTTCATCCCATCTATTTTGCAAGTAGAACACTTAATGCAACCCAACAAAATTATACAATTACGGAAAAAGAACCCATGGATGTAGTTTACGCGTTTGACAAATTTTGTTCCTACCTCGTGTTGTCAAAAACGATAGTTTACGCCGATCATTCATCTTTGAAATACTTGTTCAAAAAGCAAGACGCCAAACCTCGTCTAATACGATGGATATTGCTTTTACAAGAATTTGATTTGGAAATTAAAGATAAAAAAGGAGCTGAAAATGTTGTTGCCGATCATTTATATCGCATAGTGAATGATTATTCTAGCGATGATGAAATCGATGATTTTCTCGATGAGCATATAATGCAAGTAAATACTGACAAAACAGCATGGTTCGCAGACTTTGCAAACTATTTGGCTGTAGGTATTTTACGAAAGGGAATGACGCACCAACAAAAGAAAAGATTTTTCTCTGAACTAAAAAAATACTTTTGGGACGATCCTTACTTATTTAGAATCTGTCCTGATGGAATAATCCGACGTTGTATTTCCGGATTTGAATCTCGAATTCTCGATGAATTTCACTACGGACCGACCGGAGGACATTACGCCGCGAACACCACCGCTAAAAAAGTGTTCGACACTGGCTTTTATTGGCCAACTATTATGCGTGAAGCTCATACCTTAGTACGACTATGCGAAGCATGTCAAAGGACTGGAAATACTTCTAAAAGAGATGAAATGCCTCTAAATAACATCCAAGTCTGTGAAATCTTTGACGTGTGGGGTATCGACTTCATGGGACCATTTCCTAAATCTTACAAATAAGAATACATTTTAGTCGCCGTCGACTATGTATCGAAATGGGCAGAAGCTCAAGCTTTACAAACAAACGATGCCAGAGTTGTTATCACATTCTTAAAGAAATTATTATGTCATTTTGGAATGCCAAAAGCACTAATATGCGATAGAGGAACTCATTTCTGTAACAAACTCATGGAAAAAGTTATGAAAAGATATGGAGTGAACCACCGATTTTCCACATCTTACCACCCTCAAACGAGTGGCTAAGTTGAAAACACTAATTGAGCTCTCAAACGTATACTTGAAAAGACTGTTCAAAACAACCCTGCTTGTTGGTCTAAAAAATTATAAGATGCTATATGGGCCTTTCGTACCGCATTCAAAACACCAACTTGAACCACACCGTAGAAACTGTTGTATGGAAAGACATGCCATCTACCTATAGAATTGATCACCGTGCATATTGGGCACTTAAAAACTGCAACCCAGATCTTATTGCAGCCGGTGAAAAACGTAACTTTTAGCTTCATGAGTTAGATGAATTTCGACATCACGCTTATGAAAGTTCACGATTATATAAAGAACGAACCAAAGTTTGGCATGATCGTAAATTACGACAAAGAAAATAATTCAAAAAAGGAGACAAAGTACTTCTTTTTTTCTCGAAATATAAATTCAAGCAACTAAGCTTACTTCGAGATGGACCTTATCTAGTGAAACACTAATATCCATCCGGATATGTTGAATTACACGGTCTAAACAATACCACCTTTATAGTCAATGGGCATAGACTTAAGCTCTATCATGAAGAAGAACACTGTAATGAAATCGAAGGATAAGAAATTCCTTTCTTTTTAAAATAAATCTGAGTAGCCGAGTCTGGCTGAAGACTCTAAACTTAGCACTATTCAGAAGGCAATCCGTATTTTATCCCCACCTTTTAACTTAAGTGTGGAGGATAAATAAATAAAATCGTCCTTGTATATATTGCATGTGTTTTGTTTTGTTTTGTAGCATGCAAGAAAATAGCAAATTGGAGTTCTAAGCCGGATTCATCTCTCGAAGTCCCGTAACTTTATACTAAGCCCCGGGAAGTTCTCGTTTCCCTTTACATTTTTCCTATTTTTAATATTTTTATCAGTTATTACCTCGAGGACGATGTCTTAACTTAAGTGTGGAGGAGGTGACAAATAGAAAAAAAATGAAATAATAAAAAAATATAATAAAATTTCTCCACATGAAAATCTTTTTGAAAAACAATAAAAATATATATTTTTTGTAAATAAATATGTTTTTAGCAAAGCAAAAATCTCATTGATTGACATTATAATTTAGCACAAAAACCCATTTCCCAAATATGTGAGAAAAACTTAGCCTTATATTTCTCTATTTTGTGTGAAAGCCGATAATCTAGTATGCTTCAGAATTTGTGCTTGATCATCATTTACTAAACCGCAGTGAGGTTAATTTATTGATATTTTCGAAAGGAAGCAAAATAAAATCACTCTTATATCATTTTAGTTAAGTTACACTGGCTTACTAAAATATGTGGCACTCATATGCATATGTTATATTATCTATTGTGCCAATATCCTTATATGTTATGTCTAACCACTTGTCAAGTTATAAAGTTTATGATGTACTCTCTTACTCTCTTAAAAAAATGTATGAAAAAGAAAGAAAAATATAGTCAAGTATTCTAGTATAGTTTGTTCTATAACTTTGACAAAGGCATATACTTTTTGATCCTACACCCACATCATTTATCACGTTTAGCTTCTTTGAAAAATTTATCTGGTGCTCACACCACAACGATTATGTTTATGTGTCTTGTACAAACCTATGGTAGCTATCTATTTTATGACTGAGCTAATTGAGTGTTTCTTTACATTTACCCTTTTGTGAGTGACACTTGTGTGAACTTAAAATCCAAACACTATCTATGTGAGGTGCTAAAGTTATTTTGTCATTTGCTTTTGCTATTCATAAAAATTAAATTATTTTCCTATCATACTTCACAACACTTAAAAGAATTTTTAAAATTGAAATTGTTTTCTCGCTTTGATTGCTTGAGGGCAAGCAATAGCTAAGTGTGGAGGAATTTGATAACGACCTAATTTTACATATTTAACCTATCATTATAATGCCACTTTATAGTATAAATAAGAGCTTCCGATACTTAATATGTTGTGTTTTATATGCAGATGTAAAGTATGAAGGAGCAAAGTGAAGATATACAAAGAAGGGGCCTCAATATGCAATAAAGACAAAGTTATTAAAAGAAGATTCTGAATCGCCCAGAAGTGCGGCAGACAAAGTTATAAGTGCGGCGCACATTTGCATCTCCAAAGTGCGGCGCACTTGAGGAGAAGTGCGGCGCACATTTGACCCCAGACAGCACTATAAATAGAGACCATTTCTATCCATTTTACGCACACCTCTCTCTCTCTCAATACTCCATAGCTCGAGTATTTTAGTCTTTCTAGTAAATTTTCAGTATTATCCACTTTTGGGAGATACTTGTAACGAGAGTATTCCACTCTTTAATTCTTGGAGGAATGATACAATCGTGACACTTGTGTACTCGTTTATTCAATCCAATCTAAGTTGATGTTCTCTTACTCTTTTCCAATTGTTACTTTGATTACTATGTTAGGCTAAGCTATTTGTGACTATATGGGTATGTGAATATAATTAGTGATGATGCTATGATATGATCCTTTATAAATGATTTCAAGCTAATGTTGTAGAACCATTTTACCTCCTAGTTCTACAAACCATATTTTATCTAAGTTGATTTGTTACGATAGTTTGGCGTTAAGAAACACAAATTGTTATAATAAGTTTTCTATAACTTGTCTATGGTCATGAATATTTGGTTGGAGAAATCCGCTTAGAAACATGATAAAATACTGAACTCGTTGGAAACTTGTTTTGAGCTTAATCGCTTAAATAAACATAAGTCTTGAATCAACCCAAGTAAATTGTGTAAACGCCATTTTGACGAAAAAGGATTATCACACTTCACCTACATAAACATATCTCGATCGTTATTATCATCATCATGAACTTATACAACTATCCCATGTTAGTCATATTTGTTATTATTGATATTACTTCAACCATTTATTTCATCAATTGTTATCTTGATTACCAAAACGAAATTAAGTCTCAGCGAACGATCCTGACTTACCACTACAAAGCTATATTACAAACGAAAGGGTATACTTGCCCGTGTTTGCCTTCTAGTCCCTTGTTTTGTCTAAACCTTGTAATATAAATTTAAGACTTACAAACGAACATCAGTTTCCTTGTAGAAAAAGGGAGTAATACGTTTTTATGCTCTTGTACTACTCTACATATGCCATAGTAGTTTTCAAATTGTGGATGAGAAAAGATACATTGTTAGTTGGGGATGAGTGGTAGGTAGGTGTTGTTTATAGTATTTGATGCAGGTAATTAAATGGGGTGTAGTTTAAAATTTTAGAAGGGGTATGACGTTTTTTCTATGGTATTGTACTACTCTACATTTGATGCTATGCTAATGTACTACTCTACATTTGATACATTTGATGCTATTGTACCAGTTTTCAAAATTTTAAATTTTAAAAGTTTTAAGTTGTTAAACATCAAATACAATTTTACATTTGCGTAGTATAAGTAAAGGAGTCAAGTGTTGGGGTATAATACATAATCTTAAAACACAAAATACGGTAGCTTAAGTCGCAAAGAAGCACCAAAAATGTCATCCGTTGAAGAATCATCAACGAACCTTATCGTGGTTAAACTAAGAACGATGACTAGAAATAAAAGTAAGAGGGTGAGTAATCTTGTGCAAATAAGACAAGATTGTGCCTATGACTAAAAGACTACCAACATGAAAAGTTATTATTTTTATTGTTCTCGAAATGAAGCTTAAGTCTTGAAGTTAGAAATATAATGGATGTGGTACAAGTGACTGCTCTTTGAAATGTCAATTTTGACATTCAAAAATAAAGATCTCTTTTGAGTTTCATAAAGGGGTGTTTGGTATAAGAATAGATGACACTGAATGAAGCCTTTCTATAAAGTTGTACTTGGGCCAATCTTAGTGACTGCATACAAAGATGGGCCTACTTTGATTTTGGTTAAGTGTTTGATGCGGGGAACCACACAGATTCAATTGCCAATATGTTGCAATCGTCTTTTGCTGAAGTTGGTCTCGGTGGCAGAATTCAACGGAACTCGCATGGTTGATGGAAAACAGGCAAACGAGCAAGACTCATGGCTATGCCATGAGTAGGGGTGTAAACGATCCGATCCGAGTCGAGTTTTGGCCTAAACGAGCTAGGCTTGTTTATTAACTACCTGGCTCGAGCTCGGCTCGAGCTCGAATAAAATTTAATAATCTGGCTCGAGCTCGAACTCGAATGTTTTTTGTTGTTCATGCTCGAAGCTCGAAGCTCGTTTACGATTTTTAACTTTTATTTAAACTAACTTCTAGTATAGAAGATATAGTTTGATAGACTCGTTTATTCACTCAAGCTCGAGCTCGAAAACTCGTTTATGATTATTAAAATGGTACTAATACTTAACGTGTAAGCAAAAGTGTATGTGACTTATATGCTTATAGATTTATCACTAATATGTTAAGCTCGAATAGCTCGTTAAGCTAGAATAGCTTGTTTAGCTCGTTAAGCTCGCTCGGCTCAAGATAATTAAACGAGTTTTCGAACGAGCCGAGCCTAATATTAGTTTTCAAAGCTCGGCTCGCCAAATTAAACGAACAATAATATTTGTTCGAGATCGGCTCGAGCTCGAAAGTATTAAGTTCGAACTCGAGTTAAACGAGCTCGAGCTCGACTAGCTCGTTAAAAGCTCGACTCGTTTACACCCCTAGCCATGAGGCTGGGCAGATTTTAGCCATTCAAAGCTGTTTAGGTGCCGAAAATGGAGTTTTTCTAATTTTCGAGTTGTGTCACTTTTTGATTTGTTTCTTTTTCAATATTTGTTACGGATTCTATTTCCTTTGTTTCGCTTTGTCTTTATAGTTGAAGGAAGATGTTTATACTTGCATTATCAGACAAGGGTTGAATGTGCCTGTTGACTCATTTCCCATGTGAAGAATAGAGAATGTTATATTAAGTAGACTGAATTAATTTCTATAGTTTAGATGTAGTGTGCTTAAACATTGTTTCATAAGTCATATGGATCTGGATGTCTAAATTGCATGGAAATGAGAAAGAATGAAAGCATTAAAAGGGTTTGGTTTACTGTTAAATAATATGCAGTTTCATCTTGATTGTCATCTTCAACATCAACGTCCATCACATAACTCTTTGTAGTTTTGTTGCCACTTTTACTTGTACTAGCTTCCTTTATGCTTTTCTTTTGGTATTTCGATATGGTCGTATAATTTGTAGTATTTTTTAGTTTTATATAAATTTCTATCGACATATTCCTTTTCTTTTAGATGAGGGTTACAAATTAGTTGCGGCAAAAATTGTAGATTACGATGGAATAATTATCTGCGACCAGGTTTTAAAAGAGAAGCTTTTCTTTGTAAGAAACCACACTGGTAATCGATATTGGTCATGTGTTCCGAACCATACTTTTGAGTGACAATTAGAAACACTAAATGAAAATTACAAATACTATTGGAATAATTATCTACTAAAGCCACACTCACTTAGACCCATTTGAATTATATAACAAAAACACTAATGTACACCTAACTTAACTGACCCATCTTCATCATTCCATTAATTCCAAGGTTTCTTCTTCCCTAATATCACCTCAATCAAAAAAGGCATTGTCACCGTGTGCTTAGCTGACACTAGTGCTACCGAGCCTTCTTACATTGGTATTATGAAGGTAATCTAAACCCGAAGTTGACATACTACCTTTTGCATCAATCATTCGGAACAAAGCCTTTTGAACCCTAAAAAAATAAAACCCATGAATGAAAACAAGCTAAAAGATGGCAAACAATCAAGAAATGAAGATAAAGAATAAACAACATACCCCTTTGTGAGAAGAAGATCTCGTTCGTTCATGACGAGAGAAAAGTGCAATATAACAAATTTTAAGGAATAAACAAAGAATTGTTGCCGAGTCATGAAACCTATAAAATCAAGGATTCTTAGTGGAAAGAAGATCCCAACCCTTGAAACCCTAAAATCCTTCACCACACAATTAACCCAAGAACTTAATAACCAAGAACTTGAATATGCAAATCCTTGTATACAAATGAAAAACAAATATTTCTTAGTGTTTTTTAAGACACAGACCAAAACAGAAGATGTATATTTTTTTTGAAGTGAAAAGTAACTAGCTGTTGTAGTTTTTTATAAGGAAACTTGAGTGCACAAAAGTAGAAATATGTCATATAAGCCACATGGGGGCGTTGCGTTTTTGATTGGGAAGAGATAACAAAATCTGCTTTATTACCAAATTGGTATATTAAGCGTTGGATTTTCTAGATAGGTTTGAAGGATATTGAAGATTACCTGTATAGTTATAGTCATGAGATAATGTAAGATTTTTTTTAAAATTTAAAAACTTTATGTGAAAGATGCAAAATGAATTAACTGGAGCAGGTATATTCATTTGGAGTATAATGAAAAGATGGTGATTTATTAAGTATTGTTGTAAATATATATACTTGTATCTGTTTACGTAAAAATTGAAAGAATATTGTATAAAATAGGAGACTCGTAAAAATATAAATATGATCCATGATCGATAAACTGCCAAAATGTGTGTAAACTAAACTAAACTTAAGGGGAGTTTTTTTTTCACCTCTTAGTAGAAAAAGTTGTGGGTCTAAAAAAAACATCTCTCTTTCCACTAATTAAAAGGCTAATATAGTAGTAATATGGTAGCAGTAAAAAAAGTAAACAAGCCCTTAGTCTATACCCGGAGGACATAAGTAGATTTTTATGTGCGGGATAGCTTTCCGTTTTCTTTTTAAATCAAATTTGCACACGCGAAAAATAAAAATAGCCAACTTAAAAATAACAATTATCTTGCAAATTATGGCTTGTGACACCGTGACCCATAACATCTTAACGAAATTGTTCGAGACCCAAAAGCATGCAAAGTCATTCGCCGGTCCAGTAGAGGGGAAAAATGGTTCACGAACAAGAAAAAAATTGCAACCCGTTATTTAAACCGGTTTTCTTGAATCTAGTTCTTCACAAAGCGAATATATTGATCAGTTCGTAACCGGTTTGATGGAATTGACGAGACCGGTTAGAAAACCGGATTTGTACTATTGTACTATTTGACATTTTGATGCCTGCAATAAAATATAGCATGTGCTGGTGCATTTTCCTTGCAGAAAATATAAGAGAGTACGACATTTTTATGCCATTGTACTATCGAACATTTGATGTTATTGTACTAGTTTTCAAACTTTCAAATCGGTTATCTTGAAACCATTTCTCCCTAAACCAAGCTGACCGGTTCGCAACTGGTTTGATGAAAAAAAAAACGATCTTTCTGCAAGAACATACATTATCATGTAGCAGTAGCTAGGGGTTGCATCAAGGACAATAATCGCTTGAATCTTGCCAACACTCGTTCTTGTTTCAGAAAAGAGAGATGAGTGCGGGGGGAAATAGATTGAGCACTAGGCAAAAGTGAAAGAGAGGGCTATAGTCACCAAAACAAGACGGAAAACTCGTTAACTATATTACTACCTATGGTCATCATGGTTTTTTGAGTAATGGAGATTCGTTCCTAATCTTTTCGGTAGCTCTCCTTGTTTCACTCTAAGAGCCACTCCACGAAGACTTAGTGATGAGTCTGAACCTGCAAACCAAACAGTTGATACGCCATATGACCCGCTTGCAAAAATCAAACACCAAATGATGCATGTACACCATGCAAATCCGCAAAACTTATTCTTGATATATTTATGTTTTTATGCTAAGCGGGATTACAAGATGTGACGAAAGTTGCATGATGTAATATTTATCTGTGATCATGTTTATAAAAGAGGAATTTTTTCGTTGCAAGAAGCTGTACTCATAATCGAGCTACACACATGTTGAAAAACGAGTATAAAAGACCACTCACGAGCTACTTTGCACACAATTATTGGGTATATTTCTGTTAGAATCAATAGATGGGCACGAATAGCAAGTTACTTACCAGGAAGCACCCACAGTGCTGTAAAAACTTCTGGAACTCCAATATGAAAAAGAAACTCGGTAAGTTCCAATTGCAAATGGTTAATGATCACGAGCGTCGTGTTGATCAAGAAACAAGAAATGAACCTGATCTTCCTCCTGTTTCGCCATCTTTCATAAGAGTATTTTGACCCGATATTTGAAAAATGTTGGTATCAGAATCATCTGACAACGGAAACTAGAAGCGAGAGCGAGAGCATGAATTTGATCACTAATAGTCAACCAAATATTCAAATTGTGGGAAACATCAAACTAGAATAGTCTTTTACCTTAGTGGTATCAATTGGTGGCAGTAACTGTCACTTAAAAACTTTAGGTTTAGGCATTTTTGTTAATGTCTAAGTCTTGTTTTGGTAGTGTACATACTTGTAGTTGTAGTGTTTGGACTTTCGAATATACACCTCAACAACAAAAGGCAACAATTGGTGGCAGTTTCTTTATAAAAAGTTAACAGAGTGTTTGGGATAAGGAATTCTGAGCAGAGGGCTAATATATTGTTGGGGAAAACTGTTGGCTATAAGTTCTGAGAGTATGACTGAGTACTTGGACGGGCTAACCGTAACAGTTCTTGTTGCCTATAACAGTAAGGTTATTTTCTAATCCTATAGTCAATTTTCGAGTTTTCCCATAAATCCAATGGATACTAAATAGATGCATGTCATTTGAGTGAGTCTAAATACATTGGTGGGGGAAGCTGTTCCCTATAAGTCCGTCTTCCATACCAGAAACATCATAATTTTACCTGGGCAAAATGCATGTCTTGTTAATGGCGCAAACCCGTCCACCAGAAAATGTCGTCAAGTAGTGTTCAGGTATGACGAATTGTACATAAAGACTAGCAACAGTCCAAATATGTTAAGTGATGTACATGTTGGTTATCCAAACAGTAGGTGTGCGCCTGATGGTTTATGATTATCATAACAATTATAAAAACCCTAAAATGGATCAAAGAACACACAGCGGAAGCAAATTAACAAGATCTTTAATTAACACGATTATAATTAATCAAGGCTAGGGTTACATACCTTTATCCTAGCAAGATCTACAAGTTGACGGAACGGTCACCGGTAGAGATAGATCACGAAC
Organism: Glebionis coronaria; assembly: GCA_025667525.1. NCBI lineage: Eukaryota > Viridiplantae > Streptophyta > Magnoliopsida > Asterales > Asteraceae > Glebionis > Glebionis coronaria. Next base: position 628,116,530 of record CM046877.1, on the reverse strand, counting down.
ACTACCAGGATGTAATCTAAAGCAAGATTACACCACGATCTTGTACACACGTGATACGGTGAGTTAATCGTGAGTCTAGCACGAACAAACCGAGCTTCCAAGTCTATGGAAGATCTACCCAACAACCCTAGAGAGGGGCTAGGACTAGATCTAGAATAGCTTAATAAGAATTAAAGAAGAACCCTAATAGGGTGTTTGTTTGGCCGGATTTTAGAGCAAGAGAAAGAGAGATATGGAGTGAAAATTATGAGGCTTTAGGTTTGTTTATATACACCTTGAAAAACTTCTCTTCCAAGGTTAAACAAAATAAAGCCACAAAATCTTTTCTCCTTTTCTTTGTCTCCTCTTTAGGCCGGATATACATCACCTCCAAAAGAGGTTTCCGGAACTTTTCCGACTCCTTCTTTTAGCTTCTTTAACCTTCTATAACGGTCGTTTAATACTTAACTTTTAATTACTTAACGATCGTTAGCTATGGTTTGATTTAATAAATATAATAAATATATTTAATAAACAAATTAACCCTTCACGTAATATGTGCAATCCCGTGATCTCGAGTTCGATCCTATCACACGACAATCGATTTTTAAGTCCATAAACTTTCAGCGCCTTCATCGGCTATGAAATCATTCCTTAAAAACGTTACTGGTTGACCCGCTCAAAAATATTTTTAACAAGTTACATGGGAAAGAACCACAACAGTGAAAAAACAAGCTCGACATATATAAGGAAAATGCAAATAAGTCCTAGCTTTTATCAGATTATTCGAGCTTAAGCCCAAACAATAAAGAATCGCATCGAGTGTGAGATTAGGCTCTCATCTAGTATTAGCTCGGATCAGCTATTTTCAAGCCATAACCAGAGTCAAACTCGATTCAGATTTTAGTATTCAAGCTAAAGTAGGACCCATATTATACAAGAACTGTCGGGGCCCCTCGATTATCTTGTTCAATTGTGACCTTCAAATTTATCTCGCATTTTTGATATTTCAGTTTCATCATCTTACATGTATGATAACAATGTCAAAAATGTCTCTCATATAAGAAACGACATCACTAGTTCTTTCTTCAGACATGGCATAGGGGAAAAATAGGCTGAACACTAGAAAAAAGTTAAAGAGAAGGCTATGGCCACCGGAAGAAGATGAGAAACTCATTAACTATATTACTACCTAAGGCCACCATGGTTGATGGAGCTCCGTTCTTAAACTTGCTGGTCTATCTCTTTCTTTGTCTCCCTCAGAATATAAGAATCAACTAATCCTGGCCCTCCTAAAATTAGGGGTGTTTGGTTAAATAGTCTTCAATACAGACTCGTTTAATTTTCTTCCGTTGTTAAAGTCATACCCATAGTCATTCATAAGTGCCAACCAAACGCCCCCTAATTCAACCACTTTCAAAGATCTAAACATCATCGAGTTATGGAGTTGCATCTTTTTAGTTTGACTAGACGATTACCCGCACATAGCGGCAGAATTACCTGACGACAGATAATTAACCATACTCTATACCGTGGTAAGATAAAATTGTAATTGAAAAATGTCATAACGTACGATTCTTCAACTTTAGACAAAATCTTTAATAAGTATCTATCAAATAACAAAAAAACATCTAACAACATGTCGTAAATGTAATTGCAAAGTGTCATGACGCGGAGTAATTCAAGATATAAATCAATACAAGTACCACCAATAATGTATCTTATCATAAGATTTATAGCTACATTTTTAGATCTCATGTCTTAGCAAGCTTAGTTATCTATAATCAGTGTGTGTTTATGGACAAGGTTACAATATGTTTTTAGTACTATCGCGACACTTGAATGTGACGCTTAGTTTAAAAGTTAAGTGAACACTTGGTGAAAAAAATATTTAACATAGCGAGTTGGAAGATATGGAGTGTTTGGAATAAGTAATGGCGATCATGTCAATCACGTCTAAATCCTTCTATTTTCTTAAGATTTGGTTTTGTGTTGAACTCAAATAACCAAAACCTAATCATTTCCGAATTCCAAAACAATTGCCAATGTACCAAAATGTAGGTAATGTGACATCAAATCATTCTTTATTAACAGAAAATCTTCTTGTTATTAAGAACGTCAAATTGTAAACCTGATGCCAAGCATATATAGACATAAAAAACATTCAGTTTCAAACAAATTCACACGATTACATATGATAGAAAGTTTATTAAACTATAATTTCAATAAAAAGGAGAAGCAAATAATAAAAGAGGCGTTGTAGTCGTTTTACTTGGACTTGTAACTCAAAATAACTTGGGCTTCAGATGACAATGGCAATGCTGGAATGGCTCCTTTCTTAGTCGAACAAATCGCTTCATAAGCAGTTGATAGTTTAAGTGCTTCCTTCAGTTTCCCTTTGTCCTGGCATAGCATAAACTAAATGTTAGATCGATGGTGAGAGGATATTGATCCAAACAGAAACCATATCAAATGTCATTCTACCAAAGAAAGGGCAAGAAATATTTCACATTTTAGTCATGATCTTATAGAAGCAATTAAAAAATGATGGGCAATGCATAAGTTAAACGAGTGGATGTTTCGTTTAGTTTACTGTAAAAATGGAATTGTCTTTTGCAACGGAACACAAAATCAAGCCAACAAATGAGTCTCCAACTCCTGTTGTGTCAACTGGTTTCACTGAGAATCGAGGTACGTTCCTCTTGAAGGTCTACAATCATAAAAATGATCTCCATCAATAATTCAACTCATAAAGAGTGATGAGATTTCAAATATACCAAGTTTGTAATCCCTTAATTTATATATAAATCATATATATCTTAGTATAGTAACTAAAACCCTTCTCACCATCAGTAACAACCATAAGCTTGAGTTTGTCATGCCACAACGACTTCACTGCATCCTCATTAGTGGAATCTTTTTGTGTCAAGAAACCTACTTTTTCGTCGCTCACCTACAACATGGATGAACAAGGGCAGTCTTGTCTTACTCCAAAAGTTGATTTGTAACAATTTTATATTACTCAGGTGTCATTGTTCTTCAATTATAATTAATTTTGAGAATGTAATGTAAAACATGTAAACTTGCTTGATAAATAAAAATACCAGCTGATGAAAAAGAAACCAGATGCACATTTCTCTATCATCTTATACCAATTATATTAGTAATGTTATATTTAACACGCTAATAGGAAATAACTTGATTCGCTTGCGACCCCCAAAAAATCAGCCAAGGCTTTTATTTCATCCGCACATGTCTCTGAACCCCTTTATGTTAAAACAGCACGTATGTAAAAGTCTTGTTCCACATTGTACACATCTATTAGGTGAAAAAGCAATTATTTCTATTTAGAATGTAAGTTACCGGCATTGTTCCTTTTTCAGAATATGTAATATGCCTACATTATACAATATAGCACATCGCACAGAATCTTTTCCCGTTGCCAAATATAGTCGCAAGGCTCGACCATCAACCTCCTGTTCAGAAAAAAATATAAAAGGTAAGAAACCATAATTTTACTTACTATATTAAGTTGACACGTCGAAAAAAGTATGATAATAACAGGTAATTTTTAGTGTTATTTGAAATGGGTTGCTTTGAAGTGAAAAAATATTTTATCCAACTTACATATAATGAACTTCTCATAAACTATTATGTGAACATATAATATGCAACAAATACTAAGAAGAAAAAAAAGACGATTTGTTAAGTGGTTTGACCCGCCTTTTGACACCATTTAACATGTTCCATTAATATGGAATAAGAAAAATATTCCTATTGAACAAGGCATCAGGGAGTATTTCATGCTCTCACTGTATACAATTACAAATAGAACAATCAAAACAAAATCTGAGTGACACATGCTTAAACACATTGAAGGTATCCCTTAACACGGTTTACACCATATCTGAAGTGCCATACACTCGTATAACTGGTATAAGCCTATTAGCATGCGTAGGATACTCCACCTATTTGATGTACCTAAGTTATCCATGATTAATGGGCGTCTAGTTTAACCTATTTACTCAGAAATCTAGAAAAGCCAATAAGTTTAGTTTTTTGACTTTATTAGTTTCTTAACTTGAGCTTATGACTTCAGTTTTAAAAGGCAAACTTACTGCTTTTTCCAAACTCAAATAAGATCATAAGCTTACTGAATTATGTTTTAGACACAGAATATAAAATCTAAATTATATTTTATGTAGTCATGTTAATCTTATGACTGAAATATAACCACCTGGAATTTGTATATTAGAATGGATGTGTGAAAGTTACATACCACAATTGATAACCAACTATTCACCATCATAATATACATTCCATCTGAATGATGTCCCTGATAATTCACAGAAAGAACAACACAGATAGGTCAGTACGTTGAAGGGCTATAAAAAAAAGTATGATCACGGCCCTATTATTTGAGTAAGATTGGTAATTACCCTTAGTTGAAAAAAGTAACCAACACGGCCATCAGTTCCAGAATCCTCTACAAACAAAATCTAAAAGAAAATTACACATTGAATGAAACATAAACATATCAAGTCATGGATGTAATATTTTATATATTTTCACAAGTATAAAAACAAAAAAAGTAAGATGTATCTATGTGAAAATGGGTAGAAAGTTGAATATAAAGCTCGCCTATGTAGAAACATTCAAGAGGAAATGTCACCTATCTATTAGAGATGTAGTCTTGTGGCAAGAAGAAGAAATTGGAAAATGAAGTACAATTTGCAAATTTATTAACAAAACACATAAGTTCAGGTAGAGGCAATCTTTGAGATCACATAAGTGTGTAAGTTCAGTAGCCACACCTAAACGTCACTTTAATCAACATATTATAACATGCCAAACACTCTCTGAAACTCTAGTTATAAGAACCGACCCAAAACAACACTTACAATTGCAATTTAGCAGAACCAAACACACCTTAAAACTTTAGTTTGTGACCAAACACCCTTTAAAACCAGAAAAAAAAACTTAATTCAGCATCCTTTGGAAAGCTTTATGAATAGAATGTACCACAACAGTTGTTAAAGAACAACAACAACTTAGGCTTCGTTTGTTTTTTAAGAGGTTTTACCTCTTCATCTACAAACCATGTCTACAAGAAGAAGAGGTGCATTTAAAGTCTTCATCTACATAAAAAAGGCCGTTTGTTTTTTATAATCTTGAAGTACTTCTTTCCTACTCTTTTTCTTTTTTTATATTTTTCATTAGTTCTTTTGTATGTTTTCAGTCGTTTTGTCAATTTTTACGTTTTTGTACATTTTGTATGATTTTTACGTTTGCATACGTTTTGTTCGTATTTTGTAGTGCTGAAAACGCTAATACCTAAAAAACATATAAAAGTATACAAACACGTAAAAATAAATTAAAATATACGAAAATGTATAAAACTTAAAAACTTACGAAACGAACGAAAACGTATGAACACGTGAAAAAATAGAACGAAAACGAACGGAAGCGTAAAAATGCACGAAAACATAGAAAAACGTACAAAAGCGTGCAAAATTGAAAAAAAAGTAAAACACGAAAAAAATGAAAAAAAGCATAAAACATATAAAAACGTGAAAAAATACGAAATGAATCATTTCGGTATAAAAGTATAGAAATATAAAAAAATGCAAACAAATATTAAAGGTGATGGTGGGATGTGAGTGTTGAAGAAGTGGGAAGAAGTGAGAAGAAGAGGAAAGAAGAGGAAAGGAGATGTCTTCATGGTTGAAGAGGGGAGAAGTGTTTCTTAGCACTTATGTCTGCAAAAAAACAAACAAATACCTCTGCGCGCCTGCAGAGGTTTGCAGACAAAAGAAGCTAGAAGAGGTTTTTTTTTTTAAACAAACGAGGCCTTAGCATGTCAATCAGATCTTCAAGTGCTCAATAAGCCATGACCAATAAAAGGTAAGAAGTAAATCAAATAATAATCCAACAATGTTGGTAAAGTAGCATATCTTATGAACAACGACATTACTATTACTTCATATATAGATCACACATCAGATAAAAACTTACGAATGAAACTTCACCATTGTAGAATCTTGGATTTCCTTGTATCAACCATAATATCATCTCGCTCTTACCCATAACCTACCCGACTGACGCCGCATCTGAATTCTAAATCAATTCAAGGTCAAAAAAGATAAACCCACAGGATAACTTACCTTACATAATATGGAGTCAGTGGAGATAAAAAAAATTGCAAAAAAATTGATCTCGTGTGATATCATTACTGTGAGCCTGTAATATCATAACAAAAATAAAATAAAAGATATAGCGAGTATGTAACCAACAAAGATCCAATTCATCACAATGTGGTGAGGCTGTGACTTGTAGAGAGAGAGAGAGATGGTGGCTCGCAGTAACCCAAACCAACAAACAATACACTCAACCGGAACTACCTGAAACCAACTAAACCATCAAAATATGGTGGCGGATTCGGCAGATCAAGAAAGAGGTATTATGATTGTGGCAGTCGTTTATTTTATTTTAGGGTTTAGGGAGAAAAAAAAGATGGTTGTGTGTGTGTTTGACGTGTGAGTTATATCAAAATTTTGAAAAAAGTCAGATTGCTAAAGATGAAAATAGGAAACAACCTTCCAAGATTACAATATATGCTAGACTGCACATTTTTTTTGTAAGTGTGTGAACTCAACATTCCAACATTTCCATAGTTAGTGAGCTTTTCAACATTTCCATAATTATGGGTTTTTTCAACATTCAAGGTTTTGGGGGTAAATGATTTATAGGTAGTAGAGATAGAGATATGAATTTATATCAACATATTCATTTGCTTTTAGACGAGGGTAACAAAGATGCGGCAAAAGCTGCAGATTAGGATGGAATAATTATCCGGACCAGGTTTAAAAAGAGGAAGCTTTTCTTTGCAAGAAACCACACTCGTAATCAATCTGCACATATGGTCAATGATAAAGAGTCTCATGTTGGAAATTGGAGTTGATCTTTCTACTCTTCACCATCATTCACGTGAGAGTATTTTGACATGTTACTTGATCATAACTGGGATCCAAATCATCTGATAATGTAGATCCAAATCATCTGATAATGCAAGCTAGAAGCGAGAGTGACAGCATAAATTTGATCACTAATACTATATCTTTAGACATTATCACCTAAAAACTCTCCGTTCGGTTAAAGATATCTTTCAACAGTTACTTAAAAGAAGAAATATGGTTGGATCACATATACTAAGATATTATTCTGATACAAATGGAATTAAGAAAACAAACTTCCATACATAATTACAACAAACTAGAAACACTAAAGTAACATTAAAATTACAAATACAATTGGAACTATTAAAGATTTCTAATGCACGAAGCCATACTCATTTTGACCGTCCAGGCCTCAACTGCAAACAAAAGGAAGACAGGTTGAGTTCCGCTCCGTGCATTCCTTTTCGAGGGATTCCAACATCAAAGACAATCGTTATTATGAAGGTAATCTAAACCACAAGTTGACACACATTTAGTTATTCCATGGTTTTTTCTTCCCCGGTATCACCTCGCCTTTGACGATTGGTGTCCGTTTCCAATGATCCGGGTCATGCTCAAGCTCAAACAACACTTCAAAAGTTATCTTCTGGTTGACTTCAAAAGTTATCATCTGGTTGACCTCAACAAAATTTATTTCCTCAACAAATTTTATTTCCTCAACAAATGGACTTTTACCACATAGTGGGACTTAGCTTCCCAGACATTCTGGCCAGTCCTTTTGTATGATTCCATTTCGCCTGGCCTCACCTGTAAACTTCTTGAAAACGAAGGCAGGTTGAGTTCCGCCCCGTCCATTTATTTCTGAGCGATTCCAGCAGCAAAGACAATCCCCAGTATTATGAAAGTAAGCTAAATCAAAAGTTGACATTCTATCTTTGGCATCATCAATCATTCGTAACAAAGTGTTTAGAAACCTACAAAAACAAAACCAATCCATGAATACAATAACCTAAAATATGAAAAAACAATAAAAAATATGAAGAAAATAATAATAGTTTGTTTCTAGTTTCAGATCCAAAAAGTAGAAAAAAAGAAAAATAAAAAAAATACCTAATTTTGTCAAGAAGATGTTGAAGCCGATTGTTTTGGATTGAGATCTGCTTCATGCGATTCATGGATAAAAGTATTTAAGGTTATTTAAAGCATCAAGATCCTTATTGGAAAAAAGATCCGAACAAGTAAATCATCCCACACCCACAATTAACCAATGTTGTGTTTTTTTCTAAACGGACCAAAAGAGAGAAGATATATTTTTTTTGTGAAGTGAGTAGGTGCTAGATGTTTATAAAGAAATTAAACTTGCATGCACAAAACTAGAAAGATGTCATATAAGCCACATGAGTTTTGGAGAAAAGATAAGAAAAGATATCACATTGCCTAATTGGTATATCAAATGTGGATTTTCTAGATAGGTTTGTAGGATTTTGGAGATTACATGTATATTTATAGTTAGGAGATAATGTAAGTTTGTTTTTTAAATTTAAATAAAAAATTTATGTCAAATGTATAAATGTATTTATTAGTAGGAAGTATATTTATTTTAGTATAATGTTAAAATTGAACCAAATCGAAATACAAATTTGGTTTTAAAGGTGAAATATGGGTTTGAAATTTGAATAAAAAACCGAATTTATATAAATATGTACGGTTTTTATATATTTATATGTATATATAATAATTTTTTATTCAAAAATTGATGTAACTGAAAGTTTATGAACTTAAAATTAATAGTCGTGAGATAGGATCGAACTCGGGATCACGGGATTGCACACATAACGTAAAGGGTTAATTTATTTATTAAATATATTTATTATATTTATTAAATCAAACCAAAGCTTAACTAACGATCGTTGATAAATAAAAGTTAAGTTTAAACGATCGTTATGGAATTAAATAGAAGCTAAAAAGAAGAAGGAAAAATTACACAAACACCCTTTGGGGAGGGTGTTAACCGCCGGCTACAAGAAGGGGAAAATGAAAACTTTTGTTTCCTTTTTCGTTTATGACTTGGAGCCCAAGGTTTGCTAAGCCTATATAAACAAACCCCTAGCCTCATAATTTTTCATCCCTCTTTCTTTTCTTTGTCTTTGATCGCCGGCCACCCCAACCCACATTAGGGTTTCGTTCGGTTTTCGATCAAGTCTATTTATCTAGTCCTAGCCCCTCTCTAGGGTTGTTGGGTAGATATTCCATAAGCGTTGAAGCTCGGTTTGTTCGTGCTAGACTCACGGTTAACTCGTCGTATTACGTGTGTACAAGAACGTGATATAGTCTTACTTTAGACTATATTCTTGGTGGTGTTCGTGATCAACCCTAGTTGTCGTTTGTTCCATCGTCTTGTGGATCTTGCTAGGATAAAGGTATGTAACCCTAATCTTGATTAATTATAATTGTGTTAAATTAATGATCTTTTTAATTTGCTTCCGCTGAATGTGCTTTGATCCATATTAGGGTTTTAAATAATTGTTATGAACTATATATAAACCATCAGTGGCATCGAGAGCCGTTTTAACATGATTATAATTATCGAGATCTAAAGATTGTTTTTAACTAATAATTGTTTTGAGTTAAAACTACATGTTTTTTTTTAAAAGAAAATTTAGGGTTTTGGTTTTGTTTTTTTTTAAATCCGATTTTAAAAATAAAAAAAAGGGGTCGGTTTGTTTTGTTTTTTAGCCGTTTATAAATTAAAAAAAAGATAGTTTTTTTGTGAAACCCTAAAATTGCATGTTTTGATCTTTAGATAATTACATGATTAATTGTTGTGTCATGTATTTAAGGTTACGATCCGTAGTGATTTAATTAATTGTTAAGTGATTTGGGTAGAATTTTGATGAATTGCATGATTAATTGTTATGTTGTGTGAATTCATGTTTCGATCCGTAGAGATTTAATTGTTAAGTTATGTGGGAGATCAGTGATGAACATGCGTGTTTTTCATGGATCATATGTTTTATGTGGTAATTGTTACGTATTTTTGCTACATACTTTATTTGATTCAATAAATCTAAAATTAGGGAAGACTTTTATATGAATATAAAAACCTAGATTTGATATTATTTATTGAATAAATCGTATGCATGTGGCTATTTGATTTATTTATTGCACATATAAATTTTTATTGTGTGTTTATGATTTAGTTTTTTTGTACCTACTTGTTTTCATACATTTTGTTTTAATTGTATGTTGTAAACAAGGGTAATTTTTACAAGAAAAATTAATATTAGGTGAATTGTTTTGAGATCTAAATTACATATGATTTGCGTTGATTAGAATTGCAATAGCAACCTAACGGCCTACTCAATTTTGAAAAACTATAAAGTGGGTATAACGCATCGCTGGTCATGTACCCGGTTAAGGAAGGAGGTGTTATGCTTCAGCGCTGACCAAATTCCCGGCTCGCCTGTGCGTCAAAATTGGAATTACCTACGGTTGTTATTGGTATAATTCTTTAAGGTTGATTTAACTACATTAATTCACATCCGAAACACAATGAATAAGGTTATTGCTTTGTGCTTTAGCTGAGTTATAGAAAAAGTACGGTGTGAATTTAGTTGTGTGTAAAAATCTTTAATTGGTTTAACCAATACCTCAACTTGCAAATATATGATGAACTTTTAGTCTCACCAAAAAGTTTACTAAACGTTTTATTAAACTTATGTTATGGAGATGTATGCATGCTTCTCTATACATGATTTTGACACCAAAATCTATACCCTAAAAATTTAAGTCATGTGCCCTCTAATTGACGAACACTTGAAGTTACAATTGTCGTCATATAAGATATTGGACGATGTTGTAATGGAGAGAAAACTTCATGACTGAATAAGATTGCACATGAAGGTTTTACGTTCTTTAGATTAGTCGACTTAATTGAGTTACTCAGTGAGATCGGGAAACTTAAGGCATAAAGAAGGGATGAAACATGTTTACAATGCAAAATGACTTTTGGCAATGTAAATCCCTTAAATGTCTAGAAATTGAAAATTTGTTTGTCAATCATTGTTCGACAAGTTACCATCTTGAATACTTTCATTGCTAGCAGATCAACTGATGTGATGAAATTATGTCATTTTGGATTCTAGTTTTCAAGGAAAATACTATGGTTATTATTACCGGGGTAATTTTATTTTCTTGAATGGTATTATTGAGAATACTAAAACTGAATTTTATAAATTCTTTTACAAATGTATTACTGCAACGTTACACCGTAAACGTGGTTTATTCATTTATTGATCTACAAACCGTATGGTTGAGGATAGAGTCAATTTACAATGAAAGATAAACCTAAACTCGTTTCCATGAGTGAAGAAGGAGTAATAAGGATTTTAGAAATGTCAAATTCAAATCCATAACTCATAGCAAACTTTAATAGTTAAGAAAAGTGCATATTTTTTAGTTATTAAAAGTTAGCGCTAATCGGTTATAAGGCAAACTAGCATATTTGTCTAGTAGTTGTGCTTTGACCATTTATAGGCACTACATACCATTGTGGGGTTGGTAGACCTATTAAGGAAGAAATTGCATGTCAAGTCTTTCAAGTTAAAAGCAATTGATGGATAAGTCATCATTTACGAAGTAGAGTACACTCTTAAACACTATAAGTAATTGTTGCGAATGTGTTTTTCAAAAGTGTAAGAAAGTAAACACAACACTAATTATTTTCACCGATTATGAAACATTTTCAATGTTGTCAAGTTCAGTGGGAGAATTGTTTTGTATTACTGATTTTGAGTCTATTAAAACATTCTCTAAGTCAGTGGGAGTTACAAGCTTTGTTGTCTTGGTAATAACCCATGTTATCTTTTAGTATGTCCTAAGATAAATACTTTCGAATTGTTGACACTAATATCTTTAAAGATAGTTATGTACTGATTCTTGTTGATTAAGTGGTCCTACATCTACTTGTAAAAGCTAATATATGTGGCACAATCATATTTTGTATAGACGAACGTTAGACGTGATGTTTATCTTATATATGAGGTTGTTCCATGCACAAGTGGGAGAAATAAACATTGTGTGCAAGAAACAGCTCATAAAGATATGATTCTCTTGAATTCAAGATAAGAGACTAACAATCTAATTAATAATTAGATGAAAGTTAGATCATGTGTCAATATGATTAAAAGACTACTTAAAAGTATATATATCATTCACATTAAGAAACACTTGTTGTTTTGATTTAGTCATGTGAAAGCTTGTACTAAATTGTAAACACAAGGGTAAAATATCCACATGTCGTAAGATCGGGCGTGGATTATTTTGCGGTTTCTTAAAATGGACAATTCCTAGAATGACATAAGATACATAGAGTAATCTTATACTACTAATGAAACCTAGTGGTGTTCATATAATAGTATAGTAGTAAATTAACTTGAAAAGATTAATGAAACCTAGTGGTGTTCATGATTTACTTTAGTTATACATGTTTACGATTTATTGTATAAAGTCACAAACATAAAGTCTTGGAAGACGTATAATATAAAGTAAGACGTTAATGTATTGTCTCTATTTCACTAAAGACATATACATGTAACGTGTAATGGACTTATAACTTTTATGAAGTGACTTTGTATTAAAAGTACTAGAGTTATAAAGCATGCAAAATGGTTAGGAAATCTATTATACCATTAAGATTATTTAGTTGGTATATAGGTAAGCCTAAAGATATATATTTATCTTAAATATTGATAAGATCGACTTATAATATTTCCCTAAATGAAATACAACATTATGATGGTATGTTCAATAGGAGAATCAAGCTCTCAATTTGATGGTGATGATTGATTCAAGATAACTATATCTTCCTTTTCTTCCAAAAAGAAATCAAGGTTAGAAAGTTGAGTATGACTTGATCTAAGAAGATTAATAAGATACCATTATATATGGAATGTGATGAACCACATTATATCTTAAATGAAGTTCGGATTTTGCTAAACTACTTATGAAGTGGATTGTTTAAAAAAATTAAGAGTATAGAACTGTCATTGTGTTTTGTAATGTCCCATATAGATAACGTTGGAGTGTTGATCTATTTGCTATGTATTTAAAGAGTAATTTTAAGTTACTAAAAGCAAGTGGGAGTTTTGATCTTGAAAGATAAAATTACAAGATACATGATCTTCTAAAATACACTAGTAATTATCATGAGGTAGGCGTGTAAATGCTAAACCTCGAGATAAAGGAATTTATGTCATAGGTCCGTAAGGATATCTCGGATATGCGATTTATATACTGAGAATTATGAGTTACAAATAATTGTTATGATTTGTTACCAAATATTGAATTGGGTAAATTACTCATACTATGAACGATATAGATGTTGTCCAATAAGATAATCAATTTTAGATTTGGTTTATCTTAAATAGTTTGACTAAAAATTGGAGATGAGTTTCGTCAAAGGAAGAAAAACGCCAATTGTAGTGGTTTAATCTTTGCGTCGAAATTATATGGACAAAATTGTACACATATTTAATGTATGTATTATGAATAAATTATTAATCACATTTAAGTAATTAATTTTGATTGAGTATTATTTCCTAAACATATTAAATTGAAAAATTTGGATATGTATGAACTATTTCTTGAATGACTACTTGAGCAAGGACTTAAGTAATCGAAATGAGTTTATTACATCAAAATAAATCTTTGTAAAAGTAAAAAATGCAATTATCCATGAATGGATAAAAGCATGCATCTAGGAGATTATTCTTATGTTTAATTTGAAATCCAAGATTGGATTTAAATTTGAATAAGATGATTTTTGAGTATTCCTAAAAGCTAGTGGGAGTATTATGATTATTTTTTAAATTATACGTGTCAAATAGACATGTAAGAAAGTAAGTTTTCATTCAAATTAAATGTTGATTTGGTTTGCATTTGAGATGAAACTTTGCTTTGGAGATTTATAAAATAAGATATACATAACCTTGGAACAAATAAATTTATTTATTTATGCGGTGGAAATACAACATAATATGCCATGTAGTAAATTTATATGGATATTTAGAACATGAAGAAATCTAAATCTAGTTTGAGAAATTCTCATGTGTGTCGCGTTGTATTTATATCATGCTTAAAATGCATGATGATGTGAATATATTGATCTATTTAAAAGTTATTAAATAACTTGTGTAATGAATATTCTGAAGGAATATGTTTGGAAATAGAATAACATCCTAAATCTTGGATCGGCTTTCATATTCTATAAATGAATAATTTGTCAATCTTTGTGCAAATTATCATAGCCAACAAACTTGGAGGTTTTGGTTGGAATCAAACATTACATAATAGATATTAAAGGTAACGTATTTATATCTTTTATGACAAGTTGTAAAACTTGAAAAGATATAATTGAGGTAACACTCAATATTAGTCATGGGATCTTTGGAGATGACATGTTGATTAAAGTTGCATTATACATTAAAGAGTTAGAATACTTTGAACTTCAAATATGTTTTGGAAGTTTAGGAAATTAGTGATCAAGGATGTTTCACAATTTTGATACTATGTGGAAATATCAAATGGTTTGAATGCACATGTACAAGAGTTTCAATGAATTGAATTCTTGAAAAAAAGTATTCTCAAAATTCCAATAGGTCAAGATTGGTTATTTTATGCTTTGCCAAACAAGTACGAATGTCATTACTAGAGGCGTGATGCATGTACCAGTTTCATGCATTGATCTGTTTTTAGTATTTGGATAAAGGATGTTTAAGACATTATTGAATTGATGAAATAAAAATTGGATTTCGTTTATTTTTCTATTCTTTGATTTTGTATCCTATTTTACATGTTATAATCCATGAGCATTATGATGTTTCTAAATGTCTGTTGTCGATTAATAATATGGGAGTATTATTAAACTAAGACAATTCAAAATAGTGACAGAGTATACTTGAAAGTATATTGGTCAATTTTGGATGATATTTGATGGATCAAATATTGGACTTATCCCAACTATATGATTTTACTTTACGGATCTTTGTCATCAAGTAAATCATAAATAGTTATCCTTAGACCTGATACCAGGAAACTATCGTGGATCTAGTGCATTTTTGTGGAATAATCTAAGGCTAAACGTAACTGGTAGCTATAAGGGTTATTTTCAGAAGTGTTGCAAAATTCATAAGTTTTGCTTGTAGTCGATATGGGATTTGTTTCCTTCAAAATTATTTTGAAGTATAATACAGCTGGACCCCTCGGGGGAGTAGTAAGATATTTGTACGGCCGCACCCAAATTTGTTTTGGCGATCTTGCTATATCCATAAACGAGAAACAGAATGGTTAATGAAAGGAATGACTAAGATCCATATCCTTATTAACAATGTATTTGAAATGAAAGGATAATAATAATGATTTAATCATTAAAAGGTTCTTGTCTAGGAGACCTTACCCGGTTTGTACTAGTGACATTGCTAGTGTAACTAGACGCTAGTCAATGTGATCACGATATTAGAATTTTGTCCAAGTGGGAGCTGAAAGTTTATGGACTTAAAATTAATAGTCGTGAGATAGGATCGAACTCGGGATCAGGGATTGCACACATAACGTAAAGGGTTAATTTATTTATTAAATATATTTATTATATTTATTAAATCAAACCAAAGCTTAACTAACGATCGTTGATAAATAAAAGTTAAGTTTAAACGAGCGTTATGGAATTAAATAGAAGCTAAAAAGAAGAAGAAAAAATTACACAAACACCCCTTGGGGAGGGTGTTAACCGCCGGCTACAAGAAGGGGAAAATGGAAACTTTTGTTTCCTTTTTCGTTTATGACTTGGAGCCCAAGGTTTGCCAAGCCTATATAAACAAACCCCTAGCCTCATAATTTTTCATCCCTCTTTCTTTTCTTTGTCTTTGATCGCCGGCCACCCCAACCCACATTAGTGTTTCGTTTGGTTTTCGATCAAGTCTATTTATCTAGTCCTAGCCCCTCTCTAGGGTTGTTGCTCGGTTTGTTCGTGCTAGACTCACGGTTAACTCGTCGTATTACGTGTGTACAAGAACGTGATATAGTAGACTATATTCTTGGTGGTGTTCGTGATCAACCCTAGTTGTCGTTTGTTCCGTCGTCTTGTGGATCTTGCTAGGGTAAAGGTATGCAACCCTAATCTTGATTAATTATAATTGTGTTAAATTAATGATCTTCTTACTTTGATTCCGCTGAATGTGCTTTGATCCATATTAGGGTTTTAAATAATTGTTATGAACTATATATAAACCATCATTCGGGTTATTCGAATCAACACAAAAATTAAACCAAATTTAAATTTAGTTTTTCTGATCGCGTTGGTTTTCCTTTTTCCCCGAAAAAAATTATCCGAACAACCCAATAACCGAAATGATGAACACGAGATCCCAAATATTTAACGTAAACAACACATTACTAAAGTCAACCGATGGAATTTGTTTTATGTAAAAAATAAAGTTAGTTTGTAAGACCTAAACAAAAGTCTTAGAAATTTATCCAATATAAAAACATGATTTCATTCCTACTGTATCAGTTTGCTATGCCTTGGTCGATGTGGGACAACCTTAAAAATGAGGAAGAGTGTGTATACACATATTGTAGAACTTAATAAGAGAGAACAACATAGATGAGATTAGTCATTTGATTTTGAAGTCCATCCTTGAGATCAGTGACGGAACCACGACATAAGGTAGTGGGGGGCAAAATTTTTATTTTTTTTACAATAACAACAAAATGTGAAGAAAATGGTAGTATCGAAAGAATAAATCGATTATTTTTACTTACAAATGACGAATTTATAAGGTTTTAAAGCGTCAAATGCGTTAAATGTTGGAATTTACTATGTGGGTGGGGGGCAATTTGGATTTTTAGTGGGGGGCGCTTACGGAAAAATGTTAAAATCGAAGAAAAAATACACTAAAATTTTATCGTATCGGGTTAGTCATGGGGGGCAACGGACCCCCATAATCACTAAGTAGATCCGACCCTGCTTGAGATCGAAAGTATACGGTAGTTGGGTCGAAATGTTACTTGTGTAAGTGTGCAACTTGTCGGTAGTCGAAACCTTTTCGTGGGCTAACTTGCAAATATGAGTCAATGATCTTGGAAAATGATAGTCTTAATGGCGAGGTGCTTCTTACAATTAACATCTTGCTCCTTCCACTAAAACCACATCACGATGAAATAAAAAGGTTCACACTTGTCGCATACGTTTCTTGGTTCTACCAATGTTGTTAGCGTTATCTGTTGAAATCTTCAAATGCAGAAACACTTGCATAAGATTATTAAGATTAAGATATAGAGGATAAAAACATTATTTGAAATCCTAATGATTTCCAAACTTTATATACAAAAGACCATGCAGTGTCGCGAGTCTTCTTTTATTCTTTAATAAAGTACTTGGGTCGAATACTGACCATATTTGGAAAATACGATACCTGGAGTCTCATTATGTCTTGCAGTCACCTTGGTTGACTCTAAACTCAGTGATTTCAGCTTTCTTAATGGTTTAGAGAGACCAACCAAGTCAGACCTTCATCCAAAGTGCACACATAAAATGGTTTATCTTTATCTAACAAAACGAATGCATTAAGTATTGCAAGTGAAGAGTTTACTGATGTTTCGTGTTTTTAAGTGTGAGGTTGAGACTTCTCAACGGTTTTTTTTTATATATAAGTGAAGATGTAAGACGTTTGAAAAAGTGAAAGCTGTAACGGGTAAATCGGATTGAGAGACCAAATGCAACTAATATTTGCTATATGCCTTTATTTTTCTTTGTGAGTTATTAGGTGTGATTCTTTGCTACTTATTAAACCCGATGCCAGCTAGTAGTGCTGCATTGTCTGAAAGCTTCCGTTGGTTCCATCACGGGTCTTGCATTTTCTCATGCGCTAGTACGCCAAAAAACTAAGAACACATATCAGATGCTGCATGAGGAAAGCATAACAATAAGTGAGCTGTATGTTTCCAACTATCTTATCAAATTGGTAAAAAGAACTGTAGATGCAATCTCAAATGATCTAATATTAGTGAGAATTCACGGAAAAAAAAATTGGTTTATAAGATCCACCGAAGTGGGAAGCCTTAACCGGATGTGTACAGGTAAAGCTCGAAAGCTGTTCCGTCCCTATCAGGGGGAGATGCCAACCGTCTCTCCTCCTTACGAACACAACTAGTAGGTTTCACATTTCTAATATATACTTGTCTTAGTTTTGCTTTTCATCCGATGTGGGATATGAACTTTATATATATACTAGTCGGCTACCCGCGCAATGCGGCGGCGGGTAGCAAAGGTGACTAATTTTGTGGATTTGGTTAAACCACGAAACCACCATTACACAAACGAACATCTTTTCTGAACACAACGACCACATTTTTTTTCGGCACCTCAAAGTCGGTGACAACGCGTAGTGATTGAGAAAGAGCGATGGTTTTGTTTTGCATATTTTACATATGCGTTTAAATTTTTTTTAGACTTTATATAATGGAAATTTAGTTATTTTTAAAAATGCTTTTATGGATTAAGTTACAAACACTTAAATTTTATGTTACATAATTATACTTAAAACATTTAATTTTTTTTTTTAACTTCTAAGTATGCTTAAAAACACTTAAATTTTCCGTTACAAAATTGTATTCAGTTACAATTACTTCTATACTTTAATATGTATTAATTTTTTAGTAAAAAATAAATCTTTTCATTATAAGAAATGTTTGAGGCTTAATTTTTAAAACTTCTACTTATAGAAAAAGAGTTAAATGTTTTATATAGTATTATAGATATATTTTCTTGGTAGTATATCTGTTTGGGATAATTGGCCTAGCAGTAGTTTATGAAATCTTTATAGTTCCTTGTTTGTCGCTATTTTTCAGTTTTGTGTAACTTGGGTAAGGAAAGGACATGATGTGTATTGGACGTTTTTGTGAATAAGCAATTTTGATGGTTTTACATGTTTTGACTCTAACGCGAGAGAAACGAGCCCATGCCACGATTAGTTGTTACAGAAAAGGCATTCAACCAAAACTTACTTAGCTCTATCTAAGAGTGTAAAAGAGTCGAGCTACTAATGAGCTAATCGAGATGGACTTGACGAAGAATAAAGACCATCTATTTTCAAAATTCTTGTTTAGCTCCCAGTATAAGAGTATCTCAAGTCCCTTATTTACAATCAAATACCACATTCATAATTTATTTAAAATGTTAGACCGCCGGATTTGAGAATTATCAATCGTGAAAGAAAATGCGTACATGATAACCATCTGATCTAAATTCTAGTAAAGCTCATGAAATGAATAAAACATTCTTGAAACCAAAGGATCTCATAACGTTCAATTACAGATCCAACACAAAAATAAGGTCAGTCCAAGAAATGAAAGTAAAGGGATGCACAAGTGCGTGGTCGTTACTAGTGAATAACAAAGAGGCCAAAGGTGTTCGCTACTAGATATATAGCTGGTACTGTTATGTGTATTACTTCCTAGTATCGGATCTGCAGATACTAGTTCAGTTAGTTTCTAGGTAGAGTCAAAGGTGTTCGCTACAGGAACAACATTGTCATATAGCTGGTAGTGTTATGTGTATTACTTTCGAGCATAACTACTCCCTGTCGCACATCTTCAGTTCGAGTGGAACGAACCAATGCCCGCAATAAGTCCAATGGCCACGTTCTTTCCTCCGCATCATGCTATTTTCGATTCAGGGCAGCTACTTTTTCAGATTTCTGTTGAAAGTCAAGACTCATTTAGTAACATACTTGTTGAAAAAGCAAAAGTCAATGTCAACCAAGAGTTGCAGGCTTCCAGAATAAAGTCAGCAGAGCTAATTGGTATGTAGAAAGATTATAATTATTCATAAAAGCAAGTGCACACAGCTTATAGGTGTTTATCGAGCTTGAGCTTATGAGAATAGCTTTGTTACAACTTCTGATAGCTTTTATAGGAGCTTGTCAAGAGCATAAGCACTTAAAAAACCTCTTTAGCTTCTAAAGTAAGATATAGTTGAAGCTTATATGCGATGCTTAGCAAAACGAGC
Source organism: Glebionis coronaria (assembly GCA_025667525.1). Taxonomy (NCBI): domain Eukaryota; kingdom Viridiplantae; phylum Streptophyta; class Magnoliopsida; order Asterales; family Asteraceae; genus Glebionis; species Glebionis coronaria. The sequence goes on along the minus strand of CM046877.1, from coordinate 628,096,529 downwards.
TGCAGCTTAATATCACTTTGAGAAAACCGCGGGATCTCTCATGAAGGAAAGCGAAGAGATTTAAAGTCACTTGGGTAGGGTCGTGTTCTGCAATCGAATCTGCAGACACACGTCCAGTTATTTTCTGGTAATATCCAACAGGAATGGTACCTGCGATGTGTATTACTTTAAAGCATAACTACTCCCCCTCGCACATCTTCAGGTCATGTGGGATAAACCAAGTCCCGCAATAAGTCAGGACTCATTTAGTGACATACTTGTTGAAAAAGAAAAAGTCAAAGTCAACAACGGTTACAGTCTTTGAGAATTAAAGTCAGCATAGCTAATTGCTCAAATTCCTTGGTATATAGAGAGATTAAAGTTATTTGTAAAAGCAAGTGCGCAGAGCTTATAGTTGTTTATCGAGGTTGAGCTGATGTATATAGCTTCGTTACAAGTTCTGATAGCTCTTATGCGAGCTTTTCAAAAGCATAAGCTGTTGAAACATAAGCTTCTGATATAAGATCCATGAAGAAACAACGAAACGATTGAAAGAATTACTTCATCTTTTTCGGTATATACAAGAAAAGTCAACAATAAGAGTCAATGATCTAAGAACTAACTAATGCATTCAGCCGAAACGTACTTAGCTCTATGCCTCTATCTAAGACACTCAAACCTACTTTGAACACCAAAATATAGACGCCCAAAATCCATCAAATGAACAAAGCATACATCAACCCAAGGATCTCACAACATTTCGAAATTCCATAAAACCATAAAGTGGAACATAAATCTTGTCTTTAGAGTGTTTTAAAGCCTCAAATTGAAGTAACCACAAATAGGTATATTCGACTTGTCCTGCTCTTTTTTGCACAAATAGGTAATTAGAAATTGAGTAGTAAGAAAAGATGACCATTTTGATTACTTATATGATCGCCGAACATTGATGTTCTTTATTAGTAAAGCATAAACTGACAGTTGATGGATAGCAATCTTTCTAAACAATTGATGGGTCGAGTTGTTTGACATGAAATACTTTTTGCCAACTTTGAAACTTTACAGGAGGTTTTTATACCATCCAAAAACATGGCGTGCCTTGTAATGGTTTTGGGTCAATATGACATTTTTATATGGGTCGGGTTGTGTCTGACATAAAACACTTTTTCACCAAAATATTAATGCGCTGTCAAATCTTCGGATGCTTAAAAAATATACTTCTTGCTGAAATGCAACAGGAACATGAGGTCTGCATCTTGTCCGTTTTGTCGAGGCAGCATAAAGAGAGTAAAATCACAGGATCTATGGGTTTTGACGTGTGACACAGAAGTCATGGATGCGGATCTTGTTGCTGATGAAGATTTAGTTCGTTTTTATCTCTACCTTAACAGTCTTCCGAAAGAGACGAACTTGTGTCTCTTCCACAAAAAACAACATCTCTCCCACCTCACACAACATCAACAGTGACTATGTCTATCTGTCCAGAAAGTTCTACTCGTCCGATGGTACTGACGGGTGGTGTGGGTTGATCAAGGTCAAACAAACTTCTACTGGTGGGAATAATCTAATTGGGGGACAGGCATATGAAATTGCTGCGAAGTTTGATTCCGGTTCTTATAGGAAGGTCAAATGTACTTCTCCAAGCCCTGTTATATTTCATTTTAATAACTCCCTTCAGTTGCGAAGATTACAATTTCTACTATGAGTATTCAGTCAGCAATGCAACAGTTCAAAGCGAATCCGCACAAGCATGAAGTAAAACAGTTGCCGGTGACAGTGCAGTTGAATGAACCTAATAAGCTTAATATAGAGGGGGGCAGTGTGATACTCACAGTCGAAAAGTACATATTCCTCCAACAACTTTTCTGCGCTTAATAACTAATCATTTGTTGTTTGGTTGTGGCAAAATTTCTTTTAGAGTTAAGTACTTTAGTTGGCTTGGATTCCGCCGTCATCTTAAACTTATTCCAAAAACACACTGAATTAAAACCTATCACCAAACACCATCATCTATTTCACAAAACACACAGTGAACAATCAATTTACCCCGCACACATTTTGGCATATTTAGTCACAACCAAAGAAAAATATTGAAGAATGACATGCAATGAAAAGATGACCATTTTGATTACTTATATAATCGCTGAACACGAAGTTCTTTATTAGTAAAGCATAAAAAGACAGTTGATGGATATGAATCCTTTTTAAGTTTACAGCCGAAGTTTGACAAAGCTAGCTACCTTCAGTAGATGGGCACAAACAGCAACTTACCCCAAAGAACCGGTAGTGCTGTGAAAAACTTGACCCATTACTTGATCATAACAGGGATCCGAATCATCTGATGATCCAAGCTAGAAGCGAGAGTGGCAGCATGAATTTGATCACTATTAGTCAACCGAATATATCTTTAGACAATGTCGCTTAAAAACTTTCCGTTCAGTTGAAGATATCTTTTGATAGTGACTTGAAAAGTAATATGGTACGTATCACATCTAATGAAATATTGTTATGATACAAAATGCAATTAAGAAAACAACTCAAGCTTTCCATACATGAGAGCAAGTGTACATATTAGTACTTTAGTAGTATCATACAACAAACTAGAAACACTAAATTAACATTAAAATTACAAATACTATCGGAACTATATAATTATCATTTCATTAATTCCATGCTTCTTCTTCATGATATGTCTCGACCAGAAAAGGCATCGTGACGTGTGCTTAGGTGACACGATTTGTGTATGTTTTCAATGATCCTGGTGGTGATGCTCAAGCTCTAGCTCAAATGACACTTTAAAACTAATATTTTGGTTGATCTAGAAAATTTAATTTCCAACAACACTAGTTACTCTAACAGTAACTAACTAATTTAACTTTAACTGACCCATCATCATTGGGTCATTCCATTATTTCCATTGTTTTTTCTTCCCCGATATCACCTCAATCAAAAACGGCATTGTCACCGTGTGCTTAGATGACACTTATGCCTTACACAATCTGTGTATGTTTCCAATTATGAGAGTAAGCTAAATCAAAAGTTGGCATTCTTTCTTTGGCATCAATCATGAGTAACAAAGTCTTTTGAACCCTACAAAAATAAAACCCATAAACACAATGAGCTAAAAGTTTCTTTCTAGTATCAGATCTGAAAAGTAGAAAAAGGAGAAAAAGAAAACAACATACCCTAATAGTTTGGTTTAAAGTATCATTAATAATGTGTGTTTGGTTTGATTTGGAGATATAAGTGTTTTTTTTCTAAAAGAGAGAAGAAGATATATATATTTTTTTTGTGAAGTGAGAAGTAACCTGGAAGATGTCATATAAACACATGGGGCGTTGGGTATTGGAGTAGGAAGAGATAAGAGAATTTCCTAAATGGTGTATAAGTGTGGATTTTTTAGATAGGTTTGTAGGATTTTGTAGATTACATGTATACTTATAGTTAGGATATAGTTGGGAGATAATATAAGGGTTTTTTTTTAATTTAAATAAAAAGTTTATATGAAAGGTAAATGTATTTGTTAGTACCAACTACCAAGTATATTTATTATTTGGAGTATAATGTTAAATTGAACTAAATCGAAATACAAATTTGATTTTTTGGGTGAACTATGGGTGTGAAACTTTGAATCGAAAGTCGACCAGAATATCGAATTTATAAAAATTTATACTATTTTTTACAATGTTGCAAAAGAAGGTATATAAGGCCGATAAATCGCCGCTTAATCACTACAATGCCATGCATCAACCTTTTCGATTTATGTAAAAGCAATTAATGACACTCAATTGTGGTCAACAACGAAAAAAAGAGGCCAAACTTGCCAGAAACATGCAAATCTTGCTAAAAATACTGAAAACTCACTGTAAACGTGTGTTTATCACTTATATAAACTATTTATAAGTTTGGTAAGTTGGATTTTTAGAATAAAATTGACAAAACACCTAAAACTCATTAGAAATACCCAAAACTTTCCGGAAATACTCAAAATTTGCTAAAAATGTGGATCCGATTAAACCCGCATAGAACGATTACAAGTTACAAGATGATCGACCGGCCGACTAGCGATTCACGATTTTTGCAACCTTGATTTTATATATATTTATATATAAAATAATTTTTTATTCAAATATAAAAATATTTTTTGCTAAAACTTTATATATTTAAAATGTTAAAAATATAAATGATGTAATTCAAGTTATTCGAAGCAGCTAGAAAATTAAACCGAATTTAAATTTGGTTTTTTCATTTTTAGTTCGGTCTGTTTTCTTTTTTCCTACAAAAATATACCCGAATAACCCAAGAACCGAATCAATAAACACAATATCCCCAATATTTAACGCAAACAACACATTAACAAAGTCTCAATACTTCTATAAGACTTAAACACTTAGAACTTTGTGCATTGTGCAATATAAAAACATGAGTTCATAAAGGCAGCTTATGAGCAATTCCTTCCTATCAGTTTGTTATGCCTCAGTCGATGTGGGACAACCTTAAAATGAGGAAGAGTGTATAAACACATATTGTAGAACTTAATAAGAAAGAACAACATAGATGAGATTAGTCATTTGATTTTGCAGTCCATCCTTGAGATCGAAAGTATATGGTAGTTGGGTCGAAAGTTTACTTGTGTAAGTGTGCAACTTGTCGATAGTCGAAACCTTTTCGTGGGCTAACTTTCAAATATGAGTCAATGATCCTGAAACTGATAGTCTTAATGGCGAGGTGCTTCTTATAATTAGCATCTTGCTCCTTCCACTAAAACTGCATCACGACGAAATAAAAAGGTTCACACTTTGTCGCATACGTTTCTTGGTTCTACCTATGTTGTTTGCATTATCTGTTGAAATCTTCAAATGCAGAAACACTTGCATCAGATGATTAAGATTAAGATATACAACAATATTTGAAATCCTAATGATTTCCAAACTATATATACAATAGACCATGCAGTGTCGCCACTCTTCTTTTATTCTTTAGAAAACTGCTTGCGTCGAACACTGACCAGATTTGGAAAGTACCATACATGGAGTCTCATTATGTCATTTGCAGTCACCTCGGTTTACTCTAAACTCGGTGATTTCATATTTTTAAATGGCTTCAAATGCTGCAATCCACTGATGGTTACTCGTGAATTTGATAAGTTTAGAGAGACCAACCGAGTCAGACATGCATCTAAAGTGACACATAAAATTGTTTATCTTTAACTAACAAAAACGAACGCATTAAGTATTGCAAGTGAAGAAGTTACTGCTGTTTCGCGTTTCTTGTTTTTAAGTGTGAGGTTGAGACTTCTCTACGAGTTTTTATTGATATATAAGTGAAGACGTAAGACGTTTGAAAAAGTGAAAGCTGTAATGGGTAAATCGGATTGAGAGACCAAATGCAACTGATATTTGCTATATGCTTTATTTTTCTTTGTGAGTTATTAGGTGCGATTCTTTGCTACTTATTAAACCCAATGCCTGCTAGTAGTGCTGCATTAGCTGAAAAGATTGCTTCCGTTGGTTCCATCACGGGTCTTGCATGAGGAAAACAAAAAAATCAAATTGGAAAAAAGAACGTTGGTTCCATCACGGGTCTTGCTATTTGTTAAAGGTGAACATGATTTCATTTGGTTGTAGGTTGTTTTCGGGTTTTGTTTAGTTTTAGTCGGTTAACGATTACCAACTGCTATTTTCAATTGGAAAAATGATTTAGTGGCCTGATTGTGTGAGGAAGATGTTTATTGGAATCATCAGTGATACAGTCAAAATGAAGCTTTTGGGTCTCAAAGTTAGAGCCAATCTTAGTGAGTGCATGAAAGGATGAGCCTACTTTGATTTTGGTTTAAGTGTTTGATGCAGGGAACGACACAGATTCAATTGCCAGTATGTTGACATCGTCTTTTGCTGAAGTTGATCTGGGTGGCAGAATTCAACGAAACACGCATGGTTGATGGAAAACAGGCAAACAAGCAAGACTCATGGATATGCCATGATGAGCCCGGGAAGATTTTAACCATTCTAAGCTGTTTTGGTGCCGAAAATGGAGTTTTTCTAATTTTCGAGTTGTGTTTACACTTTTGATTTGTTTCTTTGTCCATATTTGTTACGGATTTTATTTCCTTTGTTTGCTGAACTTAAAAGGTGGTTGTTAAGGTTTTATTTGTCAGACTTTGATTTTTTTAAAGTAATAACGAGTTGCGGAAGAGGTAATCGAGTTCTCCTTGCTCTTGATTAATTCGTTGTTGTCAGTTTGGCCATGGATCCAAAATGAGCTGAAGTATCAGACATGGTTGAATACTTGACTGTCACGTATAAACATGTCTGTGTATTTAGTAGAATGAATTCCTATGGTTATGCTGTAATGTGCTTAAACATTGTTTACATGGATCTGGATCTGGATTCAAAGGTACATAAAAGTTATAAAACGAATTCCTCGTGCAGAGCCGGTACCACTGTTCAGCCTTTGTTTCAAGAGTTTCAGCAACGCTACGCATTCTTGTTTAAGGGTTCCTGATTGATTTACATCTTCAGGGAGGGCATGCCTGGCGCTCATCGATGGTAGTGAAAAAAGTGAACTAGCAATCGTGACTACAAACCATTTGATTAGAAGTTGAACAGAAACGATATTATAAAGACCGAACTCGTGATTGACCCGTTCACTTTTAGTGAGTTTTACTTTTAGTGAGTTTTACTTAATTTGACCAGAAGCTACTTATCTATCCGATCAAAACTATTCTTCTCGTATCTAATCAACTACAATGTAGCGTTTTCTATCTTTTCATCTCTATGCAGACACATCACACATATAGCGGCTTTGCATACTTGCAAGACATGTCATTTCTACTGTCCATTGGCTGTTCGGAACCAAGATCTGTGAAAAGTAATTATTATCCGAAAGTTACACGTTACCCAAGTTTACCATCTATGGCAATTGACGAGACCTTGATTCCTATTTTTGTGTATGATGGGGAGCATTAACACTACACTATTTTATACTTGATGAGATAATGACAGTGTTTTCAACATTTCCTGCTAAGGATGTCTGTTAACTCCTAATATTTCAACTTTAGGGTGCGGCATACCTGCACTGATGAGCTTAAGCCCAAATTAAAAAAAAATCATGTCGAGTTTGAGATTAGGCTGTCATCTAGTATTAGCTCGGATCAGCTATTTTCAAGCCATAATAGGATAAGCAGTCTAAGAGGTAAGGAAACTCGATCAAGATTTTAGTACTTATAGTTAAGGTGTAATGTGCTTAAACATTGTTGCTATCGTAGTACTTATAGTTAAGGTGGAAGCTGCATACTTCTGATCAACATTTGACAGTAAACCATCCCTTCAATGCATATGCGCCCAAAGATCGAGTTTTCTAAGTCAAACATCAAAAAGTTATCCACAAACTGAAATGTCCCCATCACGATCACATATTCACTTGTTGCACCACCGTGAACAAATGTCAGGCCAGCCACATCATTTGTTACCTTGTTAATGGAGTTGGCCGTAGATATAGACCACTTGTTCCCTTTCTGGAGACTTAAATTAATATCAGGAACCTTAAAACTGACTCCGTGGCATTGGTGAAGAACTTGAAACAAAGGCCAAAGGGACTGACAGGAGGAATTCGATTTGTAATCTTTGAAAACCTCCTTATCACGCTGTTATAATTGTCAGTTCTAAGAGTGGTGTAAGGCTGGATTGTACTAAGTTGGTAGTGGTATTCCTAGGAACCTCGATAGATCTCCGTTTAATTACAATAGGTCAATAGCATTAACACCAATAAAGTATCCGAAAGAATTGGTTGCTTTAGCATGGAGTATAAGAAAGAAAACTCCTTATGTCAACATTAGTGTGGGGTGTCAAGTAAAAAGGACCATTACTGTAATATAGAACCCCAGGAGCAGATGTTGTGCTAGGCAAACAAAAAGCTATTGTTCTTTTAAGATGTTGGAGTAAGAACGCTGGTAATGCGAAATGGGAGGTCGACAATGCCAACGATGAAGAAGGGAGACACCCAGAATCAACGGTAGGAGTAAATAAGCCAACATAGGGACTTCTACCATTGCTTGTAGTTAAAAACAAATCAACATGAACAATATCCCAACCAGGTATAATAGAACTCTTAGTTACGAGAGGGCACGGTTGCATGAAAGACTATAATAAAAGTAACAACCTTCCTCAAAAGAAATGTCTTTTGACCCGTTCACTTTTAGTGAGTTTTACTTAATTTGACCCGTTTGAGATACATAACAATTCAAATCGACTTCTTTATACGTTTTGAGTCAAAGTCGCCACATATATCTAGTAGGGCATAGATGTATGGCCACATTGTGTAATGAGAGTATGGGACTTTCACGAATCTTAATTCTGTTGGTCAAACATAGACGAACCCAAGTCTTGACCAAGCATGGAAGCGTGTCATTGAGTGATAGATGCGCACAAACAGCAACTTACTTACCCCGAAGAACCGGGGTAGTGCTGTGAAAAACTTCTGGAACTCTAAATAAACTCGTTCAGTTCCAACTGCAAATGGTCAATGATCAAGAAATGGAAAATGAAGTTGATCTTTCTCCTCTCAACCATCATTCATGTGAGAGTATTTTGACGCATTACTTGATCATAAGTGGGATAAAAAATCATCTGATAATGCAAGCTAGAAGCAAGAGTGACATCATGAATTTGATCACTAACATATCTTTAGACAAAGTGAGTTCAAAACTTTCCGTTCAGTTGAAGATATCTTTCGACAGTGCACTTAAAAAAAGAAATATTGTTCGGATAACATATACTGAGATATGTAATAGGCTTAAGTGTATCATACAACAAACTAGAAAAGTGATGTTAAAATTACAAATACTAATTATTATCTATGAAATAAGCTTTCTGTTGCACAAAGCCGCAAATGTACTCATCGAGTATCAAAGGCGATCCCGGTATTATGAAAGTAATCTAAACCACATGCCCCGTCCTTTCCCACCTGGGTTTTCTCTCTTATTCTTAGCATCACTGCTTACTAAACAAGCTTTGTCCGACCAGATACGTACTCAACAATCCGGTGACTTCCTTTTATGAAAGCCACATGAGGGCAAGCCACCGACTATCCACTCTAAATATCCCCTCCCCACCACTCTTATTTGCACCCAATATCTCTACCCCAGGGGAAATCACATCGGGGTTTATAGTTCCTTTGTAAATCCTGCTTGGTCCCCTCCCTGAGAAAGATGGCACATCCCCGTAGCCGAGTCGACGTAATCCATTATCCTTAACCCGTCTGCACAACTCACTCTAGCCGTTGGAATATTATGAAAGTAAGCGAATCCAGATTCTTTTGCATCAATCATTAGTAATGAAGTCTTTGAGGACTACAAAATAAAACCCATGAATGAATACAACAAGCTAAAATATAAAAACAATCGAAGAAATGAATAAAATAATAATTTCAGATCCGAAAAGTATAAAAAAGAAAAAACATACCCCCTAATAGTTGTGTCAAGAAGATCTTGGAGCCGATTGTTTTGGATTGAGATCCGGTTCATAAAGGGTGTTTTGTGATTCATGAATAATGTGTGTTTTGTTTGATCCGGTTCATAAAGGTTTGAATTTGAGAAGACAAGTTGCGGCGTGAGTTGTGAAGGATACAATGACCTAAATTTTTTAGGGTAACTGATATATACATCCTAACACTTGGTTTATGGGCCTGACTTACATCAATTGGTTTATGGGCCTGACTTACGAGAATCAGTTTATGGGCCTGACTTACGTGAATTGGTTTATGGGCCTAACTTACGTGAAGGGGCTGATTGTTTTGGATTAATCGATTTTGTACTATTACACTATTTGATGCATACAAGTTAATATAGCATGTGTTGGTGCATTTTTCTTGTTGAAAATTTAAGAGGGTTTGTACTACTTACGGAACATTTGATACTATTGTACTAGTTTTAAAATTTTCAAATTTTAAAAGTTTTCAGAATTTCAAACCGGTTATCTTCAAACCATTCTCCACAAACCGAACTGAATATGCAAACATCTAAACCTTTAATATCTTTAAGGAATACTTGTAAAAAATGAAAAATCAATCTTTCTTGTGTTTTTGAAGTGAGAAGTAACTAGTTCCTACTCCCTCCGTCGCATATTAACACTCCCTCCGTCTTATATTAACAGTCCATTATATTATTTTTTGACGTCCCATATTAATAGTCCAGTTAAAAAATAAATAACAAATGTAGATTAAATTTACTATATCGCCCTCACTTGAGGGTATTATTACAAACAATAAAGAAATAAAGAAATTGTAAATTAATTGGTTAAAGGTAAAATTGTCTTTGTGTAAAAAGTAAGAGAGAAAAAGCTGAAAAAGTGATGTTTTTATTAAACTGCGTGTTTTTTTCGGTGGACTATTATTTAGGACGGAGGGAGTAGTTGTTTATAAAAAAAGTTCATATAAGCCACATGGGGCGTTGGGTTTTGGAATGTGAAGAGATAAGAATATTTGCTTTCTTGCATAATTGGTACATCAAGTGTGAATTTTCTATATAGACTTGAAAGATTTTAGAAATTACATGTATATTTATAGTCATGACTCATGAGATAAGATAAGGTTTTTTTTTAAATTAAAATTTTTATGTGGTACAAGTGAATCCTCTTTGAAATGTCAATTTTGACATTCAAAAATAAAGATCTCTTTTGAGTTGCATAAAGGGATGTTTGGTATAAGAATAGATGACGTTGAATGAAGCCTTTCTATAAAGCTATACTTGAGCCAATCTTAGGGAGTGCATGAAAAGATGGGCCTACTTTGATTTTGGTTTAAGTGTTTGATGCAGGTAACGATACAAATTCAATTGCCACCATGTTTCCATCGACTTTTGTTAAAGTTGATGTCGGTGGCAGAATTCAACGAAACACGCATGGTTGTTGGAAAACAGGCAAACAAGCAAGACTCATGGATATGCCATGAGCCCGGGAAGATTTTAGCCATTCAAAGCTGTTTCGGTGACGAAAATGGAGTTTTTATAATTTTCGAGTTATGTTTAGCACTTTTGATTTGTTTCTTTTTCCATATTTGTTACGGATTATGTTTCCTTTGTTTGCTGAACTTAAAAGGTGGTTGTTAAGGTTTTATTTTTCAAAAGGAGTTGCCGAAGAGGTAATCGATTTCTCCTTGTTCTTGATTAATGCATGGTTTTCAGTTTCGCTTTGTCTTTATAGTTGAAGGAAGATGTTTATACTGCAATATCAGACAGGGGTTGAATGTCATGTAAAAACATGTCTGTTACATTAAGTAGACTGAATTAATTTATATAGTTTAGATGTAGTGTGCTTAAACATTGTTTCATAAGTCATATGGATCTGGATGTGTAAATTGCATGGAAATGAGAAAGAATGAAAGCATTAAAAGGGTTTGGTTTACTGTCAAATAATATGCAGTTTCATCTTCATTGTCATCTTCAGCATCAACGTCCATCGCATAAGTCTTCGTAGTTCCATTGCCACTTTTACTTGTACTCGCTTCCTTTTTGCTTTTCTTTTGGTATTTTTATCCGTTCATATACTTTGTAGCATATTTTGGTTTGATATAAATTTGTATCCACATATTCATTTTCTTTTAGACGAGGGTTACAAATTAGTTGTAGCTAAATTTGCAGATTACGATGGAATAATTATCTGCGACCAGGTTTTAAAAGAGGAAGCTTTTCTTTGCAAGAAACCACACTTGTAATCGAAATTGGTCATGTGTTCCGAACCATACTTTTGAGTGACAATTAGAAACATTTAATAACAATTACGAATACTATTGGAATAATTATCTACTAAAGCCACACTCACCCGTCATTTGAATTATATAACAAAAACACTAATGTACACCTAATTTAACTGACCCATCTTCATCATTCCATTAATTCCAAGGATTCTTCTTCCCTAATATCGCCACAATAAAAAAAAGGCATTGTCACCGTGTGCTTAGCTGACACTGGTGCTACCGAGCCTTCTTCCATCGGTATTATGAAGATAATCTAAACCCGAAGTTGACATACTACCTTTTGCATCAATCATTCGGAACAAAGTCTTTTGAACCCTAAAAAAATAAAACCCATGAATGAAAACAAGCTAAAAGATGGCAAACAATCAAGAAATGAAGACAAAGAATAAACAACATACCCCCTTGTGAGAAGAAGATCTCGTTCGTTCATGACGAGAGAAAAGTGCAATATAACAAATTTTAAGGAAAAAACAAAGAATTATTGCCGAGTCATGAAACCTATAAAATCAAGGATCCTTATTGGAAACCCTAAAATCCTTCACCACACAATTAACCCAAGAACTTAATAATCAAGAACTTGAATATGCACATCCTTGTATACAAATGAAAAACCAATCTTTCTAGTGTCTTTTTTAAGACAGAGACCAAAAGAGAAGATGTATATTTTTTTTTGAAGTGAAAAGTAACTAGCTGTTGTAGTTTTTTATAAGGAAACTTGAATGCACAAAAATAGAAAGTTGTCATATAAGTCACATGGGGCGTTGGGTTTTGGATTGGGAAGAGATGACAAAATCTGCTTTATTACCAAATTGGTATATTAAGCATTGGATTTTCTAGATAGGTTTGAAGGATATTGAAGATTACCTGTATAGTTATAGTCGTGAGATAGTGTAAGGTTTTTTCTTTAAATTTAAATTTTTTATGTGAAAGGTGCAAAATGAATTAACTGGAGCAGGTATATTCATTTGGAGTATAATGAAAAGATGGTGATTTATTAAGTATTGTTGTAAATATATATACATGTATCTGTTTATGTAAAAATTAAAAGAATACTGTATAAAATAGGAGACTCGTAAAAATGTAAATATGATCCATGATCATGATAAACTGCCAAAATGTGTGTAAACTAAACTAAACTTAGGGGGATTTTTTTTTCCACCTCTTAGTAGGAAAAGTTGTGGGTAAAAAAACCTCTCTTTTTCCACTAATTAAAAGGCTAATATATTAGTATATGGTAGCATTAAAAAAAGTAAACAAGCCCTTAGTTTATACCCGGAGGACATAAGTAGATTGTTATGTGCGGGATAGCTTTCCGTTTTCTTTTAAAATTAAATTTGCACACGCGAAAAATAAAAATAGCCAACTTAAAAATAACAATTATCTTGCAAATTACGGCTTGTGACACCGTGACCCATAACATCTTAACGAAATCGTTCGAGACCCAAAAGCATGCAAAGTCATTCGCCGGTCCAGTAGAGGGGAAAAATGGTTCACGAACAAGGAAAAAATTGCAACCCGTTGTTTAAACCGGTTTTCTTGAATCTAGTTCTTCGCAAAGCGACACTATAACAATAATGATTTTAGGGTCGCCTTTTTTCTAGGGTCGACTTAGTCGTCCCTAGATTAAGGGGGGCCCCACCAGTTTTACAAAAAAACTTGGTCAAAAGGTCTGAGGGGACAAAGTGGGGCCCAACAAACCTAGGGACGACTAAGTCGTCCCTAGGTTAAATAAACTTATTATTCCATTTTTAAATCTTTTTTATATATTTAAAATTAATATAAATTTTTTTATTTAAAAAGTTTAAAAAGAAATAGGGGACCACAAACCCTAGGGACGACTTAGTCGTCCCTAGGTTAAATAAACTTATTATTCCGATTTTTAAATCTTTTTTATATATTTAAAATTAATAAAAAAAAATTTATTTAAAAAGTTTAAAATGAAAGAGGGGACCACAAATCCTAGGGACGACTTAGTCGTCCCTAGGTTATCTTATTTATTTAAAATTATTTAAACTTTATACATATTTAAAAAAATATATATATTTAATTAAAAATAACTTTATACATATTTAAAAAAAACTTTATATATATTTAAAAAAATTTATATATTTAGAAAAAAATTATACATATTTAAAAATAACTTTATACATATTAAAAATAACTTTATACATATTTAAAAAAAACTTTATATATATTTAAAAAAAATTTATATATTTAGAAAAAAATTATACATATTTAAAAATAACTTTATACATATTAAAAAAACTTTATACATATTTAAAAAAAATTTATACATATTTAGAAAAAAAAATTATACATATTTAAAAATAACTTTATACATATTTAAAAAAAACTTTATATTTATTTAAAAAAAACTTATATGTATTTAAAAAAAATTTTAGATATATATTTAACACTTACAAACTAGTTACAACGATAATAGATTCATAAATAAGAAAAAAAAACACATTACAAACTAGTTAAAATACAAATTAACACATTAAAATAACAAATAGATTCATAAATAAGAAAAAAAACACATTACAAACTAGTTAAAACTAAACGTACAGATTAACACATAATAATAAAATACAAATTAACACATTAAAATAACAAATAGATTACTACTCAAAGTTAAGATTTTCCATATCATTTAAAAACTCATGAAGTATTGCAGCCGATTGACATGCGTGGTCTTCAGGATGCCTTTCCATTTCTAGTTTTGTCTCTAGCATCTTTATCTTTAGATCTTTGATCTTGCAATTAGAGCACTCAGTTGGTGCAGATTGAGAAGGACCTGTAGAAGAACTTGGATGTGAACCTTGAGGTGTTGAAGATCCAGGGGAAGATCTTATACGGAGTTCGAGATCAAAATCATCCTTCCATTTAAAATATTTACATCCATAATCATCTGTTTTTTGCTGTTACAAAGTAAACAAATAACATGACATGTCATTTTAATAATCACACGTATTACATAACTAAAACATTTGATTGTTTACCTTCGAAAGAGGACATGCATAGTAAAGTTTACCAAAGCTATGAGGTTGATGTGACTGTCTCAACACAATATATCCCTTTCTACATGTACACTTATAAGCTTCAAGCGGATCCATATTATGCAAAATCGGGTGGTGGTGGTGGTGAGTTTGGTATGAGAGGATAAGAGTTTGTGAGGATAAGAGTTTGTGAGGATAAGAGCTACCATAAATAAAGATAAAAATTTAGGGTCGACACATTTAGGGACGACTTAGTCGACCCTAGCTTTCCCGCCAACATTTTCCCGCCAGCATTTCCCGCCAATATTTGATCACTTGGACTCGTCGGTTGAACCTATAACGTACAACCCTAACATATGGACTCACCGGTTGAACCTATAACGTATAACCCTAACATATGGACTCATCGGTTGAACCTATAACGTATAACCGTAACATATGGACTCATCGGTTGAACCTATAACGTATAACCGTAACATATGGACTCATCGGTTGAACCTATAACGTATAACCGTAACATATGGACTCATCGGTTGAACCTATAACGTATAACCCTAACATATGGACTCATCGGTTGAACCTATAACGTATAACCGTAACATATGGACTCATCGGTTGAACCTATAACGTATAACCGTAACATATGGACTCATCGGTTGAACCTATAACGTATAACCGTAACATATGAACTCATCGGTTGAACCTATAACGTATAACCGTAACATATGGACTCGTCGGTTGAACCTATAACGTATAACCGTAACATATGGACTCATCGGTTGAACCTATAACGTATAACCCTAACATATGGACTCATCGGTTGAACCTATAACGTATAACCCTAACATATGGACTCATCGGTTGAACCTATAACGTATAACCGTAACATATGGACTCGTCGGTTGAACCTATAACGTATAACCGTAACATATGGACTCGTCGGTTGAACCTATAACGTATAACCGTAACATATGGACTCGTCGGTTGAACCTATAACGTATAACCGTAACATATGGACTCATCGGTTGAACCTATAACGTATAACCCTAACATATGGACTCATCGGTTGAACCTATAACGTATAACCGTAACATATGGACTCATCGGTTGAACCTATAACGTATAACCGTAACATATGGACTCATCGGTTGAACCTATAACGTATAACCGTAACATATGAACTCATCGGTTGAACCTATAACGTATAACCGTAACATATGGACTCGTCGGTTGAACCTATAACGTATAACCGTAACATATGGACTCATCGGTTGAACCTATAACGTATAACCCTAACATATGGACTCATCGGTTGAACCTATAACGTATAACCCTAACATATGGACTCATCGGTTGAACCTATAACGTATAACCCTAACATATGGACTCATCGGTTGAACCTATAACGTATAACCGTAACATATGGACTCATCGGTTGAACCTATAACGTATAACCGTAACATATGGACTCATCGGTTGAACCTATAACGTATAACCGTAACATATGAACTCATCGGTTGAACCTATAACGTATAACCGTAACATATGGACTCGTCAGTTGAACCTATAACGTATAACCGTAACATATGGACTCATCGGTTGAACCTATAACGTATAACCGTAACATATGGACTCATCGGTTGAACCTATAACGTATAACCGTAACATATGGACTCATGTTTACTTTTGTTTAATTTTGGATTGTTTATCTACTTAAAGGTAAATGATTATGTTTAATTTTATTTAATTTTTAATTATGTTTAATTTTGTTTAATTTTTAATTATGTTTAATTTTGTTTAATTTTTAATTATGTTTAAGTTTATTGACTAGAAACCACCACCACCCCGCGGCAGCAGTAGCCACCACTACTGTTAACAGTAGCAGTAGCCACCACCACCACTGTTGACAGTAGCAGTAGCCACCACCACTGTTGACAGTAGCAGTAGCCACCACCACCACTGTCGGCAGTAGCATCACCACCAAGGTGGGTGTATCTTTGTGAGCTTATTTGATTTCGGGAATTATGAGCTTATTTGATTTCAACTTATTAATAAGAAAGCAATTTATTTTATTTATGTAAGGCACAAGTTTGATTTTATTTTATATGTTTGTCGTAGCCGAGACCCGAGTCACAGCCGAGTTAGAGGGAAACCGAGTCGCAGCCGAGAACCGAGACCCGAGTCACCTATTTGAAAGGTGTGTTTGAAAAGTGTGTTTGTTTCAAGCTTATCACGATATGCGCTTGTTAGTTGATTTCAGATTATATTTAAGCTTATGATTTCATATTATATTTAGGGCTTAACTGATTTAGGCTTAATAGATTTCAGCTATATAGGCATAAGTTTAATTTTTTTGATATGTTTGTCGTAGCCGAGACCCGAGTCACAGCCGAGTTAGCAGGGAACCGAGCCGAGAACTGAGACCCGTGTCACAGCCGAAAAAAGGTAATGTTTTTTTTAAATCGTTGTGGTGGTGTTTGTTTCAAATTAGAATTTTTTTTGGAAACCAACTAATTTAGGTTTTTTTTATGTTTGTGTAATTTTGTTTTTTAATGAAAATGTTTTTATATGTTAAAATGTGTATATTGATAAAATGTGTATACTGATATGAACTTGTTATTTTACAGATGGCATGTGTAGCTCCTAGGTCACACGGTGGGGATGCTGGTGGTAGTCCACCCAGACGGCCCACACGTCCTGTACCGGCCGAGTGTCAGCGTAAGAAATCATTATATTTTTTTATAACACTGATATTTATAATTTATGTCACTTGAATTTTTACGAGTAAATAACATATCTTTTGTAGGTTCAAATCAACGCTTTGTGACCAACCTAGGAAAATTAAGGACGGCGCACAGAAATAATAACGAAAAACCTTTGACAATTGGCTTTGAATTTAAAGATCTGAAAACCTTCCATTTTCTGGGCGATTATGCATCATTGTTGACTCATCTTATGGGGGAATTAATCCGGTCACTTCCCCTGAACTGCGAATGGGACGAAATTCCAGAGTCTGATAAAGCTCATATTTATCCTACAATTGAGGTGAAAATTGTTTATTTTACTTATATTGTTATTGTTATCGACATTTAGATATGTGTGTTATGTTTAATTTGTTTGTTTATTTAAATTCATATGTTTTTATGCAGACATATTTCGACCTCGAGCCATGGTACAATGATCGTACTCAGGTGGTGTGTGGCACTGGTGTGTATGAGGTGTGTACTCGGGTTAGGCTTGCGTTGGAATATCATCTGAGGTTGCTGTATAGAAAATACAAGAACAGGATCAAGAAACATTTTTATTCGAAATATGAGACGCCCGCACTGGCACAAGAACATGTACCGCCGTCGAGTGTGTGGGACAGTAGAACCGAAGGTGATTGGGCTGAATTGGTTCAGTGGTGGTCAGACCCAAAGAGGGTGGCAAGAAGTGAGGTTAATACTGTTAATCGTTCCAAAAACACGGTACCGACCACTCAAGGCAAAAAACCATTCGCCCGAGGAAGGAATGAATACGTAAGACTCTTTATAATTTTTGTGATTTATTTAAAAGCGTTTATATTGTTTATTTATTATAGCTCGTTACTAGTTTATTTGAGATTTTACAGAAAGTCAAGGAAGGGGTTTACGAGGACCTGGTTGAAACATGGAGGAAGGGGTACTCAAGTGGTGGCATGTTTAAAAGTAAAGAAAACGAGGAAAGATATGTAAGTAATATATAACTCTTTACATGCCTTAGTAACTAATTTCATTTGTTTTAAATCGTTTTTTTTTTCCCAGCAAAAGATGAAAGCCCTCAGTGACCAAGTGAGAGCCGGTATAGTCCCGCACATGTCTGATAAAGAAATAGTGGCTCAAATCATGCCAAGTCAAAATAAGCAAAATGTGTCGGGACAAGGCAGAAAGTTACCGGGTGGTGCCAATAACACAACTCGCATGTTATATATCCTCAATAAAACAAAATGTAAATCAATTGTTCATATTTATGTCTTGTTGTATATAATGAAACATTGTTGTTGTAACTTATCGCAGGCGGGGTGCTCCACGTCGACCAGATGTTCCCTCTCGTAGTGAATTTCAAGAATTGATAGAACGAAATGAGCGACAGATGGAGCTGCTGAGGAAAGAGAATCAGGAGGCGCATCAACGGGCTTACTTGGCAGCGTTAAAGGCAGATGCGGCGCAACAATATAGTCAGACGTCGTACCAGCATATGGCGCAATATCAGAGTCAATTGGGTGAGTTTTTCCAGAACTACAACTCAAATACTGATCACCCAATTAGACCTCCTACTTTTGTACCCCCGCCCCGACCCTTTGTTATGCCCACCCTAGCTCCTGATTGGGCTCATTTAGTTCAACCCCCTATCCTTGGGCACAACCAGTGCAACCTCCTTCCATCGACCCATACCGACCATCTTTGCCCGACAATCTCCAACCACTCCAACCTCCCTATACCGGCACTTATCCTATTGCTCCCGTCACCAACAATAACACATTTAACTATTGTTATCGTCCCACCACACACTCGGCTTATGAGATCGGCTCTACTTCACAATCCATACCCGGAGGTTCTCGTGTAATCACAAATCCCCATGAGCACGATTACCGGTCCGTTGACGAGTTGGGTCGAGATAGGAATGTACAAAACAGTGGTGACGACTTATCAGGCGATGACGAGGGGAGTGACGAGGGGGGTGACGAGGAGGGTGACGATGGGGAAGGTGACTTTTCACCTAACGAGGATGCGGAGTAGAGGTTGTGGTAGTATTTTTCTTATTATGCATGTTTAATAAAGTTTGAGACTTGTAGCGTTTGAAACATTTGATTTAGGATTGAATAAGTGTATTTGATGAATATTGTATCGTGACGTTGGATAATTTATCGTAATATGGTATTGTAACGTTTATTGATTTGTTATTATTCTGTATTTGTCGAATTCTGCCATTTTGAATTGTGGATTTTGTCCGGAAAAAGTTCCGGAAAAAATCTGGAAACTGCAAAATAGCCCAGTTTTTTTTTAGCCCCCAGGTACACCTAGGGACGACTTAGTCGTCCCTAGGTTATTAAATATCATCCAGGTTATCACCCTAGGGACGACTTAGTCGTCCCTAGGTTTCAAAATGCCCAGGTGTCAATACCTGGGGACGACTTAGTCGTCCCTAGGTATTGAATACCTGGGCATTTTGAAACCTAGGGACGACTAAGTCGTCCCTAGGGTGATAAATATATTTTTTTTTTATTTTCTAAAAATGTTTTTTTTAATATTTATAAAAAAGATTTTATTAAAAATAATAAAAAAAAGAATTTTTAAGAAAAATTTTTAAAAAGATTATTTTTATTTATAACCTAGGGACGACTTTGTCGACCCTAGGTTACAAAGAGGGTCGTCCCTAGGTTAGTCAATTTTTTCAACGTAGTGGGTTGCGGGACCCACTAAGTCGTCCCTAGGATACAAAGAGGAGTTCGTCCCTAGGATCCTAGAGACGAATTTTTAGGCACAACCTCCTAGGGTCGACTTAGTCGTTCCTAGGAGTTTAGGGTCGATTAGTGGCGTCCCTAGGGACGAATAAGTCGTCCCTAGGGTAGAAAATTGTTGTAGTGCGAATATATTGATCAGTTCGTAACCGGTTTGATGGAATTGACGAGACCGGTTAGAAAACCGGATCTGTACTATTGTACTATTTGACAATTTTATGCATGCAATAAACTATAACATGTGCTGGTGCATTTTCCTTGCAGAAAATATAACAGAGTACGACGTTTTTATGCCATTGTACTATCGAACATTTGATGTTGTTGTTATCTTGAAACCATTTCTCCCAAACCAAGCTGACCGGTTCGCAACCGGTTTGATGGAAAAAAAACGATCTTTCCGCAAGAACATACATTATCATGTAGCAGTAGCTAGCTAGGGGTTGCATCAAGGAAATTAATCGCTTGAATCTTGTCAACACTCGTTCTTGAATCATGGTTTTTTGAGCAATGGAGATCCGTTCCTAATCTTTTCGGTAGATCTCCTTGTTTCACTCCACGAAGACTTAGTGATGAGTCCGAACTTGCAAACCAAACAGTTGATACGCCATATGACCCGCTTGCAAAAAACAAACACCAAATGATGCATGTACAACATGCAAATCCGCAAAACTTATTATTGATATATTTATGTTTTTATGCTAAGCGGGATTACAAAGATGTGACGAAAGTTGCATGATGTACTATTTATCTGCGACCATGTTTATAAAAGAGGAAGTTTTTCGGTGCAAGAAGTTGTACTCATAATCGGGTTACACAACATGTTGAAAAACGAGTATAAAAGACCACTCACGAGCTACTTTGCACACAATTTCTTAGGTATATTTCCTTTAGAATCAATAGATGGGCACGAATAGCAAGTTACTTACCAGGAAGCACCCATAGTGCTGTAAAAACTTCTGGAACTCCAATATGAAAAAGAAACTCGGTAAGTTCCAATTGCAAATGGTTAATGATCACGAGCGTCGTGTTGATCAAGAAACAGGAAATGAACCTGATCTTCCTCCTCTTCCACCATCTTTCATAAGAGTATTTTGACCCGATATTTGAAAAATGTTGGTATCTGAATCATCTGACAACGGAAACTAGAAGCGAGAGCGAGAGCATGAATTTGATCACTAATTGTCAACCAAATATTCAGTTTGTGGGAAACATCAAACCCTAAAATAGTCTTTTACCTCAGTGGTATGAATTGAGTGCCGCAACAGTAGTAACTGCTACTTAAAAACTTTTGATCACTAATAGTCAACCAAATATTCAGTTTGTGAGATTAGGCTGTCATCTAGCGTTAGCTCGGATCAGTTATTTTCAAGCCATAGTTGGAGTCAAACTCGATTCAGATTTTAGTATTTAAGCTAAAGTAGGACCCATATTATACAAGAACTGTCGGGGCCCCTCGACTATCTTGTTCAATTGTGACCTTCAAATTTATCTCGCATTTCTGATATTTCAGTTTCATCATCTTACATGTATGATAACAATGTCGAAAATGTCTCTCATATAAGAAACGACATCACTAGTTCTTTCTTCAGACATGACATAGGGGGAAACACTACAACAAAACAAGTGTTTAGGGTCGCCCTTTTTCTAGGGTCGACTTAGTCGTCCCTAGATTAAGGGGGGACCCACCACTTTAACAACAAATTCTTGGTCAAAAGGGCTGTGGGGAAAAGTGGGGACCACTAAACCTAGGGACGACTTAGTCGTCCCTAGGTTAAATAAACTTATTTTTCCCTTTTTAAATCTTTTTTATATATTTAAAATTAATATAAATATTTTTTATTTAAAAAGTTTAAAATGAAAGTGGGGACCAGAAAACCTAGGGACGACTTAGTCGTCCCTAGGTTAAATAAACTTATTTTTTCCGTTTTAAATCTTTTTTATATATTTAAAATTAATATAAATATTTTTTATTTAAAAAGTTTAAAATGAAAGTGGGGACCAGAAAACCTAGGGACGACTTAGTCGTCCCTAGGTTAAATAAACTTATTTTTTTATCTTTTTTATTTATTTAAAATTATTTAAAATTAATATAAATATTATTTAAAAAAACGTTTAAAAAACGTATAAATATAAATAATTTTAATATTAAATTATTTAAAATTACTTTATACATATTTAAAAAAATATATATATTTAGTTAAAAATAACTTTATACCTATTTAAAAAAAAAACTTTATATATATTTAAAAAAAATTTATATATTTAGAAAAAAAATTATACATATTTAAAAATAACTTTATACATATTAAAAAAACTTTATACATATTTAAAAAAAATTTATACATATTTAGAAAAAAAGTATACATATTTAAAAAGAACTTTATACATATTTAAAAAAAAACTTTATACATATTTAAAAAAAACTTTATACATATTTAAAAAAAACTTTATACATATTTAAAAAAAACTTTATATTTATTTAAAAAAAACTTTATACATATTTAAAAAAACTTTATATTTATTTAGAAAAAACTTTAGATATATATTTAACACTTAAACACGCGCTTAATTAAAAATATATATTACAACGATAATAGATTCATAAATAAGAAAAAAAACATCACAAACTAGTTAAAACTAAACGTACAGATTAACACATAATAATAAAATACAAATTAACACATTAAAATAACAAATAGATTACTACTCAAAGCTAAGATTTTCCATATCATTTAAAAGCTCATGAAGTATTGCAGCCGATTGACATGCGTGGTCTTCAGGATGCCTTTCCATTTCTAGTCTTGTCTCTAGCATCTTTATCTTTAGATCTTTGATCTTGCAATTAGAGCACTCAGTTGGTGCAGATTGAGAATGACCTGTATAAGAACTTGGATGTGAACCTTGAGGTGTTGAAGATCCAGGGGAAGATCTTATACGGAGTTCGAGATCAAAATCATCCTTCCATTTAAAATATTTACATCCATAATCATTTGTTTTTGGCTGTTACAAAGTAAACAAATAACATGACATGTCATTTTAATAATCACACGTATTACATAACTAAAACATTTGATTGTTTACCTTCGAAAGAGGACACGCATAGTAAAGTTTACCAAAGCTATGAGGTTGATGTGACTGTCTCAACACAATATATCCCTTTCTACATGTACATTTATAAGCTTCAAGCGGATCCATATTATGCAAAATCGGGTGGTGGTGGTGGTGAGTTTGGTATGAGAGGATAAGAGTTTGTGAGGATAAGAGCTACCATAAATAAAGATAAAAATTTAGGGTCGACACATTTAGGGACGACTTAGTCGACCCTAGCTTTCCCGCCAACATTTTCCCGCCAGCATTTACCGCCAACATTTCCCGCCAATATTTGGAATCACTGGTTGAACCTATAACGTATAACCCTAACATATGGACTCGTCGGTTGAACCTATAACGTATAACCCTAACATATGGACTCGTCGGTTGAACCTATAACGTATAACCGTAACATATGGACTCATCGGTTGAACCTATAACGTATAACCGTAACATATGGACTCATCGGTTGAACCTATAACGTATAACCCTAACATATGGACTCGTCGGTTGAACCTATAACGTATAACCGTAACATATGGACTCGTCGGTTGAACCTATAACGTATAACCCTAACATATGGACTCGTCGGTTGAACGTATAACGTATAACCGTAACATATGGACTCACCGGTTGAACCTATAACGTATAACCCTAACATATGGACTCGTCGGTTGAACCTATAACGTATAACCCTAACATATGGACTCGTCGGTTGAACCTATAACGTATAACCGTAACATATGGACTCATCGGTTGAACCTATAACGTATAACCCTAACATATGGACTCGTCGGTTGAACCTATAACGTATAACCGTAACATATGGACTCGTCGGTTGAACCTATAACGTATAACCCTAACATATGGACTCGTCGGTTGAACGTATAACGTATAACCGTAACATATGGACTCGTCGGTTGAACCTATAACGTATAACCCTAACATATGGACTCGTCGGTTGAACGTATAACGTATAACCGTAACATATGGACTCGTCGGTTGAACCTATAACGTATAACCCTAACATATGGACTCACCGGTTGAACCTATAACGTATAACCGTAACATATGGACTCGTCGGTTGAACCTATAACGTATAACCCTAACATATGGACTCGTCGGTTGAACCTATAACGTATAACCCTAACATATGGACTCACCGGTTGAACCTATAACGTATAACCCTAACATATGGACTCGTCGGTTGAACCTATAACGTATAACCGTAACATATGGACTCGTCGGTTGAACCTATAACGTATAACCCTAACATATGGACTCGTCGGTTGAACCTATAACGTATAACCCTAACATATGGACTCGTCGGTTGAACCTATAACGTATAACCCTAACATATGGACTCGTCGGTTGAACCTATAACGTATAACCGTAACATATGGACTCGTCGGTTGAACCTATAACGTATAACCGTAACATATGGACTCGTCGGTTGAACCTATAACGTATAACCCTAACATATGGACTCACCGGTTGAACCTATAACATATAACCGTAACATATGGACTCGTCGGTTGAACCTATAACGTATAACCCTAACATATGGACTCGTCGGTTGAACCTATAACGTATAACCCTAACATATGGACTCGTCGGTTGAACCTATAACGTATAACCCTAACATATGGACTCACCGGTTGAACCTATAACGTATAACCCTAACATATGGACTCGTCGGTTGAACCTATAACGTATAACCGTAACATATGGACTCGTCGGTTGAACCTATAACGTATAACCCTAACATATGGACTCGTCGGTTGAACTTATAACGTATAACCATAACATATGGACTCGTCGGTTGAACCTATAACGTATAACCCTAACATATGGACTCGTCGGTTGAACCTATAACGTATAACCCTAACATATGGACTCGTCGGTTGAACCTATAACGTATAACCCTAACATATGGACTCGTCGGTTGAACCTATAACGTATAACCCTAACATATGGACTCGTCGGTTGAACCTATAACGTATAACCGTAACATATGGACTCGTCGGTTGAACCTATAACGTATAACCCTAACATATGGACTCGTCGGTTGAACCTATAACGTATAACCGTAACATATGGACTCGTCGGTTGAACCTATAACGTATAACCCTAACATATGGACTCGTCGGTTGAACCTATAACGTATAACCGTAACATATGGACTCGTCGGTTGAACCTATAACGTATAACCCTAACATATGGACTCGTCGGTTGAACCTATAACGTATAACCCTAACATATGGACTCGTCGGTTGAACCTATAACGTATAACCCTAACATATGGACTCGTCGGTTGAACCTATAACGTATAACCCTAACATATGGACTCGTCGGTTGAACCTATAACGTATAACCCTAACATATGGACTCGTCGGTTGAACCTATAACGTATAACCCTAACATATGGACTCGTCGGTTGAACCTATAACGTATAACCCTAACATATG
The DNA here is from genome assembly GCA_025667525.1 of Glebionis coronaria. NCBI lineage: Eukaryota > Viridiplantae > Streptophyta > Magnoliopsida > Asterales > Asteraceae > Glebionis > Glebionis coronaria. The sequence continues at coordinate 628,070,763 of CM046877.1, read as the reverse complement.
GACTCGTCGGTTGAACCTATAACGTATAACCGTAACATATGGACTCACCGGTTGAACGTATAACGTATAACCGTAACATATGGACTCATCGGTTGAACCTATAACAAATTAAGTATAACGTATATTTTAATATTAATTATAATAATTTATTTTGATTTTTATTATTAATTTTATTACATATAGGGAAGATATAATGCAAAAATCTCTTGAAAAACACTTAGGGACGACTTTGTCGTCCCTAAATATCAAAGGATGTCGTCCCTAAAAAACCCTCCAAAAACACTTAGCCAAATTTTGTAAAACTTGAAAAATTTGGGAAAATTTTAAATAACCCGCTTTGGGTTTGAGGTTCCCGGTTTACACCTAGGGACGACTTAGTCGTCTCTAGGTTACAAAAGTCGTCCCTAGGTCTCAGTAATAAACGAAAAAAAAATTATTTATAATTAACCTAGGGACGACTAAGTCGTCCCTAGGTTACATAGAGAGGGTCGTCCCTAGGCATCATTTCCAGTAACTTACCTTATCTTTCTTTCCTCCATATCTCTCATTATCTCTAGCTACACCAAAAAAAAAACGGGCACCATCTTCATCTTCATCCGAGCACCATCTTCATCCGAGCACCACTCCATCCGAGCACCACCACTTCATCTTCATCTTCATCTCCACCACCACCACTTCACCTCCATCCAACCATCCAAACCTCCACCGCCACCGCTTCACCTCCACCGCCACCACTTCACCTCTATCCGCTTCACCTCCACCGCCACCATTCATGAATTTATATATATTTCCCAGTTAAGGTATTTGATTTTGAATTATATATATTTTTAATTTTGATTAATTTTTGTAGTTTAATTTTTGTAGATTAATTGATTAATTTTTAGTTTAATTGTTAAAAGGTGTTTATTTTTCTAGTTTAACCACCGGACCACCACCAGTCAACCACCGGACCACCACCAGTCACGGCAGCAGTCACGGCAGCATCAACCACCCACCACCACATTTTGTTTAATTTTGTTTTTAAAGGTAAATGATTTTTTTTAATCTATTAATTTTGTTTAAATTTGTTTATGTTTAATTATTATTAATGTTTATGTTTTATTTCCTAGCACTGCCGTCACCACCACCACCACTGCCGTCGCAGCAGTAGCCACCAACACCGACAGCCGTAGCCACCACCACCGGCAGCAGTAGCCACCACCACCACCAAAGGTTATTTTGGCTTATGATTTCGGATTATATTTAAGCTTAATTGATTTAGGCTTAGTTGATTTCGGCTTAATATATATATATATATATAATTGATTTCGGCTTAATTGATTTAGCATTAGTTGATTTCCGTTGTATATAGTGCTTAATATATATATAGATGATTTCGGCTTAATTGATTTAGGCTTAATAGAATTCGGGTTATATATGGCTTGATATTTATATAGGGATTCGGGTTAATATTTAGGCTTAATATGAAATAGGCATGAGTTTAATTTTTTTTTATATGTTTCTCGTAGCCGAGACCCGAGTCACAGTCGAAGGGAACCGAGTCACAGCCAAGAACTGAGACCCGTGTCACAGCCGAAAAAAGGTAATGTTTTTTTTTTAAATTGTTGTGGTGTTGTTTGTTTCAAATTAGAAATTTTTTTGGAAACCAACTAATTTAGGTTTTCTTTATTTTATGTTTGTGTTTGGTTAGCACCAGGACAGTCGGGACAACTTCCTCATCCGGACCTCTTTTTCTATCTTTATATCTTTGCTTATTCCAGTCGTGACCGAGGTGTGTAATTAATATTATGCATATGTTTATTATATTATATATATGATATATGATTGTTAGTCTTTGTAGTAAATAATTTTAGGAATATTTTAGGATTTTATCGATTAATTTCGGAAAATTCCCGTCCGAAGTTAATCAACCTATAGAAAACCCGTCCGAAATTAATTTATTAGGAATTAATTTCGGAAAGTCCCCTGTTTGGGACTGCTTTTTGATGTTTCGTCTCATTTAGGATATGAATGCGTATAACTGGTTTATTATTTGAGATGATTTCGACAGTGTTTCTCCTTTACTCCTACGAATATGTCTTTAAACACATATTTGGGGAGTAGAGGGGAAATGCTGCCGAAATTTACTCAAATAGTAAACCGGTTATACGCATTCATATATGGGACGAAACATTCAAAAGGTGGGTTAGGATTGCCTTCCATAGTTGCACTAGGAAGATAAAAAAGAGTTCATATTCATTTTGTTAGTATGACATTTTACGTATAAAAAAAATAATTTATCTGAGTATGTTTATTTGCAACGCAGTTATGACAATTGATAAGAGTTGGACCACTGTAAACAATCGTAATTCCAATGAGTTTTTAGATGGTCTTTTTGGATTCATCCAGGATTGTGAGAAATTTTTGCACCCCATCTCAGAAAAGCTCCGTTGCCCATGTAGTCATTGTTGTAACCGTGAAAAGTTGGTTACCCTCGGCCAACTTGAGGCACACATATCCAGATTCGGGTTTGACAAACATTACACCACTTGGATATATCACGGTGAACCAATTCTTCCGTTACCTCCACTATTACCACATTCACCTGATCGAATTCACATGGATGCGTTCTTCGAAGATATTTCTGCAAATAATATTCCAAATCCACCATCTGAAACTCCACCCTCTCAAACTCCACCAACTCAAACAACCGGTCCTCAACCAACCCAAACATCGGGTCCTAGTAACGAGTTTGAAGAGTTACTCGCTAGGTCTGCCCAAAAGTTGTACCCGGGTTGTGATATGACCACATTGGAATTTACATCAGAGATTTCGCACATCAAGGTTTTACACAAAATAACTGATGCCGGGTTTAACAAAATTCTAGCTCTTCTCCAAAAGGCATGTTCCCCTAGTAAAGGATACAATTTCCCGTCTTCATACTATGAAATAAAAAAGACATACAAAAAGATCGGGTTAGGATACGAATCGATCCATGCTTGTATAAATGATTGTTTTTTATATTGGGGATCACCGGAAAACAAGGAGAGGCAAACTTGTCCAATCTGTAACGCGAGCAGATGGAAAAACCCAAAGAAGAAAAAGGGGACGCAATTAGTTGCCAACAAGGTGGTGCGTTACTTTCTGATAACACCTAGACTACAACGTATGTTCAACACAAAAGACATAGCAAAGTGGATGACTTGGCATGCGACCGGACAGTCTAAGGAAGACGGTAAAATGAATCACCCCTGTGACGGCAAAGCATGGAAATATTTTGACATGATGAAACCTGAGTTCTCTTGTGACCCTAGAAACGTTCGATTAGGGTTGGCTGCTGATGGTTTTAATCCTTATGGCATGATGAGCCAAACTTACAGCATGTGGCCGGTTATATTGACAACATACAACACACCACCGTGGATGTGTTTGAAAGAAACTTCTTTAATGTTGACGATGTTAATTCCCGGCCCTAAATCAGCTGCAAAGGACATTGATGTTTACTTGCAGCCTCTAATTAAAGAACTCAAAGATTTATGGGAGGGAGTCTGGACGAAAGACGCTGCTACGGGTACTCATTTCAAAATGAAAGCGGCGGTTTTATGGACCATCAATGATTTTCCAGCTCGAGGTAGTTTGTCTGGGTGGACTGGGCAAGGGTACCTCGCATGCCCTACTTTTAATGTTGACACTCCATCGATGCGTATCAACAGCAAAATCGTTTATGTTGGTTACAGAAGATGGTTAAGAACAAATCATCCAGATCGGAAAAAATCCAAGGAATTCTACGGTTTTCCCGAAAATAAGCCTAAACCAAGAAAGTTTTCAGAACTTGATATTCAATTGCAGATTAGTAAAGTCTTTAAACGTAAACCGGGGAAACATAAACCAATTCTCAAAGAGAACCGCCCCAAAAATCGAGATGTTGAATTGAACTGGAGTAAGCGTTCTATCTTTTGGGATCTTGAGTATTGGCCCTTTCTTCTACTAAAACACTGTTACGATGTCATGCACATCGAAAAGAATTTCCTTGAGGCTTTACTGAATACCCTGTTACAGAACGACAAATCCAAAGACACGCCAAAGGCAAGGCTAGACTTAGAAAAAATGGGAGTTCGAAAGGAGTTGTGGTTAGTTAAAAAAGATAACGGGAAGTTCGATAAGCCTCATCCAAAGTTCTCTTTCACTCCAGAAAAAAGAAAACTTTTTTGTAAATTCATTAAAGGAGTCAGACTACCTGATGGCTTTGGATCCAACTTCAAGAAAAAAGTGACCGCTGATGATGACAATATAACGAACTTGAAATCTCATGACTGTCATATAATGATGCATCGGTTACTTCCTTATGGAGTGCAACAATACTTGCCCAAAGACGTTGCAAAACCTATAATCGACATTTGCTTATTCTTTAAGCAACTTTGTGCTCGAAGTTTGACTGTGCAGGACATGAAAGAAGCTAAAAACAAATTGATCATTATGATGGTTAACTTAGAGCAAATCTTTCCTCCTGCTTTTTTCGACATAATGACTCATTTGGTTATACATCTACCCGATGAGGCTATTCTAGGTTCTGTTACTCGCGGCAGGTGGATGTATCGATTTGAAAGATACATGAAAAAGCTAAAGAATTATGTACGAAATAAAGCAAAGCCTGAAGGTTCTATTGCTGAGGGTTATGTTGCAGAAGAGGCATTAACTTTTTGTTCGCGTTACCTTAAGGATGTCGAGACGAGATTTAACCGCCTTGGCAGAAATGAAGACGATTTGCCTGGACAACCAGATAAATTTGAGGTGTTCCGGACCGTATGCACACCGACGGGTGGAATCAAACCAACTCGTATGACTAATGACGACATGCAGGCAGTTACGTGGTTTATACTTAACAACAGTCTTGAAGTCGAAGCCGACATCTCAGCTTACAGCGAGTATGTTTCTTCCTATTTTTTATAATTTTGAAAATTATTCTTTCTCGATGACTTCTGCTAATATCATGAACCTTTGCAGAGAGGTGCCTGATAATGTGGAAACGAGTTTTCCTGCGTGGTTTAATAACATGGTAAATACATTAGATATATTACCTTGGAGTTATTCCTCATCTAATAAACCTTTTTGTATCTCATTTTTGTAGACTCGTGAAAAAAAAGTGAGTGTGGGCTGTAGTGACGAGTTATTCTCTTTGGCATGTGGACCTATTAGTTCATGTACATACCCCTCTTGCATAGTGAACGGTGTGAAGTTTGTGGTACGTGAACGCGATATACTTCGTACCACTCAATGCAGCGGAGTTTCAACACCCGGGGTTGATGGAGAGATGTATTATGGTCAACTCGAAGAAATTCTGGAGCTCACTTATATCGGCAACCGCAAGATTTTGTTGTTTCGATGTAAATGGTTTGACACAATTAACCCTACCAATTGCACCAAACGCAACAGACGTTCTTACACTGAGCAAGGCATACATCATATTTTGACCGATAGGCTATTTCACCAAAATAACCCATACATTTTCCCGACACAAGCAACACAAGTATTCTACCTTGAAGACCTTGCTAGACGACCGCTTCATTGGAAGGTCGTCGAACAGGTTTATCATCGAGATGTGGTAGAGTCCGATGAAGATGTTATACATGGTAGCAGTTCATCAGATGTTACACTGTCTGTTGCTTTGCCTAATTTGGGTATTACGGATTTGAGTGTAAATACTCAACCAACGGAAGTGGACGCCCCACCGGTTGATGATGATATTATTAATATTGAAGATGATGAAGTAGTTGCACACGTCATTGGTGATGTTGATGATGATGATTTAGTGTCGGATGATGATGAAGTGAACCATAATAATGATGTTCAAGAAGTTTTATCTAGCGATGATTCTGAAGATGATGACAATTGATATTAAGTTGTATTTTGAATGAAACAGTTGTTATATGCTTTAATGTGTAATTTTTTATTTGTAAACGATTGTTATATGCTTAAGTTGTTGTTTGAATGAAACAATTGTTATACGTTTAAATGATGATGAGTTGTTTTTATTTGTTTAAATGTGTAATTTTGTATTTTAATGAAAACGTTTTTATATGTTAAAATGTGTATATTGATATGAATTTGTGTATTAGTATTAATTGGTTAATTAAATTGTGTAATTTTGTTTTTTAATGAAAATGTTTTTATATGTTAAAATATGTATATTGATAAAATGTGTATACTGATATGAACTTGTTATTTTACAGATGGCATGTGTAGCTCCTAGGTCACACGGTGGGGATGCTGGTGGTAGTCCACCCAGACGGCCCACACGTCCTGTACCGGCCGAGTGTCAGCGTAAGAAATCATTATATTTTTTTATAACACTGATATTTATAATTTATGTCACTTGAATTTTTACGAGTAAATAACATATCTTTTGTAGGTTCAAATCAACGCTTTGTGACCAACCTAGAAAAATTAAGGAAGGCGTACAGAAATAATAACGAAAAACCTTTGACAATTGGCTTTGAATTTAAAGATCTGCAAACCTTCCATTTTCTGGGCAATTATGCATCATTGTTGACTCATCTTTTGGGGGAATTAATCCGGTCACTTCCCCTGAACTGCGAATGGGACGAAATTCCAGAGTCTGATAAAGCTCATATTTATCCTACAATTGAGGTGAAAATTGTTTATTTTACTTATATTGTTATTGTTATCGACATTTAGATATGTGTGTTATAACTTATTGCAGGCGGGGTGCTCCACGTCGACCAGATGTTCCCTCTCGTAGTGAATTTCAAGAATTGATAGAACGAAATGAGCGAGAGATGGAGCTGATGAGGAGAGAGAATCAGGCGGCGCAGCAACGGGCTTACTTGGCAGCGTTAAAGGCAGATGCGGCGCAACAATATAGTCAGACGTCGTACGAGCATATGGCGCAATATCAGAGTCAATTGGGTGAGTTTTTCCAGAACTACAACTCAAATACTGATCACCCAATTAGACCTCCTACTTTTGTACCCCCGCCCCGACCCTTTGTTATGCCCACCCTAGCTCCTGATTGGGCTCATTTAGTCCAACCCCCCTATCCTTGGGCACAACCAGTGCAACCTCCTTCCATCGACCCATACCGACCATCTTTGCCCGACAATCTCCAACCACTCCAACCTCCCTATACCGGCACTTATCCTATTACTCCCGTCACCAACAATAACACATTTAACTATTGTTATCGTCCCACCACACACTCGGCTTATGAGATCGGCTCTACTTCACAATCCATACCCGGAGGTTCTCGTGTAATCTCAAATCCCCATGAGCACGATTACCGGTCCGTTGACGAGTTGGGTCGAGATAGGAATGTACAAAACAGTGGTGACGACTTATCAGGCGATGACGAGGTGAATGACGAGGGGAGTGACGAGGAGGGTGACGATAGGGAAGGTGACTTTTCACCTAACGAGGATGCGGAGTAGAGGTTGTGGTAGTATTTTTCTTATTATGCATGTTTAATAAAGTTTGAGACTTGTAGCGTTTGAAACATTTGATTTAGGATTGAATAAGTGTATTTGATGAATATTGTATCGTGACGTTGGATAATTTATCGTAATATGGTATTGTAACGTTTATTGATTTGTTATTATTCTGTATTTGTCGAATTCTGCCATTTTGAATTGTGGATTTTGTCCGGAAAAAGTTCCGGAAAAAATCTGGAAACTACAAAATAGCCCAGTTTTTTTTTTACCCCCCAGGTACACCTAGGGACGACTTAGTCGTCCCTAGGATATTACCAGAAAATAAAAAAAAATATATTTATTACCCTAGGGACGACTTAGTCGTCCCTAGGTTTAAAAATGCCCAGGTGTCAATACCTGGGGACGACTTAGTCGTCCCTAGGTATTGAATACCTGGGCATTTTTAAACCTAGGGACGACTAAGTCGTCCCTAGGGTAATAAATATATTTTTTTTTATTTTCTAAAAATGTTTTTTTTAATATTTATAAAAAAGATTTTATTAAAAATAATAAAAAAAAGAATTTTTAAGAAAAATTATGAAAAACATTTTATTTATTTATAACCTAGGGACGACTTTGTCGACCCTAGGTTACAAAGAGGGTCGTCCCTAGGGTTAGTCAATTTTTTCAACGTAGTGGGTTGCGGGACCCACTAAGTCGTCCCTAGGATACAAAGAGGGGTTCGTCCCTAGGATCCTAGAGACGAATATTTAGGCACAACCTCCTAGGGTCGACTTAGTCATCCCTAGGGGTTTAGGGTCGAAAAAGTGCTTCCCTAGGGACGAATAAGTCGTCCCTAGGGTTCAAAATTGTTGTAGTGAAATAGGCTGAACACTAGAAAAAAGTTAAAGAGAAGGCTATGGCCACCAGAAGACGACAAGAAACTCGTGAACTATATTACTCCTCCTAAGGACATAATGGTTGATGGAGCTCCGTTCCTAAACTTGTTGGTCTATCTCTTTCTCTATCTCCCTCAGAATATAAGAATCAACTAATCCTGGCCCTCCTAAAATTAGGGGTGTTTGGTTAAATAGTCTTCAATACAGACTCGTTTAATTTTCTTTCGTTGTTAAACTCATACCCATAGTCATTCATAAGTGCCAACCAAACGCCCCCTAATTTAACCACTTTCAAAGATCTAAACATTATCGAGTTATAGAGTAGCATCTTTTAGTTTGATATGAATTTCTATCAACATATTCATTTGCTTTTAGACGAGGGTAACAAAGATGCGGCAAAAGCTGCAGATTAGGATGGAATAATTATTTGTGATCAGGTTTAAAAAGAGGAAGCTTTTCTTTGCAAGAAACCACACTCGTAATCAATCTGCACATCACCTTTGGAAACAAGTATAAAAGACCAGGAGCTATTTGACATGCAGTTGTTTAGTGTGATTTCATTAAAAATAGATAACTTCTAATATGATAAAGAAACTAGTTCAGTTCATAAAATGGTCAATGATAAAGTGTCTCGTATTGTAAATTGGAGTTGATCTTTCTCCTCTTCAAAAATGGGATCCGAATCATCTGATAATGCAAGCTAGAAGCGAGAGTGACAACATGAATTTGATCACTAATACTATATGTTTTGACAATGTCACTTAAAAAACACTCCGTTCGGTTAAAGATATCTTTCAACGGTTACTTAAAAGAAGAAATATGGTCGGATCACATATACTGAGATATTATTCTGATACAAATGGAATTAAGAAAACAAACCAAGCTTCCGTACATAATAGACTTAGTAAGTGTACATCTTAGTAGTAGTATCATACAACAAACTAGAAACACTAAAGTAACATTAACATTACAAATACTATTGGAACTATTCAAGATTTCGAATGCACGAAGCCGCACTGATTTTGACCGGCCAGGCCTCAACAGCATACAATAGGAAGGCAGGTTGAGTTCCGCTCCATGCATTCCTTTTCGAGGAATTCCAACATCAAAGACGATGGTATTTTGAAGGTAATCTAAACCACAAGTTGACACACATTAAGTAATTCCATGGTTTTTTCTTCCCCGATATCAATGATTCGGGTCATGCTCAAGCTCAAATGAAACTTGAACAGTTATCTTCTGGTTGACCTCAAGAAATTTTATTTCCTCAGGAACAACTACAACTTTCGCCCTTTCTGGTGAAGTGAAACATTCTGACCAGTCCTTTTGTAAGATTCCATTTCACCTGGCCTCAACTGCAAACAAAACGAAAACGAAGTCAGGTTGAGTTCCGCCCAGTCCATTCCTTTCCGAGCAATTCCAACAGCAGAGACGATCCCCGGTATTATGAAGGTAAGCTAAATCAAAAGTTGACATTCTATCTTTGGCATCAATCATTAGTAATAATGAAGTCTTTTGAACCCTACAAAAATAAAACCGATCCATGAATACAACCTAAAAGATAAAAAAAAATTCAAGAAATGAAGAAAATAATAATAGTTTCTTTCTAGTTTCAGATCCGAAAAAGACAAAAAAGAAAAAAATACCCAATTTTGTCAAGAAGATGTTGAAGCTACATGTTTTAAATATAGGAGTATTTTTTCAAGAAGATCTTGAACCAATGTTGTGTTTTTTTTCTAAGACAGACCAAAAGAGAGAAGATATATAGGAGTATTTTTTGGTGAAGTGAGAAGTAAGAGTAAACGGTGTCACGGCGAGGGCACCTCACCGGTCTGAGGTGGCACCCTCGCCGGTGCTCGCCGTGACACCTACCCCCTTCGCCGCTTGCTATTCGCCATTGTTCGACGAAGGTGGAAAGTTAAGTTTGTGGGCCCCACCTGCCATATTAGCCGTTGTTAAACGGTATAAAAAAATTTATTTATTTTTTAACTTTTTTTTATAAATACTCTTCTTTTTATCTTAAAGCACACCCACACAACGAACACTTTCAATCAAATCGTTTCACAAAAACTTTCAATCAAACTTTGAAAAAAATGAGTACCTCGTCTGATTATTCCAATCCGTCCGATCTCGAAGATATGGAAGAATACGAAATGGTGATGAAGATTAACGAAGATGAAGAAGATGAAGTTCAGCAGCATCGTAGATACATTTGGCGTGAACGTGAAGTCGCTGAACAACGTTTAATGGAGGATTATTTTAGTCCAAATCCGAAATATACGGAGGAAACGTTCAGAAAACGATATCGCATGAGACGGGAACTATTTTTGGAAATAGTTGAAGGTATTGAAACTTATTGTGCAATAAATAATCCTTTACCCAAGCATTTTCACTTTTTTACTATTCGATATAATGCTACGGGTATGAAAAGTATGAGTGTCATCTTAAAATGCACATCCGCCCTTCGCCAATTGGCAAACGCCACAGTGGCGGATGGGGTAGATGAGTACTTGCAAATGGGGGAACATTGTGCGCGCGATTGTCTGGACTATTTTTTTATGTGTGTTATAGATTTGTATCAGCCAGAGTTTTTAAGAAAGCCTAACCCAACTGACGTTCAAAGGTTGTATAACGCACATAACACGTTCATGGGTTTCCAGGGATGCTAGGTAGCCTTGATTGTATGCATTGGGAATGGGTGAATTGTCCCAAAGGGTGGCACGGGAAATTTGGGAGAGGTGATAAAAAACACCCAACCATCATTCTAGAAGCTGTTCCATCATGCAATTTGTGGATTTGGCATGCATTTTTGGGGTTGCAGGTGCGAATAATGATATTACCGTGCTGCATCATTCACCGTTGTTCGACGACCTTTTGGCTGACAACGAACCAGTGGCACCGTATACTGTAAACGGGCAGCAATTCGAAAGAGGGTACTACCTTACAGATGGTATTTACCCTCAATGGTCATGTTTTGTTAAGTCATTCAGCCAAGCACGCGATGACAAAATCGCTCTATTTAAACGGCGTCAGGAAAGTGCCCGGAAAGATATTGAAAGGACATTTGGTGTCCTACAAGGACGATGGCGTATAATTGCTCAACCGGCGCGTGCTTGGACTGTGAACAAGCTACGCAGAATAATGTACACGTGCATCATTTTGCATAACATGATTTTGAAGAATCAAAGGTTTGCGATATCCGAAGCAGCTGAAATGTACATCCCTCCTGGGAACCATTTGTTACGGTCATGGGTCGAGCGATGTGCAATCCATCGTAGGAAACAAAGAGAACTCCGAGATAGAGAAGTACATTCAAGCCTTCAACGGAACCTCATTGAGCATCTTTGGGCACACGAGCAACTATGAATAATCGACCGTATTTTTATTGTGTTTTTTTCCGTATTTTTTTTAAGTATTTGTATTTTTATTTGAAGTATTTGTAATTTTTAATTTTATGAAATGAATTTTTAGTTCGTGTGAAAAATGAAAAAAGAAATATAATGGTGAGTGGTGGGACCCAAGTGAAGAGGAGAGAGACTAGTTGTGAGTGAGGGGGTGTTTAGTTGGTTTTTTGTTTTGGTTAATTGGTGTGATGTGGCGCTGAGATGTCACAAGTGAAGAGCCTTTTACTCTTCGTGACACCTTTTGCTCTAAGTAGCTCCTACTTGTTTATAAGAAAATTTTCATGCACAAAACCAGAAAGATGTCATATAAACACATGGCGCGTTGGGTTTTGGAATAGGAAGAGATAAGAAAATTTGGTTTATTGCCAAATTGGTGTACTAAATGTGGATTTTCTAGATAGGTTTGTAGAATTTTGGAGATTGCATGTATACTTATACTTAAGGATAATGCAAGATTTATTTTTTAAAATTAAATAAAAAGTTTATCTGAAAGATATAAATTTATTTGTTAGTAACAAGTATATTTATTTTGAGTATAATATTAAAATTGAACCAAATCGAAATACAAATTTTGTTTTAAAGGTGAAATATGGATTTGAAACGTTGAATCAAAAAACCGAATTTATATAAATATGTACTATTATTATATATTTATATGTATATATAATAATTTTTTATTCAAAAATAGATGTAATTCATGTTATTCGAATCAACACGAAAATAAACCAAATTTAAATTTGGTTGTTCGATTATGATCGGGTCGGTTATCCTTTTTCCCAAAAAAAAAATATATCCAGACAACCCAAGAACCGAGCTGGTGAACACAAGATCCCGGATATTTAACGCAGACAACACATTACAAAAGTCTCATTACTTCAATGAACCGATAGAATTTGTTTTGCTATTCCTTGTGGGGTGGACAATGGCTGGTGCCAAACGCACCCGAGGTTAAAGTGTTCCCGCCAATCTTCACCTTTTTGTGGAATAATGTTAGTTTGTAAGACCTAACAAAAGGCTTAGAAATTTATCCCATATAACATATGTTTTCATAAAAACCATAAAAAAGCATGCTTGTGTTGTGAACACCCTTTACTTTATAACATTTCCTTCCTATCAGTTTGCTATGCCTCAGTCGATGTGGGACAACCTTAAAAATAAGGTTAGTCATATGCTTTTGAAGTCCGAGATCTAAAGTAAATGGTAGTTGGGTCGAAAAGTTACTTGTGTAAGTGTTCAACTTGTAGATAGTCGAAACCTTTTCGTGGGCTAACTTGCAAATATGAGTCAATGACCTTGGAAAATGATAGTCTTAATGGCGAGGTGCTTCTTTATAAGCTTAAGAAAAAAATTACACGTTTCGTCTTTATGTTTTGCTCAAAAATCACGTTCGTCCCTAACTCAAATTAAATACACGGATGCTCCCTATTTTTTAAACTAGTAACAAGTTTCGTCCCTATTTTGGATGGCTGTCTGTTACTTTTTAACGTTAAGTCGTGCCAGTGGAGGGGTATTTTGGTCCTTTTCTTGTTTTGGCTACATTTAATTCATACAACACCCCCACCCAACTTCACCCACGATCAATAACCTCAACAAACTTGTTCATTTTTGACAATGAAGATCTGGGTTCATATTTTTGCTTTTCTTGATGCCCTTTCCCTCTCAAGTTCTGCCTCTCCTTCTCCAAAGTAATCCTCAGGACCCTTATGCTTTCCATAAATCTCTTTCATTTTCTCATACTTCAACTTGCTAAGGTTCACCTTTGGAATATTCAATCTTTTCAGGAAATTCATCAGCTTATTTGATAGAACCAAGCTAAGTGTTATATGAAAATAGGACGATACGAATGATTTATTGAAGAAACAATGCAGAATCTAAACAAAGAACTTCAATGGAATCTGAATAGAGAACGATAGGTGTGATTTATCAAAGAACGGTGTAGAATCTCTGGACACCGAAACTTAAACGAAATCAACTAGTCCGTAGAGAGGACCATCAACTAGTCCGTAGGAGGACCAGACTCCTAATACATCAAAGACTATAATTTATGCCATGCCTTATTCTTAGCCGTACAGTTACAATTTATAGATAGAGATAGAAGATACTAGAAAATCATAATATGCTAAAATCGGTCCTGAAGATCAGGGATTTCAATAAATCAGTTATCCTGATTTATCTCAATCTCTCCATCAATAAACCAGATTCTTATCATTATTTCTCATCTCTTTCTTATTCAGGTCAACCTTCTACTATAGAACTGATCAATAACACTTCTTGATTCCTAAACTTTATCAATTATCATTCAATAATAGAAAACAACTTGGGTATTATCAATTTATGTAACACCGATAACTAGCCAAACAAAACATTTTTTGGAATGGATTTGTTAGACGAACAACTTGAGATTAATCATTTGATTTTGAAGTCCATCCTTGAGATCCAAAGTATATGGTAGTTGGGTGGAAAAGTTACTTCTGTAAGTGTGCAACTTGTCGATAGTCGAAACCTTTTCGTGGGCTAACTTGCAAATATGAGTCAATGATCTTGGAAAATGATAGTCTTGATGGCGAGGTGATTCTTAATTAGCATCTTGCTCCTTCCACTAAAACTGCATCACGATGAAATAAAAAGGTTCACACTTGTCGCATACGTTTCTTGGTTCTACCTATGTTGTTTGCATTATCTGTTGAAATCTTCAAATGCATAAACACTTACATAAGATTTAAAGGATAAATAACAATATTTGAAATCCTATTGATTTCCAAACTTTATATACAAAAGACCATGCAGTGTCGCGAGTTTTCTTTTATTCTTTAGGAAACTACTTGGGTCGAACACTGACCAGATTTGGGAAGTCCGATACCTGGAGTCTCATTATGTCACTTGCAGTCACCTCGGTTGACTCTAAACTCAGTGATTTCAGCTTTTTTAATGGCTTCAAATGCTGCACTCCGCTGCTGGTTGCTCACGAATTTGATAAGTTTAGAGAGACCAACCGAGTCAGACCTGCATCCAAAGTTACACATAAAATTGTTTATCTTTAACTAACAAAAACGAATGCATTAAGTATTGCAAATGATCGAAGAGTTTACTGATGTTTCGCGTTTATAAGTGTGAGGTTGAGACTTCTCTACGGGTTTTTGTTTGAAAAAGTGATTGATATATAAATGAAGACGTAAGGCGTTTGAAAAAGTGAAAGCTGTAATGGCGTTTGAAAAAGTGAAAGCTGTAATGGGTAAATCGGATTGAGAGACCAAATGCAACTGATATTTGATATATGCTTTATTTTTCTTTGTGAGTTATTAGGTGTGATTCTTTGCTACTTATTAAACCCAATGCCTGCCAGTAGTGCTGCATTAGCTGAAAAGATTGCTTCCGTTGGTTCCATCACGGGTCTTGCATTTTCTCATGCGCTAAATGTACTAGCTCGAAAGCTGTTTCCGTCCCTGTCAGGGGGAGATGCCAACCGTCTCTCCTCCTTACAAACACAACTTGTCTTTGTTTTGCTTTTCATCCGATGTGGGATAGAATCAAATTATACATATATATCTGCCAGTGTCCCAAAACTAAATCCAATAACATTTGACATCTCATTTTACTACTATTTGTTAAAGGTTAACATGATTTCGTTCGGATCGGTATATACTACATACGGTTTTTCAAAGTTACAAATTAATCGGTTTTGGTTGTTTTTGGGTTTGCTTTAGTTTTAGTTGGTTAACGATTACCAACTCCTATTTTCGAGCTTGTTCCTGATGTTTATACTTCAATATCAGACATGGTTGAATACTTGACTGTCACGTATAAACATGTCTATTGTATTAAGTAGAATGGCTTCCTATGGTTATGCTGTAGTGTGCTTAAACATCGTTTACATGGATCTGGATTAAAAGGTACGTAGAAGTTATATAACGAATTCCTCGTGCAGAGCCAGTACGCATTCTTGTTTAAGGGTTTTTGTCCCTGACACTGATTTACATATTCAGGGAGGGCATGCCTGGCGCTCATCGATGGTGGTGCAAAAAGTGAACCAGCAATCGTGACTGCAACATTTCAGCTAGAAAATACCCATTTGATTAGAAGTTGAACAGAAACGATATTATAAAGACCAGGCGTCGTGATTGACCCGTTCACTTTTAGTGAGTTTTACTTAATTTGACCCGTTTGAGATACATAACAATTCAGGTCGACTTCTTTCTAAGTTTTGAATCAAAGTCGCCACATATATCTAGGAGAGCATAGATGTATTGACACATTGTGTAATGGGAGTGTGGGACTTTTTAAGAATCTCAATTCTCTTGGTCGAACATAGACGTGCCCAAGTCTTGACCAAGCACGGGAGCGTATCATTGAGTGATATGAACTACAATGTAGCTTTTTCTATCTTGTTGATCTCTAAGCAGACACATATAGCGGCTTTGCATACTTGAGAGCCATGTCATTTCTACTGTCCATTGGATGTCAGGAACCAAGATCGGTGAAAAGTTATTATCCGAATGTGACACGTTACCCAAGTTTGACAAGAGATTGATTCTGAGTTTTGTGTTTGATAGGAGCAGTAACGCAACACTATCTTATACTTGATGAGATAATGGTTGTGTTTTAAACATTTTTCAACTTTAGGGTGCGGGATAAGGATGTCAGAGTTTTTATCAAGTTACCTGGGAAAGAGCCGCAAAATTGGAAAAGAGAAGCTCGGCATATATAACAAGGCATACAAATAAATCCTAGCTTATATCAGATTATTCGAGCCTAAGCCCCAAATTATAAAGAATCCCGTCGAGTTTGAGATCAGGCTGTCATCTAGTATTAGCCCGGATCAGCTATTTTCATGCCATAGCCGAGAAACGCTGAACAAGACGAGAGGGTTATGGCCACCTGAAGAAGACGAGAAACTCGTTAACTATATTACTACCCGCCATGGTTGTTGGAACTCGTTCCTAAACTTGCTTGTCTCTCATTTTCTCTGTCTCCCTCAGAAGATAAGAATCAACTAAACCTTGCCCTCCTAAAATTAGTGTTAAATACACTCGTTTTGGTTGTTTTCGGGTTTGGCTTAGTTTTAGTGCGTTAACGATTTCCAACGGCTATTTTCGATTGGAAAACGATTTAGTGGCCTAATTTTGTGAGGAAGTTGTTTATTGGTTTATGTAAGAGTCCCGTCACCAACAGGATGTTGTCGCGATTTTTCGGTTTTGTGTAACTTGGGAAAGGAAAGGACATGACAGTCTATTAGACGTTTTTGTGAATAAGCAATTTTTATGGTTTTACATGTTTTGACTCTAACGCGAGAGAAATAAGCCCATGCCACGATTAGTTGTTACAGAAAATGAATTCAACCGAAACTTACTTAGCTCTATCTAAGAGTGTAAAAGAGTCGAGCTACTAATGAGCTAATCGAGATGGACTTGACGAAGAATTTAGAAGAGTATAGTGACTTATTTTTTTCACCATCCATGCGGGACGAAACAAAAACAATCTATTTTCAAAATTATTGTTGTCTAGCTCCAAATATAAGAGCATCTCCGGGAAATCTTTAACTACAAACGAGCAGTTAACGTTAGTCCCTTATTTACAATCAAATACCACATTCATAATGTGTTTAAAATGTTAGACCACTGGATTTGAGAATTGTCAATTGTGAAAGAAAATGCGACGATAAAATTCTGATCTAAATACTAGTAAAGCTTATGAAATGAATAAAATATACTTGAAACCATAGGATCTCATAATATGTCAAAGTTCTTGGCTAACAAGACCACGTTCAAGAAATGAAAGTAAAGGGATGCACAAGTATGTGGTCGTTACTAGTTAATAACAAAGAGGCCAAAGGTGTTCTGCTAGTAGATATATTTTCTTTCAATTTCAGTTACCTTATTGAATCTGCAGATACTAGTTTAGTTAGTTTCTAGGTAGACTCCAACAGGAACAACATTGTCATCTTCAAGCATAACTACTCCCTGTCACACATCTTCAGGTCGAGTGGAACGAACCAATGCCCACAATAAAGTCCACAGGCCATGTTCTTTCCTCCGCATCATGATATTTTCGATTCAGGGCAGCTACTTTTTTAGATTTTTGTTAAAAGTCAAGACTCATTTAGTGACATACTTATTGAAAAAGCAAAAGTCAATGTCATCAAAGAGTTGCAGGCTTTGAGAATAAAGTCAGCAGAGCTAATTGGTCAAGTTCCTGGTATATAGAGAGATTACAATTATTCATAAAAGCAAGTGCACACAGCTTATAGGTGTTTATCGAGCTTGAGCTTATGAGAATCGCTTTGTTACAACTTCAGAAAGCTATTATGCGCGCTTGTCAAGAGCATAAGCTCTTAAAAAACATAAGCCTGTTTAGCTTCTAAAGTAAGATCCAGTTGAAGCTTATATCCCATGTTTAGCAAAACGAGCTGCAGCTTAATATCACTTTGAGAAAACCGTGGGATCACTCATGAAGGAAAGCTAAAGTCAATGATTTAACAACTAACTAATGCATTTAACCGAAACGTACTTAGCTCTATCTAAGTCACTTGGACTAAAACCTCATGAGATGGTATGATAATTACCATTACGGTAGTGTCCAACAGCCAGTAGATATATGCTTTCTTTTAGTTGGGTAGGGTGGTGTTTTGCAGTCGAATTTAAAGACACACGTTCAACAGGAACAACAGTGTCCTGCATATAGTACTGTGATGTGTATTACTTTAGAGCATAAACATCTTCAGGTCATGTGGGACGAACCAAGTCCCGCAATAAGTCAGGACTCATTTAGGGACATACTTGTTGAAAAAGCAAAAGTCAAAGTCAACAACAGTTACAGTCTTTGAGAATGAAAGTCAGCATAGCTAATTAGTCAAACTTCTTGGTATATAGAGAGATTAAAATTATTCGTAAAAGCAAGTGCGCAGAGCTTATAGTTGTTTATCGAGGTTGAGGTGATGTATATAGCTTCGTTACAGGTTCTGTTAGCTCTTATGCGAGCTTTTCAAAAGCATAAGCTATTGAAACATAAGCTTCTGATATAAGATCCATGAAGAAACAACGAAACGATTTAAAGAATTACTTCATCTTTTTCGGTATATACAAGAAAAGTCAAAAATAAAAGTCAATGATCTAAAAACTAACTGATGCATTCAGCCGAAACGTACTTAGCTCAATCTAAGACACTCAAACCTACTTTGAACACTAAAACATAGATGCCCAAAATCCATCAAATGAACAAAGCATACATCAACCCAAGGATCTCATCTCACACCATGTCCAAATTCCATAAAACCATAAAGTGTTACAGATAAGTTGACCATAATCTTGTCTTTATAGTGTGTTTCAAAGCCTCAAATTGAAGTAAACCACAAATAGGTAATGAGAGTATGGGACTTTTAAGAATCTCAATTCTGTTGGTCGAATATAGACAAGCCCAAGTCTTGACCAAGCACGGAAGTGTCATTGAGTGAGATGGGCACAAACAGCAACTTACCCCAAAGAACCGGTAGTGTTGTAAAAAACTTCTGGAACTGTAAATAAACTCGTTCAGTTCCAATTGCAAATGGACGAAGTTGATCTTTCTTCACCAGAGAATAATGCAAGCTAGAAGCAAGAGTGGCATCATGAATTTGATCACTAATAATATATCTTTAGAGAACATCAGTTAAAAATTTCCGTTCAGTTAAAGATATCTTTCGACAGTGCACTTAAAAGAAGAGATTTTGGTTACATGTTAATAGTATCACACAACAAACTAGAAACACTAAACATCTAAAGTGATATTAAAATTACAAATACTAATTATTATCAAGAAATGTACTCATCGATTCCAACATCAAAGACGATCTCGGTATTATGAAGGTAATCTAAACCACACATTCTTTTAACAGGCCTTTGGTAAGACTTCATTTCGCCAGACTTATAAAAAACGAATTCTGGTTCAGTCACATCCTTTCCCACCCTTTCCCACCTGGGATTTCTCTTCTTCCTAGCATCATTATTAATTCTGGTTTACTGAACAACCCTTGTCCGACCAGATACGAAACGTACTCAACAATTCCAATATTAAAGACGATCCCCGGATCATTCGCTTTCATAGTATCAACGTGAAAGAATACAGTCCGGGATTTCGCTTCCTTTGGTCTTGTATCGGTTCCCCGCGTTTCTTCATCGAATAAGCGGTAGGAATATTATGAAGGTAAGCTAAATCAAAAGTTGACATTCTATCTTTCGCATCATCAATCATTAGTAATAATGAAGTCTTTTGAACCCTACAAAAATAAAACCCATCCATGAATACAACAACCAAATAGATGAAAAAACAATCTGAAGAAAACAATCGGTTTGTTTCAGATCTGAAAATGAATTTTTGTGTTGGTGGCTGAGAGAGGCGTATGTTTTGTATGTTTGTGTTTGACTGCTAGGTTTAGGTTAAAAACCTTTTCACTTGGGCCTATTAAATTACAAATACACAACTTTGGGCTTCGTTTTGATTATGGGCTATTTGGCCCATAGTTTCAGACACTAAGACATCTCCCATATATCTGGAGTATAGATATTTAAACCAAACACATTTTAATATCGTTCAGGACCCAAAAGCATGCAAAGTTATATATCGGTCCCAGTCCTAGTAGAGGGCCAAAAAGAGAGAGTTCACAAACCAGAAAAAAAAACCCGGCTTTCTTGAAACCAGTATTACACAAATCGAACCGACTGGTCGGTTCGTAACTGTTTGATGGAAAAGATGAGACCGGTTAGAAAACCGGCTTAACCATTGCACCATTTGATGCATGCAATTTAATAGAGCACGTGTTGCAGAATATTTAAGTGTAATGACATTTTCTTATGCCATTGTACTTCAGAACATTTGACGCTACTGTATTAGTTTTCAAAATTTGAAAATTTTCAGAATTTCAAACCGTTTATCTCGGTTCTTAACCGGTTTGATGGAAAAAAAAGATCCTTCCGCAAGAACATACATTATCTAGCAAAATCTTAAAAGAAGAAAGAAGTTAAACTCAAAATGGGTCTAATCAGTCTCACTATTAATTAAGAACACATCAGGTAAAATTGGTCAGCTCGGCCATGTACAAACCTTAATATACTATGCCATAATTTCGACCTAGTCACTACAACAAAATCAATGTTTAGGGTCGGACGAAATTTATGGTCGAAATTTTCGACCCTAAATTAAGGTGGGGGCCCACACATTTTCAACCTAAAAGAGCCCAAAAAGGCTGGTCAAAAAGCAGGTGGGACCCACTAAATTTAGGGTCGAAATTTCGGCCCTAAATTAAAAGTTTTAAATAATTTTAATTTATTTATTATATAATTTATTTTTAATAATTAAAAACAATTTTAAAAGAATTAAATTCTAAATTTAATAATTTAGGGTCGAAATTTCGACCCTAAATATAAAATTTAAAATAATTTTGATTTATGTATTATATATTATATTTGTACTAACTAAAAATAATTTTAAAAAAAATTATTTTTAATATTTAAAACTTTAGGGTCGAATTTTCGACCCTAAATTTACAATTTTAAAAATTTTTCACGAAAAAATTAAAATTTCTCACGAAAATTTTTCACGAAAAATTTTAAAAATTCGCGGTTTATATTTAGGGTCGAAATTTCGACCCTAAATTATTAAATATATTTAAAAAAAAAATTTAAGTGTTAATGCTTTTAAAATATTAATATATGTATATATTTAGATAATGCAGTAATAGCTAAAAATAATTAAGTGTTAATGTTGTGCAAATAACTTAGCAACTACAAGAACATAACAAGTTCATCAATTACAGCACAAATCCAGAAAGATCAAGCTGGTTACCACTATAAAAAAACAACTAGACTACAAATGACTGTACCCATTGTTTTAGTGCTTCATTAGTCCCACTATTGATGGTACTAGTTTTAGTGCTTTCATTATGTACCCATTGTGAACAGGAAGATGATAATAGATGTATGTGTGCCATCCATATTGGGTAGTTGTTTTGCTATTTAATGGTTTGTAGTTTGCCTCCAGTTATCACTCATCTCAGTTTTCCAATACTAAAAAAACAACAATAATGACCTGGTTAGGAAGGTTAGAAGAATTAAAAGAAGTTGCTGGTTCAGATAATTGGACTGATCGAATGGTAGCATATTTTGAACAATCTGCCGAAGCGGACAAACGTTTTGGTCTGAAACTTGAACGTTTACATGAGGTTTTAGATGAAGCTGTTGAAGAAAGACAACAGTTTATCCATGAATTAGAACGTGCTGGAGATATATATATCTTAAAGAAATGCGCTAAAGTATTGAAAGATACTCAAAAGAAGGATAAGAAAACCTTGAGTCGGTTGGAAGGTTTAATTAAAGATACAGCAGCAAGAATGACTGAGAAGGAGGAATTCGTTAAGAAAATGAAGGATCAATAAATAAGCATTCGTAAATGCTTAGAAGGAGCCTTTATTTATGAGTTTGAGCAAAGTTTGATGAAGGAATTCGTTAAGACTGTGTCTCTTTTAATCTAATTAATAATTGTTGTTCATATAGAATAAGAACCATACTAACACATGTTGTTGTGTATAATGATGCTTCTGCATCTTTTATGGTTTTTGTGTTTGAAATGTACTTGTATGTTTGTATGAATAAAAAAGGCTCCTTTATTTATGAGTTTGAGCAAAATTTGATTGAAGTAAAATGCTTTTGACTGAACTTTTGACTGCAAAAACCTAACACAACAGACTTAAACTAAATTTTGTGACTCAAACAAACTAAATTCTCACAATGATTCAAGCTAGAATACTAATTAATCACAGAACCAAACACTCATAAACATAATTTTATTCGTCACGGACACTTAAACACGCGCTTAATTAAACATTGATATTACAACGATATTAGACTCGTAAACACGGAAAAAAACACATCACAAACTAGTTCAAACTAAGGTTCCCCATGTCATCGTAAAGGTCGTGAAGTAGTGCAGCTGAATCCAATGTGTGCCTATCGGAGTTGCGGTACAACTCTATCGTACGATCAAGTACCATTATCATTCCATTCAAGCGCACACAGTTTGCACACGCTGAAGAGCTTGGAGAAGAAACTAGAATCGTTGAAGGTCTAGGAGAAGAGCTTGGAGTCGAAAAGCTCGTTGAAGGTCTTGAAGAAGAGCTTGGAGGAGAAAAGCTCATTGAACCTCCAAGAGAATTGATTAGTAGTTGGACGCGTTCGTCTTTCCACAAAAAAATTTGCATCCATATGAAACTGGAGGTTGAACCCGTGAACGTGGACAAGCATAGTACAGTCTACCAAAGTTTTCAGTTGTCCACGATTCTCGAAGAACTACATCTCCATGTCCACACCTGCACGGAAAAGCTTCATGCTTCAACATGTACATAATAACAATTTGTTTATGATGATAAGTGTGTGTGATCTGCTGGTGGTTGTGATGATAAGGAGTGTGTGTGGTTCTCTTTTTATGCTAAAAAAGTGAGGGAAATTGTTAACATTTTCCCTCCAATGTTTTCCCTCCAATGTTTTCCCTCTAATGTTTTCCCTCCAATGTTTTCCCTCCAATGCTGGTGGTTGTGATGATAAGGACTCCTATCATGCAATACGATACCCTATTGGCTCATATCATGCAATACGATACCCTATTGACTCATATCATGGAATACGATACCGTATTGGCTCATATCATGCAATACGATACCATATTGACTCATATCATGCAATATGATACCCTATTGACTCATATCATGGAATACGATACCCTATTGACTCATATCATGCAATACGATACCGTATTGGCTCATATCATGCAATACGATACCATATTGACTCATATCATGCAATACGATACCCTATTGACTCATATCATGGAATACGATACCCTATTGACTCATATCATGCAATACGATACCGTATTGGCTCATATCATGCAATACGATACCGTATTGGCTCATATCATGCAATACGATACTATTGACTCATATCATTAAATACGATACCCTATTGACTCATATAATGGAATACGATACCCTATTGACTCATATCATGCAATACGATACCGTATTGGCTCATATCATGCAATACGATACCATATTGACTCATATCATGCAATACGATACCCTATTGACTCATATCATGGAATACGATACCCTATTGACTCATATCATGCAATACGATACCGTATTGGCTCATATCATGCAATACGATACCGTATTGGCTCATATCATGCAATACGATACCATATTGACTCATATCATGCAATACGATACCCTATTGACTCATATCATGGAATACGATACCCTATTGACTCATATCATGCAATACGATACCGTATTGGCTCATATCATGCAATACGATATCGTATTGGCTCATATCATGCAATACGATACCCTATTGACTCATATCATGTAATACAATACCCTATTGACTCATATCATGCAATACTATACCGTATTGGCTCATATCATGCAATACGATACCGTATTGGCTCATATCATGCAATACGATACCCTATTGACTCATATCATGCAATACGATACCCTATTGACTCATATCATGCAATACGATACCCTATTGACTCATATCATGCAATACGATGCCCTATTGACTCATATCATGTAATACGATACCCTATTGACTCATATCATGCAATACGATACCGTATTGGCTCATATCATGCAATACGATACCGTATTGGCTCATATCATGCAATACGATACCGTATTGGCTCATATCATGCAATACAATACCCTATTGACTCATATCATGTAATACTATACCATATTGACTCATATCATGCAATACGATACCGTATTGGCTCATATCATGCAATACGATACCGTATTGGCTCATATCATGCAATACGATACCCTATTGACTCATATCATGCAATACGATACCCTATTGACTCATATCATGCAATACGATACCCTATTGACTCATATCATGCAATAGGATACCCTATTGCCTCATATCATGCAATACAATACCGTATTGGCTCATATCATGCAATACGATACCCTATTGACTCATATCATGCAATACGATACCCTATTGACTCATATCATGGAATACGGTATAAAAAATAATCAAACCCATTTATTAATATTCTTTTTTTTCTTACTGTACTTTAGTGGGTCATCTCTATGTATCCATACTTAGTTAACGTGGATGCAAGAGGTGAAAACACCATGGCATATCAAACTTATTCCAGGAAACCCCTAAATAAAATAGTTTGTTAATATTTTATATAAATAATTTAGTAATTTAAAACTCTATTTATTAATTTTTTAAAACATTTTAAGATTAAAATTATTCTAGTTTCGAAATTTACTATTTTAAAACATATTTATTGTATTTATAAAATAAATTTACATAAATAAAATATATTAGTCACACTTACTATTATTTTATATAAATAAAATAGTTTGTTAATATTTTATATAAATAATTTAGTAATTTATAAACTCTATTTATTATTTTTTTAAAATATTTTAAGATTAAAATTATTCGACTTTCGAAATTTACTATTTTAAAACGTATTTATTGTAATTTATAAAATAAATTTACATAAATAAAATATATTAGTGACATTTACTATTATTTTATATAAATAAAATAGTTTGTTAATATTTTATATAAATAATGTAGTAATTTATAAACTCTATTTATTATTTTTTTTAAATATTTTAAGATTAAAATTATTCGACTTTCGAAATTTACTATTTTAAAACGTATTTATTGTAATTTATAAAATAAATTTACATAAATAAAATATATTAGTCACACTTATTATTATTTTATATAAATAAAATAGTTTGTTAATATTTTAAAAATAAAATTATTCAAGATTCGAAATTTAGGGTCGAAATTTCCACCCTAAATTTGTCACTAAAAATTTAATTTACTTTCAAAAATTTTCACAAAAATTTTAAAATTTCACACCAAAATAAAATATTTCGCGGTTTTCATTTAGGGTCGAAATTTAGGGTCGAATTTTCGACCCTAAATATTAAAATATTTTAGGGTCGAAAATATGTCGACCCTAAATTCTATCCACAAAAACAACCAACAGACATCACTAACTTTTCACATCTTCTTTTCCCATCTTCATAAAAAAACGGGACATCCTTATTCACCACCACCACCAATCCGTATTCACCACCACCACCACGCACCAATCCGTCTTCACCACCACCACCAATCCGTCTTCATCTTCATCCGTCCCACCACAGTCTCATCCCACCACCACCACGCACCAATCCGTCTTCACCACCACCACCAATCCGTCTTCATCTTCATCCGTCCCACCCATCACCACCACCATTATTATTAAAGGTAATTGATAATTTGTTTAAATTTGTTAAAATGATAATGATAATTTGTCTAACTTTGTTAAATTGATAATTTGTTTAATTTGTTATAATGATAATGATAATGATAATGTCGGCAGCAATACCACCACCACCACCGACGACAGCAATACCACCACCGACGGCAGCAATAGCAACCACCACCGCCGGCGGCAGCAGCACCACCACGGCAGCAGCAACAGTAGCCACTTTATAATAAAGGTGGGTGTTTATTTTTCTTATATTAAAACGTATGAGCTAATTTTTTTAGTTGTTTTCGGCTTATTTTGGCTTAATTGATTTCGGGTTATATTTAGTCTTAGTTGATTTCGGATTATATTTAGGCTTAGTTGATTTCAGCTTATTTAGGTTTAGTTTATTTAGGCTTAGTTGATTTCGCTTAGTATATATAGTTGATTACGGCTTAATTCTTTTAGGCTTAATGGATTACGGCTTATATATGGCTTAATATTTATTTAGGAATTTCGACTTATATATATATAGGCACGAGTTTAATTTTTTTATATGTTTATCGTAGCCAAGACCCAAGTCACAGCCGAGAACCGAATTCCCGAGTCACAGTCGTATAAAAGGTAATGTTTTTTTTTTGAAATTATTTTAGTGTTTGTTTCAAATTAGATAAAATCTCGAAACCAACTAATTTAGATTTTTTTTATTTTATGTTTGTGTTTGGTTAGCACCGGGACAGTCGGGACAAGTTACTCATCCGGACCTTTTTTTCTATCTTTCCATCTTTGTTTATTTCAGCCGTGACCGAGGTGTGTAATTAATATTATGCATATGTTTATTATATTATATATTGTTAGTCTTTTGTAGTAAATAATTTTAGGAAGTTTTAGGATTCTAGTCGATTAATTTTAGAAAAGCCCCGTCCGAAATTAATCAACCTTAGAAAACCCGTCCGAAATTAATTTATTAGAAATTAATTTCGGAAAGTCCCCATTTTTGGGACTGCTTTTTGAATGTTTTGTCTCATTTAGGATATGAATGCGTATAACTGGTTTATTATTTGAGATGATTTCGACAACGTTTCTCCTTTACTCCTACGAATATGTCTTTAAACACATATTTGGGGAGTAGAGGGGAAATGCTGCCGAAATATTCTTGAATAGTAAATCAGTTATACGCATTCATATATGAGACGAAACATTCAAAGAGTGGGTTAGGATTGCCTTCCATAGTGCACTAGTAGGTGAAAAAACATTCCTGATTGTTTGTTTTAAGGTGTTTAATTAAATCATTTATTTGAATAATGTTTATTTGCAACGCAGTTATGATAATTGATAAGAGTTGGACAACTATATCCAATCGTAATTCCGATGAATTTTTATATGGTCTTTTCACCTTCCTCGAGCATTGTAAGACATTTGTGTACCCCATCACACAAATGATCCGTTGCCCATGTAAACGTTGTTGTAACTGTGAGAGATTGGTTGACCTCCACACTCTTGAGGTACACTTATCCCAACACGGGTGGGACGAACATTATACCACTTGGAAATATCACGGTGAACCGATTCTTTCGCTTCCTACACCAGTATCACATTCACCTGAACACCTTGACATGAATACGTTCTTAGAAGATATTTCTGTAACTAATGTCGAAACTCCACCGACTCAAACTCCTTCGACTCAAACTCCTCCGACTCAAACTCCACCTGATCAAACAACGGGTCCTAATAACGAGTTTGAAGAGTTACTTAGTAGGTCCACCCAAAAGTTGCACACGCTTACCAATTTGACTACATTGGAATTTACAACAGAGATTGCACACATCAAGGTTTTAAATAAAATTAGTGATGTCAGGTTTAACCAGATTCTAGCTTGTCTCCAGAAGTTTTGTACCCGTAGTCAAGGTTTCAATTTTCCATCGTCATACTATGAAATCAAGAAGACATACAGAAAGATCGGGTTAGGATACGAATCGATTTATTATATTGGGGATCAGAGGATAACAAAAAGAGGGATGATTGTCCAGTCTGCGGAGAGAGTAGATATAAAGACCCCAAGAAAACAAAGGGGAAGTTGGTTGCAAACAAGGTGGTGCGTTACTTTCCGTTAAAACCTAGACTTCAACGCATGTTCAACACAAAACACATAGCAAAGTCGATGACTTGGCATGCTGCCGGACAGTCTAAGGATGGCAAGTTGAATCACCCCTGTCACGGTAAAGCATGGAAACATTTTGACTTGATGGTACCTGATTTCTCTAGTGACCCTAGAAACGTTCGATTAGGGTTGGCTGCTGATGGTTTTAATCCTTATGGCATTATGAGTCAAAATTACAGCATGTGGCCGGTCATATTGACAGCATACAACACACCACCGTGGATGTGTATGAAAGAAACTTCTTTAATGTTGACGATGTTAATTCCCGACCCTAAATCACCTGCAAAAGATATTGATGTTTTCCTGGCGCCTTTGATTAAAGAACTCAAAGATTTATGGAAAGGAGTCAGGACGAAAGACGCTGCTACGGGTACTTATTTCGATATGAAAGCGGCGCTTTTATGGACCATCAATGATTTTCCAGCTCGGGGTAGTCTTTCTGGGTGGGTTGGGCAAGGCTACTACGCATGCCCCACTTGTAACAAGGACACTCCATCGATGGCTATCAAGAACAAAATTGTTTATGTTGGTCATAGAAGATGGTTAAGAACAAATCATTATCTAAGGAGTAAAACTAGGCAATTCCATGGTAAAGCCGAACGGAAGCCTAAACCGAGAAAGTTTACCGAAATGGATATCCAGTTACAAATTAATAGCCTCTTGAGTCGTAAGCCGGGGAAGCATCCAAAAATTAAGAAAAGCAACCCACCTCCTGATAGAAATGTTGAATTGAATTGGACTAAGCGTTCTATCTTTTGGGAGCTTGAGTATTGGCCCTTTCTTCTACTAAAACACAATTTGGATGTCATGCACATCGAAAAGAACGTGCTTGAGGCAATACTGAATATCTTGTTACAAAACGATAAATCCAAATACACGGCAAAGGCAAGGCAAGACTTGGAAAAATTGGGAGTTCGACCCGAGTTGTGGTTAGTTCCAAAAGGAAACGGGAAGTTTGAGAAGCCTCATCCAAAGTACTCTTTCACCAAAGCTAACAGGGAACTTTTTTGTAAATTCATCAAAGGAGTTAGACTACCTGATGGGTTTGGATCCAACTTTAAGCAAAAAGTCACCGCTAATTATGACAATATAACGGGCATGAAATCTCATGACTGTCATATAATGATGCAACGGTTACTTCCTTACGGAGTACAACAATACTTGCCGAAAAACATTGCAGATCCTATAATCCAGCTTTGCTTGTTTTTTAAGCAGCTTTGTTCTAGAATTTTGACGGAGGAGGACATGGTAAAAGCTAAAAACCAATTGATCAGTGTGATGATTAATTTAGAGCAAATCTTTCCTCCTGCTTTTTTTGACATAATGCCTCATTTGGTTGTACATCTACCCGATGAGGCTATTCTAGGTGCCCTCATTCGCTGCAGGTGGATGTATCCATTTGAAAGATACATGAATAAGCTAAAGAATTATGTCCGAAATAAAGCAAAGCCCGAAGGTTCTATTGCGGAGGGTTATGTTGCAGAAGAAGCATTAACTTTTTGTTCGCGTTATCTTGCTGAGGATGTCGAGACGAGATTTAACCGTCTTGACAGGAATGACGACGGTTTGCCTGAACAAAAAGATAAATTCCAGGTGTTCCGGTCCGCATGCAAACTGATGGGTAGAGTCAAAGATATTCATATGAGTTTAGATGTTACGCGGGCAGTTGTATGGTATATACTTAACAACAGTCCTGAAATCGAATCAGACATCTTGGCTTACAAAGAGTATGTCTCTTCCTTATCTATATTTTAAAAAATCTTCTTTCGGGATGACTTATCCTAATATCATGAACTTTTGCAGAGAATCACCTGATAACGTGGAAACGAGGTTTCCCACCTGGTTTAGTCACAAGGTAAATACATTAGATATATTACCTTGGAGTTATTGCTCATATATCTAAATATGTTTGTATCTCTTTCGTAGATTCATGAAAAAAAACCGACAGGCGACTGTAATGAAGAGTTATTCTCTTTGGCATGTGGACATACTAGTGCATGTACATACCCCGCTTGCGTAGTTAACGATGTGAGGTTTGTGATACATGAACGCGATAAACTTCACACCACTCAATGCAGCGGTGTTTCAACAGCCGGGCTTGATGGAGAGATGTATTATGGTCAACTCGAAGAAATTCTGGAGCTCACTTATATCCGGAACCGCAAGGTTGTGTTGTTTCGATGTAAATGGTTTGACACCATTAACCCCCCAAATTGTACGAAACGCAATAGACGTTCTTACATTGAGCAGGGCATACATCATATTTTGACTAATAAGGAATTTCACAAAAATAACCAATACATTCTTGCGACACAAGTATCACAAGTATTTTACCTTGAAGACCTTGCTAGAAAACCAAAGGGTTGGAAGGTGGTCGAACATGTTTATCATGGCGATGTTGAAGAGTCCGATCAAGATGTTATACATGGTAGCAGTTCATCAAATTTTACGCTGAATGTTGGTTTGACTTGTTTGGAGGATACAAATTTGAGTTTGAATGACGAATCGGCAGAAGTGTCCGCCACACAGGTTAATGAAGACGATGATGATCTAATCAATAATGAAGATGATGACGTTGCACATGCCCTTGATGATGATGATGTTCAAATGTCTGATGATGATGAAGTGAACCCTAATAATGTTGTTGAAGAAGTTTTATCTAGCGATGATTCAGATTGTGATAATTGATCTTAAGTTGTAATTTGAATAAAACAATGATTTAATCTTTAGATGTGTAATTTTTTAATGAAATTGTTCTTATATGTTTAAATGTGTAAATTTTTATGAATTTGTGTATTAGCATTAACCGGTCCACGAAATTGTGTGTTCATGTACTTGTTATATTACAAATGGCGTGTGTAGGTGGTAGATCACACGGTGGGGATGGTGGTGGTACTCCACCTAGACGACCTACAAAGTCCGTACCTGGCAATTGCGAAAGTAAGAAATTGTGATTTATTTTTATTTTATGTCAACTCTTATTGTTAATTAAGTGTGTTTGATTTTCACGAATCAATAACTTCAATAACTAATCTTTGCAGGTGACCCGATACCACATATGGTTACGGTTAATACGAGCCTAAGGAGGAAGCATAGGGCGCATGGAGGACCTTTGCCAGTTACATTTGATGTTTATGATCTTAATAGCTTCCATCCGTTAGGCGATAATGCTGCGATGTTGAGCTCTCTGATGGGGGAAACAGTCCGACCACTTCCACTTGCTTGCGAGTGGGAACAAATACCATTGCACCTCAAAGCCCATATCTTTCCTACACTTGAGGTATTAATTGTTTGCGTTACATCTAGTCTTATTAACTGTTTTGGTTGAAAATTGTTTGTTTATTTAAATGCATATGTTTACATGTAGACCTATTTCAACCTGACGGGTTGGTTGGATAGTCGTGATAGTGTGACTTATGACGGGGTAACATATGTGGTGGGAGAAAGGATAAAAAATGGAATTAACTGTAAGTTGAGGCTACTTTGGCGCAAAAATAGGAACTTGTTAAAGCGTGACTATTATTCTATCCATGATTCGGCCGAGGAAGCGGCGCTTGTACCGCCCCCATCGAGTTCTACATGGGCCAACATATCAGCAAGGGAGTGGCTTGATTTGTGCCGGTATTGGTCCGACCCGAGACAGGTGAGGAGAAGTGAAGTTAATGCAGTTAACCGCTCGAAAAACAAAGTTTCTACACATCAAGGGAAAAAATCATTCGCTCAAGGAAGGAACGAATATGTAAGAATCGTTATAGTTTTTGTGATCATTTAAAAGTTTTATATTGTTTATTTGTATCTTGTTATTAATTTTTTTTGGTAAAGATCTTGTTATTAATTTATTTAATATTGTACAGAAAGTCAAGCATGGGTCCCACGAGGACCTTATACAAACTTGGAAGAGGGCACGCACAAACAAGAATGACACTATGTCCGAGGAAAATGCAGACAGATATGTAAGTAATTTAATTTATACATGCTTTAATAACATATTTTTATTTGTTTTTAACTTCTTTTTTTCTTTCTTTTTCACAGTCGAGAATGATGGCCATAAAAGAAGCGATTTCTTGCGGTGCTGAGCAGTACAAAAGTGATCAAGAAATAATTGATCTAGTAAATCCGAGCCGCAACACTCAAAATATCGTCGGCAGGGGCAGGAAGTTGCCGGGTGGTGGTACCTCATATGGATGCGGGAGTAGTTCTTATAGTGAGGGAGTGACTCGCGAACAACTCTCGGAGGTACTTAGGATTCATGAGCAAGAAAAAGAGCTGTTGAGGAAGCAAACCGAGGAGGCGCAGCAACGGGCTAATTTGGCCCATATGTATGCTAGTGTGGCGCAACAAAATGCTAAGGTAAACAACGCCCGCCTAAGTCATTTGATTTCTCATTATACTTCACATGTGGGTCGAGGGTATACCGGACCTAATAACCCTTTTATACCGCCACCCCAATT
This sequence comes from Glebionis coronaria, assembly GCA_025667525.1. Taxonomy (NCBI): domain Eukaryota; kingdom Viridiplantae; phylum Streptophyta; class Magnoliopsida; order Asterales; family Asteraceae; genus Glebionis; species Glebionis coronaria. The sequence goes on along the minus strand of CM046877.1, from coordinate 628,038,144 downwards.
CGCTTCTATGCCTGGCATGTCTCAGATCCCTGGTATGCCTCAGTTCCCTGGTATGTCTCAGGTCCCTGTTATGCCCCAGTTCCGGGGTATTCCTCCCCCTCCCGGATTTCCATATAATGCTCCACTCAACCCACTCCAACCTCCATTTACCCAAAATAACAGTTTCAACAACTGTAATCGACCCGTTGTCAACACCACTGGCCCCTCGAGTTCTAACTCTCGGGAAAGTCCCAACTATACCGTCAGCCTAAATCCTCATCAAAATGATACTCGGACCGTCGACGAGTTGGCTCGAGATCTTGAGAATGCCAACAACATGTCCGATAATGAGCTAATTAACTCGGATGCTGATGAGGGGGATGATTCGGGTGATGATGATCAGGCCGGGGACTATTCAGATTAGGAGTTGTTGTTGGTTTTAGACTTTTTATTTTGTGTAATAACTTAAGACTTGTTAAATTGTGAAACATGGATTTATTGTGATGTGTAATAATTTTAGACTTGTTACATTTGTGAAATAAGGATTTGGTGAAATGTATTCTAACGTTTTGGCTATTTAACGTATTGTAAATTATTAGTATTGTATTGTTTAGTGATTTGTAATATTGTGGATTTGTTGAAATATAGATTTTTTCCGGAAAAAATGCCGGAAAAAAATCTGGAAAAAACCTGCAAAATGCAGTTTTTTTTGCCCAGAAACCATTTAGGGTCGAAATTTCGACCCTAACCATATAGGTAGGGTCGAAATTTCGACCCTAAATTATAGCTAGGGTCGAAAATTTCGACCCTAAGACTTAGGGTCGAAATTTTTGACCCTAGGTTTCGACCCTAAATCCATCCTGCACGCATGATTTCTGGAAAAAAAATACTATAAAATGTTTAGGGTCGAAATTTTCGACCCTAAACTTGAAATTTTTTTCGACCCTAATTTATTAAATTTAAAAAAAAAACGTTTTCACAAACTTTTTAAAATTTACACGTGGATATTAATTAGGGTCGAAAATTTCGACCCTAAAATTGAATCATATTTCGACCCTAATTTAATACATAAAAAAAAAAACTTTTCACAATGATTTTTAAATTACACGTGGATATTATTTAGGGTCGAAAATTTCGACCCTAAATTACAAAGGCTTTCGACCATAAATTTTGGTCAAAATGTTTGCTGAAAAGTGGTGGGCCCCATTTTTTCGACCCTAAATTACAAAGGGTATTTCGACCCTAGTTTTTTAGGGTCAAAAAGTTAGGGTCGAGCACTTAGGGTCGAATATTTCGACCCTAAATATTAGGGTCGAAATCCCTTTGTATTTAGGGTCGAAATTTTCGACCCTAAACCCACATTTTGTTGTAGTGAGTCTAGACAACCTTAAAATCCAATTCAAGGTAGATTTTGGCCACTTTAACATTCAAACTGAAGTTGAAGAGTAAAAAAATGAGCGATATAACTTTGAACTCATAAGGTTGTGCTTCTTGGTGAATACTAATTCCTAAGCTATCTATTTTCTGAAAAAATGATCTAGGTGAGTTGTAGTCACAAATCACAATTGATCTAAGCCATCAGCATACCAGAAACCTGAAAAGCAAGGATAACTTCCCAAGCCACCATTCACTTAAAACCAAAATCACGAACTAGAGCCTTAATCTACAGGACACTAAAAATGAGTAGCACAAAAAAAGGCTCTTGAATGAAAAAAGAGCGTTCGTGGAAAACAGTTGATACCTGTGTATGTAAGTGGGGTTGTGTATACAATTCCTGTGGAATTGAACATCCATCTCATCCGAGACGCTAGTTTGGAGACTTAGCGGCCTTTTGTAAGTCGCAGGTCCTTTCAATCAGACTAAAAAATTAAAAATCATAAGCATGTCATATTTAAATAATCATAAGAACATCATATTGATAGGATTTTCTCATATAGCCATGTGCAGTGACTTAATTTAGCGTTAAATTAAGAGCCGAGACATATCAGATCATCATTGGAGGTCATGTCCAAAGTCCAAACTTAAAAAAAAAACACAATTCCTTTTCATTTGCAGACTAGATCCTTTTTCTCCCGCACGCGTAACATTCATAAACTATTCATTTAAAGCCTACACTATCGAGATTAAAGCATTCACACATAACACTTGCAACTTCATGTAATAAACACGCTAATTATGATTAGTGTGGCAAAGTAGCATCCACATTACTACATTGATGAAATGTTTTCTCCATCAGCATCACATGCAAAGAAGTCAGAAATCAGCAAAGCGGCAGCATGAAGTTGATCAAATTCGTATCTGCATCATCTGATAATGGAAAATACAAGTGAGAGCGGCAGCATAAAGTTGATCAGTAATAGTCAACCATATATTCAGTTCATAGGTTACAACTTTAACTGTTAGAAAAGAACCAGCTTCTGGGAAACATTAAACTGAAATAGTCTTTTACGCGGATTGAACCTTTTCCCATGAGACCAGATGTATAACGAAATCTTGTTACCAAGTGCTCTTGCCTTGAGGATATCAATAGAGTGCTGAAGCGCCAGCAAGAACTTGTCATTCGGTTGAAGAAATATTTAGACGGTGAACTTAGAAGAAGATATACGGTTTGGGTCACATATCTGATACAGGAGGAAGTATGAAAACAAAGCAAGTTTTCATACATAAGCTGTATTGCACATTCTGTAATGGGAGTTTGGGACTTTTAAGAATCTCAATTCTGTTGGTCCAACATAGACGAGTCCAAGTCTTGACCAAGCACGGAAGCGTGTCATTGAGTGATATGACTGAAGAAGTGTTCCGAAAGCTACTTATTAATTAGACACATATAGCGGCTTTGCAATACTTGAAAGCAATATTATTTCTACTGTCCATTTGTATGTGAGGAACTATCTATGGCAATGGATGAGACCTTGATTCCTACTTTTGTGTATGATAGAAGCAGTAACACAGTCGAGTTTTCATCAAGTGTGTTAATGGCTGTGTTTTTAACATTTCCTGCTAAGGGTATCTGTTAACTCCTACCTAATATTTCAACTTTCAGGTGCGGCATACCTGCACTGCACTGATAAACAAGTCAAATTTTTATCAAGTTACTTGGGAAAGAGACGTAAAAGTGGAAAAAACAAGCTCAGCGTATATAACAAGGCATGCAAATAAGTCCTAGCTTTTATCAGATTATTCGGGCATAAGCCCCAAATCATGAAGAATCACGTGCAAGATCTAAATATCAACGAGTTATGGAGTAGCATCTTTTAGTTTGATATTGATTTGTATCAACATATTCACTTTCTTTTTGACAAGGGTTACAAAGAAGCTGCAAAAGTTGCAGATTACAATGGAATAATTATCAGCGACCATGTTTAAAAAGATGAAGCTTTTCATTGCAGGAAATTATGCACAATCATAATCGATCTGCACATCACCTTCAGAAAAAGTATAAAAGACAAGGAGCTATTGACATGTAGTCGTTTAGTATGATTTCATTAAAAACAGATGGGCACAAACAGCAAGATCAAGCGATGTCAATGATCAAGAGTGTCGTGTTGATCAAGAAATGGAAAACGAAGTTGGATCTTTTTCCTCTTCGCCATCATTCATGTGAGAGAATTTTGACCCATTACTTGATCATAACAGGGATCCGAATCATCTGATGATCCAAGCTAGAAGCGAGAGTGGCAGCATGAATTTGATCACTAATAGTCAACTGAATATATCTTTAGACAATGTCACTTAAAAACTTTCCGTTCAGTTGAAGATATCTTTTCACAGTGAACTTAAAAGAAGAAATATTATTCTGATACAAAATGGTATTAAGAGAACAAATCAAGCTTTCCATACATGATAGGCTTGAGCAAGTGTACATATTAGTACTTTAGTAGTATCATACAACAAACTAGAAACACTAAATTAACATTAAAATTACAAATACTATCGGAACTGTATATTTATCATTTCATTAATTCCATGCTTCTTCTTCACGATATGTCTCGACCAAAAAAGGCATCGTGACGTGTGCTTAGGTGACACAATTTGTGTACGTTTCCAATGATCCTGGTCATGCTCAAACTCAAGCTCAAAATCTCAAATGACACTTTAAAACTAATCTTTTGATTGACCTCAGAAAATGTAATTTCCGACAACACAACTTACTCTAACAATAAGTAACTAATTTAACTTTAACTGACCCATCATCATTGGGTCATTCCATTACTTCCGTGTGCTTAGATGACACTTATGCCTTACACAATCTGTGTATGTTTCCAGTTATGAAAGTAAGCTAAATCAAAAGTTGGCATTCTTTCTTTGGCATCAATCATGAGTAACAAAGTCTTTTGAACCCTACAAAAATAAAATCCATAAACACAATGAGCTAAAAGTTTCTTTCTAGTATCAGATCTGAAAAGTAGAAAAAGGAGAAAAAGAAAACAACATACCCTAATAGTTTGGTTTAAAGTATCATTAATAATGTGTGTTTGGTTTGATTTGGAGATATAAGTGTTTTTTTCTAAAAGAGAGAAGAAGATATTTTTTTTGTGAAGTGAGAAGTACAACTAGCCAGTAGTTGTTTAAAAGAAAATTTGCATGCAGAAAACCAGGAAGATGTCATATAAACACATGGGGCATTGGGTATTGGAGTAGGAAGAGATAAGAGAATTGCCTAAATGGTATATCAAGTGTGGATTTTTTAGATTACATAGTTAGGATATAGTTGGGGAGATAATATAAGGTTTTTTTTTTATTTAAATAAAAAGTTTATGTGAAAGATATAAATGTATTTGTTAGTACTAACTACCAAGTATATTTATTTGGAGTATAATGTAAAATTGAACCAAATCAAAATACAAATTTAGTTTTTGGGTGAACTATGGGTGTGAAACTTTGAACCGAAAATCAAATTTATATAAATATATACTATTTTTTACGATGTTGCAAAACAAGATATACAAAGCCGATTAATCGTCGTGTAATCACTACAAGGCTATCAACCTTGTCGATTTATGTAAAAGCAACTAATGGCAGTCAATTGTGGTTAACAACGATCAAGAGAAATTAAACTGCCACAAACGTGTAAATCTTGCTGAAAATACTGAAAACTCACTGCAAACTTGTGTTTATCATTTATAGCAAGTATTTATATGTATAGTAAGTTTGATTTTTAGAATAAAATTGCCAAACACCTAAAACTTATTAGAAATACCAAAAACTTTCCGAAAAATACTTAGAATTTGCTAAAAGTGTGGATCCGATTAATCCCGTATAAAATGATTACAAGTTACAAGGTGGTTTACAACCTTGATTTTTTATATATTTATATATAAAATAATTTTTTATTCAAAAATATAAAAATATTTTTTTGCTAAAACTTTATATAATTAAAATGTTAAAAATATAAATGATGTAATTCAAGTTATTCGAAGCAGCTAGAAAATTAAACCGAATTTAAATTTGGTTTTTTCGTTTTTAGTTCGGTCGGTTTTCTTTTTTTCCTAGAAAAATATACCCGAATAACCCAAGAACCGAATCGATAAACACAATATCCCCAATATTTAACCCAAACAACACATTAACAAAGTCTCATTACTTCTATAAAAACATGAGTTCATAAAGGCAGCTTATGAGCATTTCCTTCCTATCAGTTTGTTATGCCTCAGTCGATGTGGGACAACGTTAAAATGAGGAAGAGTGTATAAACACATAATGTATAACTTAATAAGAAAGAACAACATAGATGATATTAGTCATTTGATTTTGAAGTCCATCCTTGAGATCGAAAGTATATGGTAGTTGGGTCAAAAAGTTACTTGGTGTAAGTGTGCAACTTGTCGATAGTTGAAACCTTTTCAAGGGCTAACTTGCAAATATGAGTCAATGATCTTGGAAAATGATAGTCTTGATGGCGAGGTGATTCTTAATTAGCATCTTGCTCCTTCCACTAAAACTGCATCACGATGAAATAAAAAGGTTCACACTTGTCGCATACGTTTCTTGGTTCTACCTATGTTGTTTGCATTATCTGTTGAAATCTTCAAATGCAGAAACACTTGCATAAGATTTAGAGGATAAATAACAATATTTGAAATCCTAATGATTTCCAAACTTTATATACAAGAGACCATGCAGTGTCGCGAGTCTTCTTTTATTCTTTCGAAAACTACCTATGTCGAACACTGACCATATTTGGAAAGTCCGATACCTGGAGTCTCATTATGTCATTTGCAGTCACCTTGGTTGACTCTAAACTCGGTGATTTCATCTTTTTAAATGGCTTCAAATGCTGCTGGTTACTCGTGAATTTGATAAGTTTAGAGAGACCAACCAAGTCAGACCTGCATCTAAAGTGACACATAAAATTGTTTATCTTTAACTAACAAAAACGAATGCATTAAGTATTGCAAGTGAAGAATTTACTGATATTTCGCGTTTCTTGTTTTTAAGTGTGAGGTTGAGACTTCTCTACGGGTTTTTATTGATATATAAGTGAAGACGTAAGACGTTTGAAAAAGTGAAAGCTGTAATGGGTAAATCGGATTGAGAGACCAAATGCAACTGATATTTGCTATATGCCTTTATTTTTCTTTGTGAGTTATTAGGTATGATTCTTTGCTACTTATTAAACCCGATGCCAGCTAGTAGTGCTGCACTGGCTGAAAGCTTCCGTTGGTTCCATCACGGGTCTTGCATTTTCTCATGCGCTATATGTACTAGGTGTACGCCAAACAACTAAGAACACATATCAGATGTTGCATGAGGAAAACATAACAATAAGTACATCAGCTGTATGTTTCCAACTATCTTATCAAATTGGAAAAAAGAACTGTAGATGCAATCTCAAATGATCTGATATAAGTGAGAATTCACCGAAAAAATTGGGTTATAAGATCTACCGAAGTGGGAAGCCTTAACCGGATGTGTACAGGTAAGCTCGAAAGCTGTTCCCGTCCCTGTCAGGGGGAGATGCCAACCATCTCTCCTCTTTACGAACACAACTAGTAGGTTTCACATTTCTATTATATAGTTGTCTTTGTTTTGCTTTTCATCCGATGCAAAAGTATGCAATATCTTCTAGTTACTTGTTTAAACCCTGTTTGTCGCGATGTTTCGGTTTTGTGTAACTTGGGAAAGGAAAGGACATGATAGTCTATTAGACGTTTTTGTGAATAAGCAATTTTGATGGTTTTACATGTTTTGACACTAACGGAGATGTAGGGTTTATTCCCTACAACCCTGATTACTAGATGCGGAATCACCGATCGAAGAACACACACAATAGAATCTGACAGAAAAGTAACACGACGCCCACACAAGGTATTATCCCTAATCGTTCCCGATTAGTTTTATTGAAAGAATGACGTGTTTGGTTTGTTCCCCTCACCTCCTTTTATAGATATGAGGGGGAACCGACTCATACAATGACCTATGGGTCGGGTTGGGCTAGGACACAGCCAACCGACCTTTATTCAGTTTAGCTATTAGGAAACATGACTCTTAATCCCTAGACTCGACTTAGGAAATATAAAGACTAAATATAACAATTTCCACCTTAGACTTTATATTAGCCTATCCCAACACTCAGCAACTCCAAGCAGTGTTGTAACTTGCGTCCAGGTACCACCTTCGTCAAGGCATCTGCAGCATTGTGTTCAGTACCCACCTTCAGAACTTCAACCGTCTTTGCTTCCAAGACTTCTCTGATAAAGTGATAACGCACATTGATGTGCTTAGTCCTTTCATGAAAAACATGATTCCACGATAAGTGAATCGCGCCCTGATTATCACAATTAACTGCAACAGTGTTGAGCTTCACGCCCAATTCTTCCAAGAGTCCTCTTAGCCAAATAGCTTCCTTCACAGCCTCCGTAAGGGCCATATACTCCGCCTCTGTAGTTGAAAGAGCCACCACGTGTTGTAGCGTTGCCTTCCAGCTTACAACACATCCATGTACTAAAAATGCGTAACCAGTGAGAGACCTACCCTTATCTGGATCCTTGGCGTAGTCTGAATCAACAAAACCTGTTACGTCCACATGGTTGCCACGATTTGTCCCATACACCAAACCCACGTTTACAGTACCCTGCAAATATTTCATAATCCACTTCACTGCTTCCCAATGGAGTTTACCCGGATTCGCCAAATATCTGCTAACTACACTTACTGCATACGCTATGTCTGGCCTCGTGCATACCATTAAGTACATTAAGCTCCCAACCGCATTAGCATACGGCACCTTACTCATTCTTTCAACATCACAATCCCTAACTGGGCAATCTTTCAACGACAACTTGAATTGCCCGTCCAATGGTGTCTGAACTGACTCCCCATTGTTCATTCTAAACCTGTTTAAAACTTTAGAAATGTACCCGGATTGTGACACCCTCAGAATCTTGCGACTCCGATCCCTGAAGATCTCTATACCAAGAATCTTCTTTGCTTCCCCGAGCTCTTTCATGTCGAACTCCCTTTTAAGCAAAGACTTGGTAGCCGCGATCTCAGCCTTGCTTTTACAAGCAATCAGCATATCGTCTACATATAACAATAGATAGATATACTCCCCTGGTGCATAACTCCTGTAATATACGCAGCTGTCGTAACTGCTACGCTTAAACCCGTTGCTCAGCATATACTCATCGAACCTCTTGTACCATTGCCTAGGTGACTGCTTCAAACCATAAAGAGATTTCTTTAACAAACATACCTTGTTACCTTGTTCAAATCCCGGTGGCTGCCTCATGTAGATCACTTCTTCAAGATTTCCATGTAAAAACGTCGTCTTTACATCAAGCTGCTCCAGCTCATAATCTTTACACGCAGTCAATGCAAGTATAACCCGAATAGATGTGTGTCGAACTACCGGCGAAAATACTTCATTGTAATCAATACCTGCTCTTTGTGTGAATCCACGAGCTACCAACCTTGCCTTGTACCTAGGCTTTTGAACACCTTCAATCCCTTCCTTTATTTTGTACAGCCATTTGCAGCTCACCAGCTTTTGCCCAGCTGGATGATCTACTAACACCCAGGTCTTGTTCTTCCTCAGAGAATCCATCTCTTCTTTCATAGCAGCTTTCCACTTAGAATTGTCTTCACAAGCAACTGCTTCCTGGTATGTCAATGGTTGATGAGTATCTTCTTCCTCTGCTGCAGCAAACGCGTAAGCAACCATATTACTCTCATCCCGAAACCTTGTCGGTTTCGTTCTTATCCTTGGTTCTCTATCTCGAACCAATTGATAATCTGTGAGATCTGGTGGATGATCAATTTCTTGAACCCCTGCATCTTCATCATCGCCATCTTCCTGATCTGTCTGGTCTTCCTGATCTGACTGATCTTCATGACCTATTTGATCTTCCTGACCTGGATGGTCTTCCTCAGGCGTATGATTATTTAACCTCTGCAGTTCCACCTCAACTTGTAATTCCTCAACAGACTTATCTTTTCCTGCACCAGTATCCTTCAACGTGTCTTTGTACATGACACTTTCATTGAAGACCACGTTCCTGCTTGTGACTATTTTAGGCGATTCATTATCAAGCCTATATAGTCTGTACCCCTTCACACCTTCAGGATACCCCAAAAGAACGCATTTTACCGCTCTCGGCTCGAGCTTACCTTGTTTAACGTGTGAATACGCGACACAGCCGAAAACCCTCAACATCCCATAATCACTAGGATGTCCCGACCACATCTCCATAGGTGTCTTTTTCTCAATCGCTGTCGATGGTGACCTATTTATAAGATATGCGGCCGTACATGTCGCTTCCGCCCAGAAGGTCTTGGGCAATCCAGACTGTATTAATAAACAGCGTACCTTGTCCATGAGAGTTCTGTTCATCCGTTCTGCTAACCCATTCTGCTGCGGCGTCCCGGCAACCGTCAAATGTCTAGCAATCCCACTCTCAGTGCATAGCTGATTAAACTCCCGGTTACAGAACTCAAGACCATTATCCGTCCTAAGCTTCTTAACCGTCCTCCCAGTCTGATTTTCTACTAACTGCTTCCACTCTTTGAACTTTTCAAATGCTTCGTGTTTGAACCTGAGAACATAAACCCATACCCTTCTGGAATAATCATCGACAATAGATAAGAAATACCTTTTACCTCCCAATGATTCCACCTGAGACGGACCCCATAAGTCTTAATGAACATAGTCTATCACTCCCTGAGTAGTGTGCCTTCCTACACCAAAACGGACTCGATGTGACTTTCCCAGAACACAATTCTCACAAAAATCGAGCTTACCTAGACTCTTATTGCCAAACAAACCCTGCTTTTCCAGCACGTGTAGTCCCGCCTCACTGATATGTCCCAGTCTTTTATGCCAAACCTGCACAAGACTGTCTTTCTCTTCAACACTAGCATTAAGCTCACCGACCAATGCATGGCCATCCAAAGAGTACACGCAGTTCTCCCTTCTGGTTCCAGATATAATAACCCTAGAACCATTAATCACCTTGATTTTGCCTGACTGCAATTTTACGGTATATCCCTCTTTTTCAAGAGTTCCCAGCGATATCAAGTTTCTTTTCAATTCAGGAATGTACCTGACATTGTTTAACACGAAACTTGACCCATCTTTCAGTTGTACCTTTACCTTGCCAATACCCCTGATCTTGCACTCCCTGTTGTCGCCCAACAGTACGGTGCCCCCATCGCATTCCAGAAAATCAAAAAATACATCTAACTTGGGTGACATGTGGTATGAACCTCCTGAATCCATGATCCAATCTTGCAGTCTTTCTGCACTCGTCACCATCATCACCTCAGGATCGTCGTAAATCGAACCACTGGAGCTTGGTTGATCATCTTTCTTGACGTAACCTTTTGACTTCTTGCGATTATTCTTCGGACAGTCTCTTCTCAAGTGCTCCTCAGATTGGCAAATAAAGCATTTGAGTCTTCCACCTCGAGATTTCGATCTTGACTTTTCCTTTGACTGATGCGAATTCCTGCGATCAGTTCTTCCCCTCACATATAACCCTTCACCATCATCCCCCTTCGCCTTGGATCTTTCTTTGATTTCCTTTGAATTTAGTGTGGCCATCACGTCCTCCAAAGTCAAATCTTCCCGTCCATAAAGCAAGATATCCACAAAGTGTTCGTATGATGCTGGTAAAGACGTGAGTAACAATAAAGCAAGATCTTCATCCTCGAATTTTACCTCAATATTTGCTAAATCAAGAACGATTTTGTTGAACTCATCTATATGCTCGCAAATCTTTCGTCCAGCCGGCATGTAGAATGTATACAACTTCTTCTTCAGGTACAACTTGTTGGCCAACGACTTTGTCATGTACAAAGACTCGAGCTTTGACCAAACCCCCGCTGCAGTCGTCTCCCCGATAACTTCTCTCAGGACCTTGTTACCTAAACACAAAATCATGGCACTGTGAGCTTTCTTGTCAAGCTTAGATTTCTCTTCAGCTTCCATATTCGCGGGGAAAACCTCCAGAGCTGCTTCACATCCGTTCTGGATTAATAAAGCACGCATCTTGATTCTCCATAACCCGAAATCGCCAGTTCCGTCGAATTTCTCGATGTCAAACTTGGCTCCCGTCATTCTTTATCCCTTTGTTAATTTGTTAAACCTTGTGAAACCCTCACAATCACAAATCAACAAAGTTGCTTCGGTAATTCGCTAAACCTCGTGATACGTTAAACCTCAGGATCAAAAATTACGAAGTCCCCTTGTGTAAGAAAACCCTACAAAGTATTATCCTTTTTGTTTTATATAAAACAAAACAAAAAAAAGAATCAGGTTGAAACAAAATACTTGGCCCAAAAACCTAGGCCCAATACAAACCCCGATTATCAAAACCCTTTGTAGTATGTTGACTTTTATATAAAAAAAAACCAACGTCTTGTTCTTTCTCTGTGTCTTATGTCTTCTCCCTGACGACAGAAACAAGAACAACAATGGCAGATTGATCCTCCGAATCGAAAACCTACCAAACCCTTTTCTAATTCGATCACCTGCTGCTTCTTGATGTCGATTACCCCCAACACCAAGAACCCTTTTCACCGATCGATCCTAGAACCAGAAGATCTTCGACACCAAAGCTCTGATACCACTTGTAGGGTTTATTCCCTACAACCCTGATTACTAGATGCGGAATCACTGATCGAAGAACACACACAATAGAATCTGACAGGAAAGTAACACGACGCCCACACAAGGTATTATCCCTAATCGTTCTCGATTAGTTTTATTGAAAGAATGACGTGTTTGGTTTGTTCCCCCTCACCTCCTTTTATAGAGATGAGGGGGAACCGACTCATACAATGACCTATGGGTCGGGTTGGGCTAGGACACAGCCAACCGACCTTTATTCAGTTTAGCTATTAGGAAACATGACTCTTAATCCCTAGACTCGACTTAGGAAATATAAAGACTAAATATAACACGAGAGAAACGAGCCCATGCCACGATTAGTTGTTATAGAAAAGGCATTAACCCGAAACTTACTTAGCTCTATCTAAGAGTGTAAAAGAGTCGAGCTACTAATGAGCTAATCAAGATGGACAAAACAAAAACCATCTATTTTCGAAATTCTTGTTGTCTCTCCGGGAAATCTTTAACTACAAACGAGCTGTTAACGTTAGTCCCTTATTTACAATCAAATACCACATTCATAATTTATTTAAAATGTTAGACCGCGGGATTTGAGAATTGTCAATTGTGAAAGAAAATGCGTACATGATAAAATTCTGATCAAAATTCTAGTAAAGCTCATGAAATGAATAAACGTACTTGAAGCCAAAGGATCTCATACTATGTCAAAGTTCTTGGCTAACAAGAACACATTCAATCACAGATCCAACACAAAGATAAGTTCAGTCCAAGAAATGAAAGTAAAGGGATGCACAAGTACGTGGTCGTTACTAGTTAATAACAAAGATGCCAAAGGTGTTCTGGTAGTAGATATATTTTCTTTCAATTTCAGTTACCTTATCGAATCTGCAGATACTAGTTCGGTTAGTTTCTAGGTAGAGTCCAACAGGAACAACGTCGCCATATAGCTGGTACTTTTACGTGTATTGATTTCAAGCATAACTACTTCCTGTCGCACATCTTCAGGTCGAGTGGAACGAACCAATGCCCACAATAAGTCCACAGGCCACATTCTTTCCTTCGCATCATGATATTTTCAATTCATGGCAGCTATTTTTTCAGATTTCTGTTGAAAGTTAAGACTCATTTAGTGACATACTAGTTGAAAAAGCAAAAGTCAATGTCAACAAAGAGTTGCAGGCTTCAAGAATAAAGTCAGCAGAGCTAAATTGGTCAAGTTCTTGGTATATAGAGAGATTACAATTATTCATAAAAGCGAGCACACAGCTTATAGGTGCTTATCAAGCTTGAGCTTATGAGAATAGCTTTGTTACAACTTCTGAAAGCTTTTATGCGAGCTTTTCAAGAGCATAAGATCTTAAAAAACATAAGCCTCTTTAGCTTCTAAAGTAAGATCTATTAGAAGCGTATATGCCATGTTTAGTGAAATGAGCTGCAGCTTAATATCACTTTGAGAAAACCGCGGGATCTCTCATGAAGAAAAATAAAGAGATTTAAAGTCAATGATTTAACAACTAAATGATGCATTTAACCGAAACGTACCTAGCTCTATCTTAGACACTTGGACTAAAACCTCATGAGATGGTTTGATAATTACCAATAAGGTAGCATCCAACAGCCAGTAGATATATGTTTTATTTCACTTGGGTAGGGTCGTATTCTGCAATCGAATCTGCAGATGCACGTGCAGTTAGTTTCTGGTAATATCCAACAGGAACAACATTGTCATATAGTACTGTGATGTGTATTACTTTAAGGCATAACTACTCCCCGTCGAACATCTTCAGGTCATGTGGGATGAACCAAGTCCCGCAATAAGTCAGGACTCATTTAGCGACATACTTGTTGAAAAAGCAAAAGTCAGAGTCAACAACAGTTACAGTCTTTGAGAATTAAAGTCAGCATAGCTAATTGGTCAAATTCCTAGGTATATAGAGAGATTAAAATTATTCGTAAAAGCAAGTGCGCACAGCTTATAGTTGTTTATCGGGGTTGAGCTGATGTATATAGCTTTGTTACAAGTTCTAATAGCTCTTATGCGAGCTTTTCAAAAGCATAAGCTCTTGAAACATAAGCTTCTTTAGCTTCTGATATAAGATCCATGAAGAAACAACGCGACGATTTTAAAGAATTACTTATCTTTTTCTGAATTCAGCCAAAACATACTTAGCTCTATCTAAGACACTCAAACCGACTTTGAACACCAAAACATAGATGCCCAAAATACATCAAATGAACGAAAGATACATCAGCCCAAGGATCTCACACCATGTCAAAATTCCATAAAACCATAAAGTGGAACAAATAAGCTGAGCATAATAAATCCCATGTCTGTTTCTTACAGAAATCTTGTCTTTATAGTGTTTCAAAGCCTCAAAATGAAGTAACCACAAATAGGTATATTCGGCTTGTTCCGCTCTTTTTTGCATAAATAGGTAATTAGAAATTGAGTATAAACGATATTACGTAGAAAAAAGTTGAACAATTTGATTAGTCTTTTTCCTTCTCAGTAGACATACAAAGAAAAGATGACCATTTTGATTACTTATATAATCGCCGAACATGATGTTCTTTATTATTAAAGCATAAACAGACAGTTGATGGATAGGAATTCTTCGTAGTTTACTGCCGAAGTTTGACAAAGCTAGCTACCTTCAGTTGTGACTTGTGAGTCATAAAGTTGAAGTTTGCACAAGTATGCTTACTTAACAATGAAGAGCTAAATCCAAAGTCGATTAAACTGAAATGTCCCAACCACGATTGCATGTGAGGTCGACAATGCCAAGACACCAGAAACATCTGATGGGAATGATTCAAATGACGCAGAAGGGAGACATCCAGCATTAACGCTAGGATTAAATAAGCCAACATAAGGATTTCTCCCGTTGCTTGTAGACTTGTAGTTATAAAGAAACCCTCATAATTCAGGAGATCTTGGTTACATGATCCCGGTCATTGGGTTAACCACATTTACTGGAAATGAACAATATCCCAATCAGGTAACTTAGAACTTTACCAGAGGGCATGAAAGACTCTTGTAAAAGTAAGAACCTCGCACCTGTGTGCATTGTTCTTCCTCAAAAGAAATGTCTTTTGACCCGTTCGCTTTTAGTGAGTTTTACTTAATTTGACCCGTTTGAGATACATAACAATCCAAATCGACTTCTTTATACGTTTTGAATCAACGTCACTTAAAAACTTTCCGTTCAGTTGAAGATATCTTTCGACAGTGAACTCAAAAGAAGAAATATGGTTCGGAACATTATTCTAATACAAATGGAATTAAGAAAACAAAACAAAGCTTCCATACATAAGAGGCCAAAGTAAGTGATCATACAACAAACTAGAAACACTTAAAATGAGATGCACCAAGCCCGTGGCCTCAACAACAAACTACAAATACTATTGAAACTATTACGGAGTATCTACTAGGGAAGCTTTCTGATGCACCAAGCCAGTGGCCTCAACTGCAAACAAAAGGAAGGCGGGTTAAGTTCCGCTCCGTGCATTCCTTTCCGAGGGATTCCAACATCAAAGACGATGGTATTATGAAGGTAATCTAAGCCAGACACGCATTAAGTAATTCCATGGGTTTTTCTTCCCCGATATCACCTCGCCTTCGACGATTGGTGTCCGTTTCTAATGATCCGGGTCATGCTCAAGCTCAAATGAATGCTACTGAGCCTTCTGGTTGACCTCAACAAATTTTATTTTTTTAGGAACAACTACAACTTTCACCTTTCTGGTGAATTGACCAGCTTCCCAAACATTCTGACCAGTCCTTTTGTATGATTCCATTTCGCCTAGCCTCATCTGCAAACTTCGTGAAAACGAAGGCAGGTTGTGTTCTGCCCCGTCCATTTCTTTCTAAGCGATTCCAGCAGCAAAGATAATCCCCAGTATTATGAAAGTAAGCTAAATCAAAAGTTGACATTGTATCTTTGGCATCATCAATCATTAGTAACAAAGTGTTTGAAACCTACAAAAACAAAACCGATCCATGAATACAAAAGCCTAAAATATGAAAAATAAGAAAATAATAATAGTTTGTTTCTAGTTTTAGATCCGAAAAGTAGAAAAAAGACAAATAAAAAAAAATACCCAATTTTGTCAAGAAGATCTTGAAGCCAATTGTTTTGGATTGAGATCTGCTTCATGCGATTCATGGATAAAAGTATTAAGGTTATTTAAAGCATCAAGGATCCTTATTGGAAAAAAGACCCGAACAAGTAAATCATCCCACACCCACAATTCACCAATCTTGTGTTTTTTCTAAGACAGACCAAAAGAGAGAAGATATATTTTTTTTTGTGTGAAGTGAGAAGTAACTAGCTGCTAGATGTTTATAAAGAAATTAAACTTGCATACACAAAACTAGAAAGATGTCATATAAGCCACATGGGTTTTGGAGAAGAGATAAGAAAAGATGTCACATTGCCTAATTGGTGTACTAAATGTGGATTTTCTAGATAGGTTTGTAGGATTTTGGAGATTACACGTATATTTATAGTTAGGAGATAATGTAAGTTTGTTTTTTAAATTTAAATAAAAAATTTATGTCAAATGTATAAATGTATTTGTTAGTAGGAAGTATATTTATTTTAGTATAATGTTAAAATTGAACCAAATCGAAATACAAATTTGGTTTTAAAGGTGAAATATGGGTTTGAAACTGATACGACCCTCTCAGGTAGTATCGGGATAGTGGCACCCCTTCAAGCGTGATGCTAGCTCCTTAAGAAGAAGATTAGAAAACCATAGACATTTTATTGATTCATTTAATTCACTGCTTACATTGATAACAATAAAGGTATTTATAAAACATGAAAACCCTAACCCTAAGATAAATAATAGTGGCCCGTTTGGCCCAACCCATTCATACCATGGCGTAACATTCCTCACTCCTTCGAATTCACCTTGCCCTCAAGGTTACGTCTTGAAAAAAACTCTTGATTCCCGGGTCCCAAATTTTGACACGTTTCCTAAGCATTTGCACACTCTGTTCAAACTTGTTCTTTGGCTCTAGAAGTAAAAAAATCTGGATTTCTGCTCTTGATTCCTTCCATTCGGATGTAACAGGCCATATAGCTCTATTGAGCCATTCGTCAACAAGTTGTGATTCACTAACAACAAGCTGCGATTTACCAACCATAGGCTGCGATTCACTCACCATAAGTTGCGGTTCATTAACTATAGGTTGCGATTCATTAGTAGGTTGTTGAGATTCAAGAATAAGGTGCTGCGATTCCCCAACAAGCTCAAGGTGATCTTTGTTAGGTTCGGATGTAACATTCCTCACTTCTTCAGGTGCAACTTCTAGTGCAACGGCTGGTGTTGTAGAAGAATCAACCACTTTCTTTTCAATAGTATGTTTTTCTTCTACAATTTCCTCAAGACGAGTCTCTACTATACGGGCTAAGTAGAAGGCTTCGCCTAATGTTGAAGGAGTGGGGAGTATTAGTGATTGGGCAGCGGAAGGTGGAAGAATGGTGTTGTGTCATGTCCAAGGTAGCGGTAGGCGTAAGCGGAAAAAAGGTGTTAGACGCGGTAGTAAAAGGCACGAGAACTCGGAAAGTGAGAGACGGAGATCCTGGACAGCGGAAGTTAGAAGGATGGTATTGTGCTATGTCCAAGCTAGCGGAAGGAGGAGGAGGAAAAAGGGTGTTGCTTGTGATAGCGGAAGGCATGGTAACTGCGGTAGTGAAAGACGTGGTTACATCATGATTAGGATATGGGATCCCGGAATCAAGTGTGCTTTTCAAGACATCTCCTTGAGTGCAAGGTGGATTCGAATGAGTGGGGAATGATACACATGTGAATGCATATCCACACGAACCATCATATCATTTATTTATTTAGGATATATGTTTAGTATCTTTTATGTTTATCAGTTATTTTGGTATTTACCACACAACTAGTATTTAAGGTTTCATATGTAATCATATAATCAAGTCAATAAAAGTTAATCAATAAATCTCTAAGTCTTTTTGTCTCTCTTTCTTACGGAGCCAGCACACGCTATAGTGATGCCCTATCCCGATACTACCCGAGAGGGTCGTATCAGAATCTTTGAATAAAAAACCGAATTTATATAAATATGTACTATTTTTATATATTTATATGTATATATAATAATTTATTATTCAAAAATTGATGTAATTCGGGTTATTCGAATCAACACAAAAATTAAACCAAATTTAAATTTGGTTTTTCGATTCTGATCGCGTCGGTTTTCCTTTTTCCCAAAAAAATTTATCCGAACAACCCAATAACCGAACTGATGAACACAAGATCCCAAATATTTAGCGTAAACAACACATTACGAAAGTCAACCGATGGAATTTGTTTTATGTAAAAAATAAAGTTAGTTTGTAAGACCTAAACAAAAGTCTTAGAAATTTATCCAATATAAAAACATGATTCATTCCTACTGTATCAGTTTGCTATGCCTTGGTCGATGTGGGACAACCTTAAAAATGAGGAAGAGTGTGTATACAGATATTGTAGAACTTAATAAGAGAGAACAACATAGATGAGATTAGTCATTTGATTTTGAAGTCCATCCTTGAGATCGAAAGTATACGGTAGTTGGGTCGAAAAGTTACTTGTGTAAGTGTGCAACTTGTCGGTAGTCGAAACCTTTTCGTGGGCTAACTTGCAAATATGAGTCAATGATCTTGGAAAATGATAGTCTTAATGGCGAGGTGCTTCTTACAATTAGCATCTTGCTCCTTCCACTAAAACTGCATCACGATGAAATAAAAAGGTTCACACTTGTCGCATACGTTTCTTGGTTCTACCTTTGTTGTTTGCGTTATCTGTTGAAATCTTCAAATGCAGAAACACTTGCATAAGATTATTAAGATTAAGATATAGATGATAAACAACAATATTTGAAATCCTAATGATTTCCAAACTTTATATAGAAAATACCATGCAGTGTCGCGAGTCTTCTTTTATTCTTTATAAAACTACTTAGGTCGAATACTGACCACTTGACCAGTATTGGAAAGTCCGATACCTGGAGTCTCATTATGTCATTTGCAGTCACCTTGATTGACCCTAAACTCAGTGATTTCAGCTTTCTAATGGCTTCAAATGCTGCAATCCACTGCTGGTTACTCGCGAATTTGATAAGTTTAGAGAGACCAACCGAGTCAGACCTGCATCCAAAGCACATAAAATTGTTTATCTTTAATTAACAAAAACGAATGCATTAAGTATTGCAAGTGAAGAGTTTACTGATGTTTCGTGTCTTTAAGTAAAACGAATTCCTCGTGCAGAGCCAGTACCACCGTTCAGCCTTTGTTTCAAGAGTTTCAGCAACGGTACACATTTTTGTTTAAGGGTTCCTGTCCCCGACATTAATTTACATCTTCAGGGAGGGCATGCATGACGCTCATCCATGGTTGTGCAAAAAGTGAACCAGCAACCGTGACTGCAACATTTCAGCTAGACAATAAGCATTTGATTAGAAGTTGAACAGAGGCGATATTATAAAGACCAGCAGTCGTGATTGACCCGTTCACTTTTAGTGAGTTTTACTTAATTTGACCCGTTTGAGATACATAACAATCCAGATCGACTAACGTGCCCAAGTCTTGATCAAGCACGGAAGCGTGTCATTGAGGGATATGACTGAAGAAGTGTTCCAAAAGCTACTTATCTATCAGACTCAAAAGTATTCTCCTCATATCTAATCAACTACAATGTAGCGGCTTTGCATACTTGAAAGCCCATGTCATTTTCTCTGTCTCCCTCAGAAGATAAGAATCGACTAATCGTTGCCCTCCTAAAATTAGGGGTGTATGGTTAAATAGTCTTAAATACAGACTCGTTTAGTTCACCTTTGGAAACAAGTATAAAGGACCATGAGCTATTTCACATGCAGTTGTTTAGTATAATTTCATTCACAATAGTTGTTCCAGCTGTGAAAAACTTCTGGAACTCTAATATGACAAAGAAACACGTTCAGTTCCAACTGCAAATTGCAAATGGTGAATGATGAAGAGTGACAACATGGATTTGATATGATTCCATTTCGCCAGGCCTCAACTGCAAAAGAGTCGAGCTACTAATGAGCTAATCGAGATGGACTTGACGAAGAATATAGAAGAGTATAGTGACTTATTTGTTTCACCATCGATGTAGGACAAAACAAAAACCATCTTTTTTCAAAATTCTTGTTATCTCAAGTCCCTTATTTACAATCAAATACCACATTCATAATTTATTTAAAATGTTAGAGCGCGGGATTTGAGAATTGTCAATCGTGAAAGAAAATGCGTACATGATAAAGTTCTGATCTAAATTCTAGTAAAGCTCATGGAATGAATAAAACATTCTTGAAACCAAAGGATCTCATAACGTTCAATTACAGATCCAACACAAAGATAAGGTCAGTCCAAGTAATGAAAGTAAAGAGATGCACAAGTACGTGGTCGTTACTAGTTAATAACAAAGAGGCCAAAGGTGTTCGCTACTAGATATATGTTCTTTCAATTTCAGTTACCTTATCGGATCTGCAGATACTAGTTCAGTTAGTTTCTAGGTAGAGTCCAATAGGAACAACATTGTCATATAGCTGGTACTGTTATGTGTATTACTTTCAAGCATAATTACTCCCTGTCGCACATCTTCAGGTCGAGTGGAACGAACCAATGCCCACAATAAGTCCACAGGCCACATTCTTTCCTCCGCAATATGATATTTTCGATTCAGGGCAGCTATTTTTTCAGATTTTTGTTGAAAGTTAAGACTCATTTAGAGACAAACTTGTTAAAAAAGCAAAAGTCAATGTCAACAAAGAGTTGCAGGCTTCGAGAATAAAGTCAGCATAGCTTGGTCAAGTTCCTGGTAAAGAGAGAGATTAAAATTATTCATAAAAGCAAGTGCACACAGCTTATACGTGTTTATCGAGCTTCAGCTTATGAGAATAGCTTTGTTACAACTTCTGATAGCTTTTATGCGAGCTTGTCAAGAGCATAAGCTCTTAAAAAACATAATCCTGTTTAGCTTCTAAAGTAAGATCTAGTTGAAGCTTATATCCCATGTTTAGCAAAACGAGCTGCAGCTTAATATCACTTTGAGAAAACCGTGGAATCTCTCATGAAGAAAAGCTAAAGTCAATGATTTAACAACTAATGCATTTAACCGAAACATACTTAGCTCTATCTATGTCACTTGGACTAAAACCTCATGAGATGGTATGATAATTACCATTACGGTAGTGTCCAACAGCCAGTAGATATATGCTTTCTTTTGGTTGGGTAGTGTAGGGTTTAATCCTACAAACCTGATTACTAGATGCGGAATTTTCGATCGAAAAACACACACAGACGAATCGACAGAAAACAAGGCGACGCCCACACAAGGTATTATCCCTAATCGAATCTCGATTAGTTTTATTGAAAGAATGACGTGTTTGGTTTGTTCCCCCTCACCTCCTTTTATAGAGATGAGGGGGAACCGACTATACAAGTCCTACGGGTCGGGTTGGGCTTAGACATTGCCAACCGACCTTTATTCATAGCTATAGGAAACTAGGCTAATCGACACTCTCCCTAGACACGACTTAGGCGAATATAATGACTAAACATAACAATTTCCACCTTAGGCTTATATTAGCCTATCCCAACACTCAGCAATTCCAGGCAGTGTTGTAACTTGCATCCAGGTACCACCTTCGTCAAGGCATCCGCAGCATTGTGTTCAGTACCCACCTTCAGAACTTCAACCGTCTTTGCTTCCAAGACTTCTCTGATAAAGTGATAACGCACATTAATGTGCTTAGTCCTTTCATGAAAAACATGATTCCGCGATAAATGAATCGCGCCCTGATTATCACAATTAACTGCAACAGTGTTGAGTTTCACGCCCAACTCTTCCAAGAGTCCCCTTAGCCAAATAGCTTCCTTCACAGCCTCCGTAAGGGCCATATACTCTGCCTCTGTAGTTGAAAGAGCCACCACGTGTTGTAGCGTTGCCTTCCAGCTTACAACACATCCTTGTACTAAAAATGCGTAACCAGTGAGAGACCTACCTTTATCCGGATCTTTAGCGTAGTCTGAATCAACAAAACCTGTTACGTCCACATGGTTACCACGATTTGTCCCATACACCAAACCCACGTTTACAGTGCCCTGCAAATATTTCATAATCCACTTCACTGCTTTCCAATGGAGTTTACCCGGATTCGCCAAATATCTGCTAACTACACTTACTGCATACGCTATGTCTGGCCTCGTGCATACCATCAAGTACATCAAGCTCCCAACCGCATTTGCATACGGCACCCTACTCATTCTTTCAACATCACAATCCCTAACCGGGCAATCCTTCAACGACAGCTTGAAGTGCCCACCCAATGGTGTCTGAACCGACTTCCCATTGTCCATTCTAAACCTTTTTAAAACTTTAAAAACGTACCCGGATTGTGACACCCTCAGAATCTTGCGACTCCGATCTCTGAAGATCTCCATACCCAGAATCTTCTTTGCTTCCCCGAGCTCTTTCATGTCGAACTCCCTTTTAAGCAAAGACTTGGTAGCCGCGATCTCAGCCTTGCTTTTACAAGCAATCAACATATCATCTAGATATAACAATAGATAGATATACTCCCCTGGTGCATAACTCCTGTAATATACGCAGCTGTCGTAACTGCTACGCTTAAACCCGTTGCTCAGCATATACTCATCGAACCTCTTGTACCATTGCCTAGGTGACTGCTTCAAACCATAAAGAGATTTCTTTAACAAACATACCTTGTTACCTTGTTCAAATCCCGGTGGCTGCCTCATGTAGATCACTTCTTCAAGATTTCCATGTAAAAACGCCGTCTTTACATCAAGCTGCTCCAGCTCATAATCTTTACACGCAGTCAATGCAAGTATAACCCGAATAGATGTGTGTCGAACTACCGGCGAAAATACTTCATTGTAATCAATACCTGCTCTTTGTGTGAATCCACGAGCCACCAGCCTTGCCTTGTACCTAGGCTTTTGAACACCTTCAATCCCTTCCTTTATTTTGTACAGCCATTTGCAGCTCACCAGCTTTTGCCCAGCTGGATGATCTACTAACACCCAGGTCTTGTTCTTCTTCAGAGAATCCATCTCTTCTTTCATAGCAGCTTTCCACTTAGAACTGTCTTCACAAGCAACTGCTTCCTGGTATGTCAATGGTTCATGAGTATCTTCTTCTTCTGCTGCAGCGAACGCGTAAGCAACCATATTACTCTCATCACGAAACCTTGCCGGCTTTGTTCTTGTCCTTGGCTCTCTATCCCGAACCAATTGATAATCTGTGAGCTCCGGTGGATGATCAATTTCTTGAACCCCTGCATCTTCATCATAGCCATCTTCGTGATCCGTATGGTCTTCTTGATCTGACTGATCTTCCTGACCTGTTTGATCTTCCTGACCTGTCTGGTCTTCCTCAGGCGTATGATTATTTAACCTCTGCAGTTCCACCTCAACCTGTAATTCCTCAACAGACTTATCTTTTCCTGCACCAGTATCCTTCAACGTGTCTTTGTACATGACACTTTCATTGAAGACCACGTTCCTGCTTGTGACTATTTTAGGCGATTCATTATCAAGCCTATATAGTCTGTACCCCTTCACACCTTCAGGATACCCCAAAAGAACGCATTTTACCGCTCTCGGCTCGAGCTTACCTTGTTTAACGTGTGAATACGCGACACAGCCGAAAACCCTCAACATCCCATAATCACTAGGATGTCCCGACCACATCTCCATAGGTGTCTTCTTCTCAATCGCTGTCGATGGTGACCTATTTATAAGATATGTGGCCGTACATGTCGCTTCCGCCCAGAAGGTCTTGGGCAATCCAGACTGTATTAATAAACAGCGTACCTTGTCCATGAGAGTTCTGTTCATCCGTTCTGCTAACCCATTCTGCTGCGGCGTCCCGGCAACCGTCAAATGTCTAGCAATCCCACTCTCAGAACATAGCTGATTAAATTCCCGGTTACAGAACTCAAGACCATTATCCGTCCTAAGCTTCTTAACCGTCCTCCCAGTCTGATTCTCTACTAACTGCTTCCACTCTTTGAACTTCCCAAATGCTTCGTGTTTGAACCTGAGAACATAAACCCATACCCTTCTGGAATAATCATCGACAATAGATAAGAAATATCTCTTACCTCCCAATGATTCCACCTGAGACGGACCCCATAAGTCTGAATGAACATAGTCTATCACTCCCTGAGTAGTGTGCCTTCCTACACCGAAACGGACTCGATGTGACTTTCCCAGAACACAATTCTCACAAAAATCGAACTTACCTAGACTCTTCTTGCCAAACAAACCCTGCTTTTCCAGCACGTGTAGACCCGCCTCACTGATATGTCCCAGTCTTTTATGCCAAACTTGCACAAGACTGTCTTTTTCTTCAACACTAGCATTAAGCTCACCGGCCAATGCATGGCCATCCAAAGAGTACACGCAGTTCTCCCTTCGGGTTCCAGATACAATAACCCTAGAACCATTAATCACCTTGACTTTGCCCGACTGCAATTTTACGGTATATCCCTCTTTTTCAAGAGTTCCCAGCGATATCAAGTTTCTTTTCAATTCAGGAATGTACCTGACATTGTTTAACACGAAACTTGACCCATCTTTCAGTTGTACCTTTACCTTGCCAATACCCCTGATCTTGCACTCCCTGTTGTCGCCCAACAGTACGCTGCCCCCATCGCATTCCAGAAAATCAAAAAATACATCTAACCTGGGTGACATGTGATATGAACCTCCTGAATCCATGATCCAGTCTTGCAGTCTTTCTGCACTCATCACCATCATCACCTCAGAGTCATCGTAAATCGAACCACTGGAGCTTGGTTGATCATCTTTCTTGACGTAATCTTTTGACTTCTTGCGATTATTCTTCGGACAGTCTCTTCTCAAGTGCTCCTCAGATTGGCAAATAAAGCATTTGAGTCTTCCACCTCGAGACTTCGATCTTGACTTTCCCTTTGACTGATGCGAATTCCTGCGATCAGTTCTTCCCCTCACATATAACCCTTCACCATCATCCCCCTTCGCCTTGAACCTTTCTTTGATTTCCTTTGAATTTAGTGTGGCCATCACGTCCTCCAAAGTCAAATCTTCCCGTCCATAAAGCAAGGTATCCACAAAGTGTTCGTATGATGCTGGCAAAGACGTGAGTAACAATAAAGCAAGATCTTCATCTTCGAATTTTACCTCAATATTTGCTAAATCAAGAACGATTTTGTTGAACTCATCTATATGCTCGGAAATCTTTCGTCCAGTCGGCATGTAGAATGTATACAACTTCTTCTTCAGGTACAACTTGTTGGCCAATGACTTTGTCATGTACAAAGACTCGAGCTTTGACCAAACCCCCGCTGCAGTCGTCTCCCCGGTAACCTCTCTCAGGACCTTGTTACCTAAACACAAAATCATGGCACTGTGAGCATTCTTGTCAAGCTTAGATTTCTCTTCAGCTTCCATATTCGCGGGGAAAACCTCCAGAGCTGCTTCACATCCGTTCTGGATTAATAAAGCACGCATCTTGATTCTCCATAACCCGAAATCACCAGTTCCATCGAATTTCTCGATGTCAAACTTGGCTCCCGTCATTCTTTACTCCCTTTGTTGATTTGCTAAACCTTGTGAAAAACCTCACAATCACAAACCGACAAAGTCCCTTCGGTAACTCGCTAAACCTTGTGATACGTTAAACCTCACAATCACGAGTTACGAAGTCCCCTTGTGTAATACCCTTTAAGGTATATAATAACTTTTTGTTTTATACAAAAACAAAATAATTAGCCAAACTTAAAACTTTGACCCAATCTTTATATACTTAAAAGGTGAAGTAAAGGCCCAATATAAGAATTGGCCCAAACCTGAAAATACAAACCCTCGTACTTTAATAGTTTGTACTTTGTAGTGTTGACTTTCAATTGTCTTCTATGTTTCTTCTTCTTCTTTCCTCTGTTACTCCAGCCGACAGAAACAAGAAAACCCAAATCAACCTTGTCGATTTTTATACCTAAAAACCGACAAACCCTTTAATGTCGATATGCTGCTCCTTGATGTTCTCGAACCAGAAACACCAAGAACCTAATTCGTCGATCGATCCTAGTAACCAGCGAACCCTTGAAGAACCGAGGCTCTTGATACCACTTGTAGGGTTTAATCCTACAAACCTGATTACTAGATGCGGAATTTTCGATCGAAAAACACACACAGACGAATCGACAGAAAACAAGGCGACGCCCACACAAGGTATTATCCCTAATCGAATCTCGATTAGTTTTATTGAAAGAATGACGTGTTTGGTTTGTTCCCCCTCACCTCCTTTTATAGAGATGAGGGGGAACCGACTATACAAGTCCTACGGGTCGGGTTGGGCTTAGACATTGCCAACCGACCTTTATTCATAGCTATAGGAAACTAGGCTAATCGACACTCTCCCTAGACACGACTTAGGCGAATATAATGACTAAACATAACAGGTAGGGTGGTGTTCTGCAATCGAATTTGAAGACACACGTTCAACAGGAACAACATTGTCCTGCATATAGTAGTATAGTACTGTGATGTGTATTACATTATAGCATAACTACTCCCCGTCGCACATCTTCAGGTCATGTGGGATAAACCAAGCCCCGCAATAAGTCAGGACTCATTTAGCGACATACTTGTTGAAAAAGCAAAAGTCAAAGTCAATAACAGTTACAGTCTTTGAGATTTAAAGTCAGCATAGCTAATTGGTCAAATTCCTAGGTATATAGAGAGATTAAAGTTATTCGTAAAAGCAAGTGCGCAGAGCTTATAGTTGTTTATCGAGGTTGAGCTGATGTAGATAGCTTCGTTACAAGTTCTGTTAACTCTTTTGCAAGCTTTCCAAAAGCATAAGCTCTTGAAACATAAGCTTCTGATATAAGATCCATGAAGAAACAATTAAACGATTGAAAGAATTACTTCATCTTTTTCGGTATATAAAAGAAAAGTCAGAATAAAAGTCAATGATCTAAAAACTAACTGATGCATTCAGCCGAAACGTACTTAGCTCTATCTAAGACACTCAAACCTACTTTGAACACCAAAACATAGATGCCCAAAATCCATCAAATGAACAAAGCATACAACTCTAAATAAACTCCTTCAGTTCCAACTGCAAATGGTCCGGAAAATAAAGTTGATCTTTCTACTCTTCACCATCATTCATGTGAGAGTTCTTTGACCCATTACTTGATCATAACTGGGATCCAAATGGTTTGAACTAGGTGAGCATTTGGACCGTCTGGTCTGGATCCAATGCTCAGCCTTAGTTTGAACATAAAGAGCCACAATCGGTATAGTTGCCTAATAAACAACCACAAACATCGTCAGATCTTTTATAAATTTTGAGATTTCTTTCAATCATCGTCAGATCTTTTATAAATTTTGACATAAAAAAACTGGTTTGAAACCCGCTAACCATGACCACAAAGACCTTACCAAGAGCATACCATGTTTTTTTGACACGGATACCAAATCTCGAAAGATTTATAGTTTAAACCACTAAACACAGCCTCAAACCGATCTCGAAAGATCTACCCGAACAAATTCACCTTGAACAATCAAACACCACCCTTCTTGCCAAAAGGTCAGAAGGTCAATTCTTGCCATTGATATACTTTTTAAGCAATTTCCAACTTTTAACACATAAGTGCCTGAAATGTCGAAAATCAACCACGGCATTTCAATATCGTCAATAGTCCTGGTCACATATATTGAGATATTATTCTGATACAAAATGGTATTAACAAAATTACAAATACTAGAAACACAAAATTAACATTAAAATCAAATACTATTGGAACTACTATCATTATGATTCAACTAATTCCATGCTTTCTTCTTCACGTATTATCTCGACAAAAAAAGGCATTGTCGGTGTGCTTAGGTGACACAAATGCAACCGACCCTTCCACGATTTGTGTACGTTTCCAATGATCCTGGTCATGCTCAAGCTCAAATGACACTTTAAAACTAATATTTTGGTTGACGTCAGAAAATTTAATTTCCAAGAACACTAGTTACTCTAACAGTAACTAACTAATTTAACTTTAACCGACCCATCATCATTGGCCATTCCATTACTTCCATTGTTTTTTCTTCCCCGATATCACCTCAATCAAAAACGGCATTGTCACCGTGTGCTTAGATGACACTTATGCCGTACACAATCTGTGTATGTTTCCAATTATGAAAGTAAGCTAAATCAAAAGTTGGCATTCTTTCTTTGGCATCAATCATGAGTAACAAAGTCTTTTGAACCCTACAAAAATAAAACCCATAAACACAATGAGCTAAAAGTTTCTTTCTAGTATCAGATCTGAAAAGTAGAAAAAGGAGAAAAAGAAAACAACATACCCTAATAGTTTGGTTTAAAGTATCATTAATAATGTGTGTTTGGTTTGATTTGGAGATATACGTGTTTTTTTTCTAAAAGAGTGAAGAAGATATATTTTTTTTTGTGAAGTGAGAAGTACAACTAGCCAGTAGTTGTTTAAAAGAAAATTTGCATGCAGAAATCCAGGAAGATGTCATATAAACACATGGGGCGTTGGGTATTGGAGTAGGAAGAGATAAGAGAATTGCCTAAATGGTGTATCAAGTGTGGATTTTTTAGATAGGTTTGTAGGATTTTGTAGATTACATAGTTAGGATATAGTTGGGGAGATAATATAAGGTTTTTTTTTATTTAAATAAAAAGTTTATGTGAAAGATATAATGGGAGTATGAGACTTTTTAAGAATCTGAATTCTCTTGGTCGAACATAGACGTGCCCAAGTCTTGACCAAGCACGGAAGTGTATCATTAAGTGATATGACTGAAGAAGTGTTCCGAAAGCTACTTATCTATCAGACTCAAAAGTATTATCCTCATATCTAATCAACTATAATGTAGCTTTTTCTATCTTGTTGATCTCTAAGCAGACACATATAGCGGCTTTGCATACTTGAAAGCCATGTCATTTCTACTGTCCATTGGATGTCAGGAACCAAGATCCGTGAAAAGAAAATCCGAAAGTGACAAGTTACCCAATTTTACGATCTATAGCAATGGACGAGACCTTGATTCCTACTTTTGTGTATGATAGGAGCAGACACAACACTATCTTATACTTGATGAGATAATGGCTGTGCTTTCAACATTTCCTGCTAAGGATATCTGTTAACTC
Source organism: Glebionis coronaria (assembly GCA_025667525.1). Lineage (NCBI taxonomy): Eukaryota > Viridiplantae > Streptophyta > Magnoliopsida > Asterales > Asteraceae > Glebionis > Glebionis coronaria. The sequence goes on along the minus strand of CM046877.1, from coordinate 628,008,872 downwards.
CTAATATTTCAACTTTAGGGTGCGGCATACCTGCAATGATAAACACGTCGAGTTTTTATCAAGTTACTTGGGAAAGAGCCGCAAAAATGGAAAAAACAAGCTCGGCATATATAACAAGGCATGCAAATAAGTCCTAGCTTTTATCAGACTATTCGAGCTAATATTAGCTCGGATCAGCTATTTTCAAGCCATAGCCGGAGTCAAATAAGATAAAGCAATCTAAAGTAGGACCCATATTATACAAGAACTGCCGGGCCGAGGTTATATTGTTCAATTGTGACCTTCAAATTTATCTGGCATTTCTGATATTTCAGTATCATCATCTTACATATAGGATAACAATGTCCAAAGTGTCTCTCATATAAGAAATGACATCACTAATTCTTTCTTGAGACATGGCATCACTAGTTCTTTCTTCAGACATGGCATAGGGGGAAAATAGGTTGAACACTAGAAAAAAATTAACAAGAAGGCTATGGCCACCAGAAGAAGACGAGAAACTCGTTAACTATAGTACGTACTACCTAAGGCCGTCATGGTTGTTGGAGCTCTGTTCCTAAACTTGCCGGTCTATCTCTTTCTCTGTCTCCCTCGGAATATAAGAATCGACTAATCCTAGCCCTGTTAAAATTAGGGGTGTTTGGTAAAATAGTTGTAAGTACAGACTCGTTAAATTTACTTCCGTTGTTAAACACATACCCATAGTGATCCGCAAGTGCCAACCAAACGCGACCTAATTCACCCACTTGCAAAGATCTAAACACCATCGAGTTATGGAGTAGCATCTTTTAGTTTGATATGAATTTGTATCAACATATGCATTTTCTATTAGACGAGGGTTACAAAGATGAGGCAAAAGTAGCAGATTACGATGGAATAGTTATGTGCGACCAGTTTTAAAAAGAGGAAGCTTTTCTTTGCAAGAAACCACACTCGTAATCGATCTGCACATCACCTTCAGAAACAAGTATAAAAGACCAGAAGCTATTTGACATGCACTTGTTTAGTACAATTTGATAAAGAAACTCGTTCAGTTCCAGTTGCAAATGGTCAATGATCAAGAAATGGAAATGAAGTTGATCTTTCTCCTCTTCACCCTCATTCATGTGAGTGTATTTTGACCCGTTACTTGATCATAACTGGGATCCGAATCATCTGATGATCCAAGCTAGAAGCGAGAGTGGCAGCATAAATTTGATCACTATTAGTCAACCAAATATATCTTTAGACAATGTTGCTTAAAAACTTTCCGTTCAGTTGAAGATATCTTTTGATAGTGACTTGAAAAGTAATATGGTACGTATCACATCTAATGAAATATTGTTATGATACAAAATGGTATTAAGAAAACAAATCAAGCTTTCCATACATGAGAGCAAGTGTACATATTAGTACTTTAGTACTATCATACAACAAACTAGAAACACTAAATTAACATTAAAATTACAAATACTATCGGAACTATATAATTATCATTTCATTAATTCCATGCTTCTTCTTCACGATATGTCTCGACCAGAAAAGGCATCGTGACGTGTGCTTAGGTGACACAATTTGTGTATGTTTTCTTCTTCACGATATGTCTTGACCCGAATAGACCCGAACTCGACTAACCCGAGTTCAACTCGGGTCCGCTAAATTATTTTTACCCTCACCCGAATTCGACCCAACCCAAATAACTTAAACCCGACCAACACGAGAGTCGAGACACTATAATGCTCTGACATTAAACACTGTTTTTATGAATAGCCATGGTACCTAGGATCTAAAGTTTTAATATGGTAGTTGAGTTTAGGTGGAATACAATTTAATGCAATAAATAAATTCTGTGTAGATAAATAGACACTCCTCTCTATTCTCATTTCTCACCACAAGGCATAGACACTATCATTCCATCCTTCTTTATCACAAAATCTGCTCACATTTCCTGTCACCACATCACTAAAGGTTTGTAGTTTTCTTTTTTTATAAATTGTTCAAGTTTTAGTAAGATTTTTCTAGATCTATATGTATATTGTGCAGATCTAGCTTTTTTTTAACAGATTTAACTGTTTTTTTTTTCAGGTGACGTTAGCCGAAATGTTGATCAAAGTTGAAAGAATTGGTCTTGTTGACGTTTTCTTAGAGTTTATGTTTCGTGCGTTTTTCTACACCTTGATTCCTTTGTTTAAAATAGTCCATCAGGTATAACTTTCATCCGTTTCTTTTCTCTTTGATTAAGCCTCAATTTTATGTGGAGACTCATGGACTTGTATAAGTTTATTAACCCATAAGTCTCTTAAAAATTGAGATTTATTAAATATTAGCTGAAATATGGCTTATTCGGCTTATATAACATAAGCCCCAATTTTGTGGCTTGTTAAGGGGTAGTTGGTTAAGCTTATGAGTTGGGCTTAGGCTTATGTTATATAAGCCATTTATGGCTTATATATCATAAGCTTATAAACCTATGTTTAGTGTTGGTTAAGCTTATTAAAAAATTAATAAAGTAAAATGACAAAAAAAACCATATGAATGTTAAATGATGTAATTATTAAATGTGGGTATAAAAGTGTTTTTATATATTATTTTTATATATTATGGTTTCTTATAAAAGCCTCGGCTTACCAAAATTAAACAAACACTTGGTTTTGGCTTATAAGCTTATATAAGCTAATAAGCATAAGCCCACTATATAAGGTAAAACAAACGCCTCTTATATAAGCCCACAAGGCTCCAAATAAGTTACAAAATTGGGGCTTATGTTATATGAGCCGAAATGAGCTTACATTATATAAACCAAACCAAACACCCCCATAGAGTATTTAATAAAGTTTGTGTTTTGTCCCATCTTGCTGCAATCGTACCTGTTTCTTTAGTCTTCATTCCTCATGGGCTTATATAAGTTTATGAAACCCATAAGTCTCTAAATAAGTTTAAAAATTGAGATTTATGAAATATTTGCTTATTTTCGGCTTATATAACATAAGCCCCAGTTTTAGCTGTGGTTATTTTGAGACTTGGGGGCTTATATAAGTTTATCATGATATAATACACTTATATAAGCCCACAAGGCTCCAAATAAGCCACAAAATTGGGGCTTATATTATATAAGCTGAAACGAGCTTACGTTATATAAGCCAAACCAAACACACCCATGGAGAGTATTTAATATAGTTTGTGACTTCAAACCCCATTCACTCTTGTCTATACAAACTTTATTTTTGAGTCCTAACTAAAATACTACGTACATGATATTTATCTATGTTTTAGTTCATTAGTTTGGGTTTTGTCCCATCTTGCTGTTATCATACGTGTTTCTTTAGTCTCCATTAAGCTTTCATAAACTAGAAACAATTACGATATACTGATCGCCGATAATACTAATTTAATTGTGGTACATACTATTTATGATCCAGTTGCAGGTATGGCCTTGGTTGTTACAAGAATCATCCAGTGAGAGATGGTAGGTCATGAAGGAACTATATTATTATGCGTTCATTCATGTGTTGATTACTTGAGATCTTGTCATGCAATTTGTCCTTAAGCATATTTATGATTAGTTTGTGATGTTTGATGCAGCAATGGATCCACCAGGTGCAATTGTAACCGCTCCAGCCAGTCATATTACCCATGGTCTTGTCAACCCAGCTTTGATTAATCAAACAATGGTAAAGAAAGATGTGTTTTAAGCATATATCAAATGACACCCTCGACTTTATCATTTGTCTTTCTTGCTTGCTGATTGATACTTTGTATTTTATATGTTTCAGCATGGTTCGGACTCGGCCATCTCCAATAAGCGACCTCGACCATGTAACGTGCGTATTTAACATTTTATATAATTTCGTTGTCTATCACAAATAAACTACATATATCTTCAGTCTGTTTTGTTCTCTTTTCCTATTTTTGTAAACGAGGCTTCTTCTTATCTTGTTGTAGTATTATTTGACACATGGGAAGTGCAAGTTCAAGAAATGTAAATACTATCATCCGCCTAAGCCATCAGATGCACCGTGAGCAAAAAGAGGCAAGCAAATCCACGTGAAGTGTATCGATGTAGAGTGCAACTTTTAAGTTGTACTTTGGGTAACTTTCAACAAATCCACGTCAGATGACTGACTGTAAGGGCTAAATATATACTTTCGGCAACTTTTAACTTGCTACCTTTTGAGCTAGTTTTATGTATGTAGTATCTGTGATGATCTAAAATCAAATACCTCTTGTTTGAGGAACAACGACAACCCATCCGTATATGTCCTTAGACTAGTTAGTAGTTCTTTCGCTGTGAAAATAAGACTTGTTAGCTACAGGAAACAGGAGATGATTTCTACACCATAGCAAGTACTTGTGGAGTCAGTCAGTGAGATTAAGTGAAACTTGACTGAAAGTATAATCGTTAACGGATATGACAGTCAATTTATCTATGTTATAGTTCATTAGTTTGGGTTTTGTCCCATCTTGCGCTGTTATCATACGTGTTTCTTTAGTCTTCATTGATGGGTTAGCGAAACTTGCTTATATTGGGTCATTTAACGTAATGTTAATAATATCATCAAGATTTAGGTTGCCGGATAATAAAAACTAGGCTTCAAGATCAATAATGATAAATCAGGGATTGTGAAATGCTGGAGAATCACTCTGCATTTTTTATTTTTTTAATGCTTTTCTTCTAGTCATATTTACGCACTATATTGAACGGAAGTTGTGAATATGGTGGAGCTAAATCACATGAGGGAATGGCTAGCTATTTATCGGGACATCCCTAGTGTGTCCATTTATTACTGAAACAAAATTTTGAGGGTGGGTTTGGTAGTATTCTTGTTTGGTCACAGCCGCGCAAGATGCATCATTTAACTCCATTTTTCTTTAGCGAAGAGTGTTGTTCTTCTGGGATGACAATCTTTGTTTGTGAACAATGATCACACAATTTACTGCATCTAAATTGATTTTTATGCAGCTTCACTTGGGACTAAATACATGCAAGTATGGTCAGTCTTGTCCATACCATCACCCCAAGGTAAAAGTTGCTTCTTTAGTTGGATATGTTGGTTAACTTTTAACGTATGTTAAATCTAATGTGTGTTCATCTTCAGGCTGATGATTCGGAAAATACGGACGATTCTGATTTTCTAAAGAAACCGTTTAAGTCTCTATCTATGGTATGAGTGGCAACTCGCAACTCTTAAGGTATTTGTATATCTTCTTGTATCTAACGTGTTTAGCATGTCAACATGTAAGCAGTTTAAGGATGACGATACGAAATTGGAACATCTATTTCATGTCCCAAGAGAAATTGATGGTTTAGATGATGGCGATGGTGGGCAGATTGGAGGACTTTCGACGCCTTCCTCTACCCCTGAACTGGAGCTTAACTCTGTAGGCCTCCCTATTAGACTGGTAATAGATTTGCATACATTTTATTGACACATTGACTTGTTTAGTGTACTTGTCCGCGTCTTTGTCTAATTAGTAATACCTCTTGTTTATATTATACAGGGAGTAACAAATTGCAATTTCTACATGGAAAATGGCAGGTTAGTAAATTGACTGGTTTATTCAAAATTTCTCCATTAAGCTTTTATAAACTAGAAGCAATTACGATATATTGATTGCCGATAATACTAATTCAGTTCTGGTGCTTACTTTTTATGATTCAGTTGCTCGTTTGGCAGTGGTTGTTACTATAATAATCCAGAGAGAGATGGTGATACATTGTGTGATCATCAACGAGTAAGGAAGTCGAAGCATGTGCCAAAGGCCCCAACATGGCAGAAGGACTTTGTGATGGGATAGAATATATGTGTCGAATCCTTGTGTTACTAGCTAGGATAAGTGTCTGTTACTAGGATAAGTGGCGAGTCCTATAGGATATGTGTTGGAGTCGAAATGGGAGATTATCTCTAAACTAGTATATAAACAATTGTCATCCAATGAAAGTTCGTTAGTTTTTCGTGATCAAATAATACGTCTTCTTTCTCTTTTTTTTCTACTGTCGATACGGTTAGATCGTATCATTGGTGCTTTCATTGTACTCACGGATGGAAAACAACGTTGTAGTTACAAGCACTGATCATGTTGATTATAGGCCTGAGCATGGTAGACCCAAAACCGACCCGGACCGGAAAATCGGACAGGACCGAACCGAACCGGACCGTATAATTTTGGTCTGGTCCTCGGTCCGGGGTTTTAGACTTTTTTGGTCCTCGGTCCAGTCCGACGCGGTCCTACCAAAAGTCTCGTTATATATGCCTAATAGAAGCGGACCGGACCGAACCAAGACCGGACCAGAATATTTCGGTCAGGTCTCGGTCTGGGCGCGATGCTCAGCCCTAGTTGATTAGATCGGAGTAACTAATCACCATTTACCATACCAAAAGAATTTACAATTCGTGTTATTTCACAGCTTTAATTTGTAACGTTTTTAGATACAAAATCAATTAAAACAGTCAAATCACCTGATTATTGAAGGTTTGATCTCAATCGTGTCAACATAATTGTGTATAGTAACATAAATGACGCATTCAGACACAAAAACAGAGAGATTAAGACCAAAAATAGGCTTTGATCGAGAGTTGTTGCAAAATTAGTGCACCTTCAAGATATATCGCTGCCCTGGCGTTAACCGCCCCTTGGCTAAGCTTAATTGTTCATGTTGATGCTTCTCAAGTAGTTGCAAGTTTTTTATAGTAAAAGTGTTCTCTAACGACATGTGAGCTTAAACAAATCCATAAAGAGTTGGTTTTAGTTTTGCTATCCAAAAAGGGTTAGCGGAGCAACTTGATGCTCGTTTGCCTTCCACCTCTATGTAAATCCTATTTTGATATGATTAGGAATGGAAAATGGAACTGGCCAGTTGAATGGTATGAAAAATTTCCTGTTATTACTAGTATTGACGAACCAAAGATTGATGGTATGATTAAAGATAAAGTGTATGTACTGATGTCCCACAAGTTCAATGGTGGAATATTGCGTGGTAGTCTCAGTGTACCCCTAAACACTCATTCATACTACGGTTAGCTATTCAGGACAGACTCAACGCTTAAGATAAATTTTAAAAATGGGGAAATTATGCAACCAATAAATGCCCTTTATGCTGGAATGATTAGACTTGAAGCACTTATTCTTTCAGTTTACCTTTTCTGTGTTGCATGAAGTAAGGCTAAGAGTATTGCAAAGATAAATAGTGATCAGAGTGTTTGGGATTAGGAATTCCGAGCTGAGGGCTAATACATTGGTGGGGAAAACTGTTCCCTATAAGTTCTAAGATTATGACCGAGTATTTGGATGGGGTAACTGTTCTTGTTCTTAAGAGTTTATTAGGAGCCAATAGTTAGTAACCACCAAAAGGTAGTTTCCTGCTTATAGCCCGGATGAAGAGTATATCATTGCAGAATGGTAGAGCATTGCCTTCATATTATGGTAAAGATTCTACATGCAGATGCGAGTTTCAAGTATTATCTGCAAATTTTTTTGGTTCTTAACATGTACCTCAGTCCTTCTTTAGTATTGAAGATCTGAGATTTCAGTTCATCACATTCAGATGGCTTTGTATCTAGGAAGCTTTTCACATTGTCATTGTGATCTCTTAATAGGCCTTCATGGAGGTAATTAAGAAATAGTTAGTCTAATCATTCTGGTAATGGTAAATAGTCTTTCCATAAGGTCGGTTCCCCTGATGTGAAGGGTAGGTAGTATGAACTAGATGAGCAATGCAAGTGATTAGGAATAGAGAGCGATGAAAGATGTTGCTACTTGTGCCTAATATTGCATTACCACAGGAGGAATGAAGGAGAATTACACGGCCTTTTTCCTTTAACGGTAACCTTTCATTGCAAAACAAGCATTTAAATTTTCTAAACGCTACTTGAAGAAGCATGTAACTTCAGCCGTGTATGCTCAGTTGTGATGCTGCTTTCAAGTTATCTATGCCTGCGTTTGGTGGTGTTGTTCGTGTTTCCACATGTTCCCATTGTTATGTCCATGCTGATCTATGCATCACCATATCCCCTTGTTATCAGAGATTTTCTGCTCTAATAAGTATACATTCATCTGTTGGCAAAGAATATGCTAATTTCGTATAATATCCGTGCTCGCACAAGGTTTTAACATAAAATTCTAGTTAATTATTATGTGTGTCGTTATCGTTTGAAATAAATGCGTGAAACCATGGTTTAAAATCTAAATCAAAGAAACGTATTTGTAAACAGATATTGATTGTTGTTTGGATAATTAATAGAACACAATACATGAAACTCAAGTTTGGACAATATAGAACACACATGAAAATCAATTGATAAACTTCCTACAAAACATACATGAAAATGAAACCACACCTCCATGTGTTTACTCATGAAATTGGTACTAATTTAGTCTTGAACTATTATTCATGTTAAAATTTTGATCCTTAACTCATAAAACCAGTAGAACCTTTGCTTCAGTTCCCGGGGTACCTTCCTTGGAATTGACCACGACCACATCCACGACCACGACCATGACTTTGACTTTGTTGGTAACAAGTTCCTGGAATACAAATCAAAGAGGGGGACAATCTTTGTTAAATACTGAGTAACCATATTCTTACTATGGTTTGTGCCAAATTCACTTTTCAATTTGAACAGATTTTTATTGCAAATTAGAAATTATACTCCCGCAGCTTATTTTTATTGAATTTCAGTTACATATTATAAAAAGATGATCATTCGTATGGCCAAACTAGTTTTTCAATTGGCCTGAAACTAACATGGTTTCAGTAACAATGGCAAAATGTTTAGCGAAATCTTAGTCACAAAACTGAATCAACCCCTATTTCATGACAGTCACTCTTAGAACCCTATATTCATCATCGTGGCAGCTTATAATTTCTAGTGATCAATGAACTAAAAGATACAACGATTAATAATCCCATTCTAATAGAAGTTGCTATAGGAGAAAACCTTACCTTTTATAACTTCATCAGCATACTTGAAAAGTGATTCAACACTCTTAAACATTATATTACATAATTTCAATCCATTTGGATGTAATTCCACCTTCTGGTGCACCTTCGGATCTTTTTTAAGAGTTAATGTGAATGTGCCCGGGATCTCTGGACACACTTTAATTGAGTAAGCATGTCGATTAGAATCACGAGCTTCAAGCATTCCTTTAAGATACTCTACGAGTGGTTCGACATACCTACTCTCAATCTGCAACACATAAATTTAAGCATGATAAGTTTCCCTATGCCGGTCTTGGCAATAACTTACAGTTGGCAAAATAAGGATGACCCAATCAGATATGGAGATAGTACTAATTAACAAGCTTATAGTTTTATACTTTTATTTTTATGTTTCGTTTTACTCCCTAAGTCTTCATGATTTACAAATTTATGTTTACGTTTTTTTGTAGGTATGCATTGCCAAAAAAATGGTGAAGCTCGTAGGCATGGTAACCAGCTACACTTGGCCCTCTTAGATCGATTTTTAATGCCCCTTTCTTATAGAAAATGTGTAAAGAGCCATTAAAACGTATCTAGTTGTTAAGTAAAGTTTAAGTGGATCAAAACCTAACTCATGGTGATTCATAGTTGTTGTTTTGTAAAAGGAACTATAACTACCGAGATGTTATCTCGATATGTTTTGAAATCTGAGTTCTGTTAGTCAAGTTCATATTTTTCAGAAAATTGTTGAAAATGGGTCAAAAGTCAACCCGGTGGCAAAACTGTAAAAAATAATCAGGCATTTCGAGTTTATCTAAAAGCCAACAGAAATTTACAAATTGAAATAAAATATAAATGACTTGCCTCGCCCACATCTCCATATGCTTCATTCCCTATCATTAGGATATCCGAATGTTGAAAAACGTTGAGCGGGTCATCTTCTTTCTTACCCATCTCAAAGATGTCTATGTGGGCGCATATACCAGTGTCTAGTTTGATAGTCAGTGTGAGATGACATGTCCCAAGAGAGCTAAGATGAAAGTGAAAGGTGCCTGGCTCACTTAGCGACAAACGCTGTTGAAACAAAACAAAATCATAAATATGACATCAAGCAAAAATGTATCAAAGAAACAAACCTAACACTTAATTAGCTTATGTAAGATGACTTCTACACACAACCTGGCATACTTCAGAAGCACTTTCATTGACAAAATGTACGTTCCCTATCTGTCTTTCGCGTAGAAAACTCTTCACTGGCACTTCATCCTGGTAATAAGGATCCTTGGTTTTATACGTTTCATGACTCAACAACAACTTCTGTGTTTCTTCCTCAAAATTTGTTATCGTGCAGTTAACAATATCGCCTACTTTCAAACCCTTGATATTTTTTGTCATACTCATATCCCCGGAAAACCCAGAGTCGAGAATACAAATAGCGCTTCTTGTGTCAATGGTTGTTATAGTGGCTTTTACAACGTTTCCCTTAGCAAGGGTGTCCGTTGTCTCACCATATAGTAAAACAACACTTTGTTGATTACCTTTGACGAACTTTTTTCTTTCGCCAACACGTATAAAATCCCTAGTATTATTATAGACATCTTTATCAAGCCCCTTTCTTAAGAGCTCTTCCTTCATAGAAATCATAGTTCCAGATTCCATCAAGGAATTCTTCAAGAATTCAGCTTTTTTGGGCCCAAGCCCACAAACGAACTGTAATGGAGCAAAAAGCCAATCTTCTGTCTGTGCTGCTGTTAGATCAAATCCATTTCGATTGACTTCATCTATCATTACTTTTTCCAACTTTGTGTACTTTTCATCTACAGTGAGACTCGACTGAAACTCTACAAGGTTCCAATCCAATATTTGTTTTTCTTTCCCACATAAGGTTGCGATCATAGCTACAGGATTCTGAAAATATCTGCCAAGGGCCACACAACGCCTGAATATTCCTGAAAATATGATTAAATTAGCTTACAGGTATTGTGACATGTCATCAAACGTGGACAAAATATTTTATTTACCAGATTCTTCAAATTTAAGCTGTTGGATTGATATGGATGAAATCTCATATATACGTGGGAGAGTCTCGTCGCTGTATACAACCAATGGAACATCTCGTGCTACTTTCTTTTTCATCATGGAGATGATCTGATAATCATTTTAAATAAGCAAAATAAGCCTATAAGCACAAAGCACTTGATAATTCATACACTTCTAATTTTATTATAATTAACAAATATCTACTTAAGGGGGGGTTTGGGATTGCATATTTTGGGCTTGTGCTTATGGCTTGAAAGCAGTTTAAATAAGCACTTCCTGATGATGTGCTTGTTTGTGTTCTTATTTCATCCAAACATAAGCAAGAGAATCGTATAAGCACTTGATAATTCATCAATTCTAAACTGTCATGTTTTCTTTTATATACACAATCCCAAACACCCCATTAATTTAACCCTGTGTAAAATGGTTGGAAATTTCTAGTTATGACATGAGAGAAAGATAACAAAAAACAATAATGTTAAAAAACCACATTTACCCGAGATATGTCTGTATCGAGCTTACTGTCATGCAAATTTTTAGCTCCAAGAACAAGAACGTGTGGTTTGTTTTTCACCAAGAAATGCAGAATAGCCATGTCCTGAATATCCTGACCACAATCCTTTATTGTACCGGTCATAAGCTTATCAAGGACTTTTCCATTGGGATCTAGCATAACAAGACACTTGATGTAACTTTTGGGGTCCATATAACTCTCAAGTTCCGCGCAACATGCAACAACTGTTGGTGCACCTTCAATATGGATAAGTTGGTCCACTTTCTGATAACGTAACACGGATTTGTTCCTGAGTGACCTTCCATATTGCTCGATCAACCAACTTTTTGATAACTTCGTCAACTTCTCTCTCACCTCCTTTTCCATTAAACACACCATATTCTCAAATGCTTTTATTACGATTTTTTTCCATTCTTCATTCAAGATTTTAGTTCCCTCACGGTGGTCCGAGAAATGGTAGATTAAATGGTAAACTATTTCATCCGTCACCCCTTTTGGAAGAGAAACCGAAACATCAATTTGATTTCGATTTTCACCTATTTCAATCCCAAGCCATTGCGCATCGACAAATTTGTTCAAAGGCTTATCTTTGATCCATTTTATATCTCCTAATTCTATTGCCTCGCTACATGCCTTCGGCTTGGTAGTCACGACAACATTCTCCATATAGATGCTACGCACATAGGATAAAATATAGGGGTCCCAACCAATCTTTGATGCTACCTATTAAGGGTTTGCAAGTGAAAGCAAGGTATTAATAAATAATAACAAGTATGTATTGTATAAAGGAGAAAATATTCTAAAAGTCAAATATTACTAAATACATGAAAAGGGTACAGTTATGATATTACCATATTCCTAACCCCATTGAGGGCCTCCTGATTGTGTGCCATCTCGATATTAAAATTTGCCTGCATAAAAGAGAGAACCATCATGAGTGAATCAGTATCTTAACGCAAGTAGCGTGTAAAATTTGTGTACTAACCATGTATCTATAAAAGAGTGCGCTCCCCAATTCTCTGAGTGAGCCAAACTTCTTAGCAAACTCTTGTATGTTGTCTTCCTCTGAGTCCGTACCAAACTTTGGACGCTTTAGAGGTTGCTTAAACTCGCTTTCACAAGTACAGTCAAAATGTGTGTCCAAACTTCTTTTGATATCATCAAGCTCCCATACAGATTCGGCAGACGTGAGGAGCTCAATATAGTTAGATTTTATCTCTTGACAAGGGTTATACTGTTCTATAACTTCGTGGTTGAAGAGTTGCTCCAGCTTGTTTTTGTATTTTTTTAGCATTGACCAATCCCGTTCAAGCTCTAAGATAGCCCAAAATGTCTGCAAAGTACATTAAATGAGGCTAATTATTAGTAAAAAATATGAACGAACATATTTTTAGTTTCCGTGAACAATATTGAAATGATATGAAGTGCGTATATACACTTATACAAGAAACCAAGTCCGAAAACTTTATCAACAAAGACTATACCTCGTAATGGTCAGAACCTTCACACAAGGTAGGGCATTCATCCTTATGGTGCATAGTAATATAAGGTACCTATTAATGTAAGAGACATTTAGAATGAATTTTCACAAATCGGACTTGTAATTTAGAATAGAGACCAAAGGTAAAGGTAAATACTTACATCATACTTATTTGAATGTATAAGCATCAAGAAGGCGGAAACTTCTGCTTCAATTGTGGTCTTCATCTGACGCCATTCTTTTCGGGATTGACAAAGTTGATTAAAAATCCAAGTACTTGCCTCCGAAATAGTCTTCTTATCTGTTGTCATGCCACCAATGCTTTCCTCAAGCAGCTGCAAAGAAAGATAGGCTAACATAAATAAATTTTGCTTATATCATCCTCGCAGTCATTTACTTGTCAACAAGTTTGAACTTACTTGAATTCGCTCTGGGACATCGGTTTTCACAACTCTGTCGACTGTATTTGTGTCGCCTTCTTTTTCTTGATATTCTTCCTCAGTTATGCTGCTACTTAATGTGTTTCCGTATCCACATTTGCCTCCAAATATCTCCCGTGCCTCGTGTATTTGATCATAAGGAACACTTTCAAACTCTGGGTTTGATTGTATATGTTTGTTCCTGCATTTGTGTATGTCGAAGACAAACAATATTATTATAAAAATAGCATTTTAAATTCATGAAGTAACAAAAATAAGTTTATAAAAATAGTAGTAGCATTTTTAGGTTCCTCTTATATTTGCTAACTACAATACTAAAACTCGAGCTTATAAACGAGCCAACTACAATACTAAAACTCGAGCTTAAAATCAACTCGAGCTCAACCAAACTTTATATGTATCAAGCTTGAGCTCAACTCGTTATATACAGCTCGAGCTCGGTTATTTCTAAATGTCATGCTCGAACTCAATAACTACTTGGTATATCAAGTCGAGTACATTGAAGCTCACGAGCTTTCTCAAGCTATGTATATTGTACGGCTCAGATTCGACTCAAACCCACGCTGTTGCCATACCTATTGGTATTTTACACAACAGTTGGGCAACTCAACTCGAACCCAAGAGCACCCTGTTGCCATACCTATTGGTATTTAAAACAACAGTTTGTTGACTCACCTTTCCATCTTGGTTGATAAGAAATGGTTCAAGAGTTGAGTAACTAGTGATTCACACTCCCTACCTATTTATAATGAGCTCCCTCTGGATACTTTTTATCACCCAACCGATGTGGGATAATAGCCAAAAAAACACTTTTCTTACCCAAAACTCAAAACCTTCAAATTAATATGTTGCAGTCTTATGTTTTCTTCCATATTAGTATTATTGAGTAGTCTCTTTCTCTTGTTTGATTACTGCTCGCCCTCGATACAAATTACGCTGCAGTTGCCAAAGTCAATCTTCTAAGGATGCAATGCAATCAATGTTATTAGTACAATGAGATCTTATTTGCAGTAGTTGTGTTCATCAAATGCATTTTGTAAATCCTCACTTAGATTTGTTGGATCCTGAGCTCGAACGAGGATTGTACTCGCGAAACAATAGGGCCAGTGGCTAAATGAACAATTGTTCTCAAATCACAGCGGTTAAAACAAATCATGAACACAAACTTTTGACAGAATTCTAAGATCAAACTAACATGAGCTCGAGAAACATGTTGCCCGATAACTTGATTGGAACATCACTTGGTGAATTCCAGATGATGATCGGCAAGCTATAGCTTAAGGAGACAAATATCCTTCAACCCATTTCTTAAACATCAATGCAGCCTCCTTCCTATTTAACTGAACTTTTTACAAAACAATTTATGATACTTTAGAAATAGGGTGCGGTACTTATACTTTGTCCACAAACATTTTCCCTTTTTCCATCATCTCGACGACCTCATTGGCTCGAATAAAATATGTAGCAACATATGCTCAGTGATAACTGAGTTTGAGATTGAGATGAACATAATCTAATACATGTTAGTAGAATCTTTAACATCTTCTTCAAATTCTTTCTCTTCATCATCCTCGGTTTCTTCATCCACATCCACGTCCTCATCAACTATGAAACCACCCAACGTTTCATCAGTTTCATCTTTAACTCTTTGTAGAATCTTTAACACTTTCACTTGTACTCGCTCCTTTTTTGCTTTTCTTTCGGTCTTTTGATGTAGTCATATACTTGGGTTTAGGGTCATTTTTCAGTTTCTTAATCAACCGAACACGGAACCCAAAAACCTTACGGCTATCATATGGTTATGGAGGTTTCTGAAGTGAGTTCGCTTCATTTAAGACTTTCATCGAGTAACAAAGCAAAAGAAGCTGTGGGCGCCAAGTTTCAACTAAAGAAACCGGATTCATCAAACACGGGCTCATCATTCTCATATCACCAACAGCTTCACCAACAGCTTCACCTATAGCTTGCTCAACTATATGTGACCTTTGAGTAACAAACATTTCATATCTTAACGTATGCCCGTTGGACACTGAAAGATTATGCACGTTAAAATCGATTGTCGTGTGATAGGATCAAACTCGAGATCACGGGATTGCACACATTACGTGAAGAGTTAATTTATTTATTAAATATATTTATTATATTTATTATATTTATTAAATCAAACTGTAGCTAACGATCGTTAAGTAATTAAAAGTTAAGTATTAAACGATTGTTATAGAATGTTAAAGAAGCTAAAAGAAGGTGTCGGAAAGTTCCGGAAACCCTCTTTTGAGCACATGTATATCCGGCCAACTAAGAGGCAAAGATAGGGATGAAAAGTTTTAGGCTTTATCTTGTTTAAACCTTGGAAGATAAGTTTCCAAGGTGTATATAAACAAACCTTAAGGCCTCATAATTTTTCACCCCATTATTCTTCTTTCTAGCTCTAAACCGCCGGCCAGTATACACCCATTAGGGTTCATCTTTAATTTTCTAAAAGCTATTTTAGATCTAGTCCTAGCCCCTCTCTAGGGTTGTTGGGTAGATCTTCCATAGGCTTGGAAGGCTCGGTTCTGTTCGTGCTAGACTCACGATTAGCTCATCGTATCACGTGTGTACAAGATCGTGTTGTGATCTTATTTTAGATTACATCCTGGTGGTGTTCTTGATTTATTTTTACCGGTGATCGTTCTGCTAGGATAAAGGTATGTAACTCTAGCCTTGATTAATTATAATTGTGTTATATAAAGATCTTGTTAATCTGCTTCCGCTGTATGCTCTTTGATCTATGTTAAGGTTTTTTTTTATAATTGTTATGTTAATTATAAACCATCAGTGGCATCGAGAGCCGTTTTAACATGATTTTAATTATCAAGATCTAAAGTTTTTTTAATTAATATTGATTTGTGTTAAAATTACATGTTGTTTTTTAGGTTTTATAAAAATTAGGGGTTTTGTTTTTTTTTTGTTTTAAAAATGGCTTTGCCGTTTTTTTTATAAAAAAAAAATAAATAATTTGTAAACCCTAAAATTACATGGTAATTAACTTTAGATGTATGCATGAATTAATTGTTATGTCATGTGTGGTTACGATCCGTAGTAGTTTTTTTAATTGTTAAGAGAATATGGAAGATCCGTAATAAACATGCATGTTTTTTACGGATCATATAATTTTGATTGCTATTTGCTTCATTTGATTCAAAGTTTTAAAATTAGGGAAGACCTTTTATGTTCATAAAAACCCTAGATTTGATGTTCTTTGAATAAATTGTTTGTATGTGGCTATTTGATTTAGTTTTTTTTTGTACTACTTGTTTTCATGCGTTTTTTTTTAATTGTATGTTGTAAACAAGGGTAATTTTTTTTAAGAAAAATAATATGGACTAAATCTTATCAAAATTAATGAATTGTTTTGAGATCTGAATTACATATGATTTGTGTTGATTAGAATTGCAATAGCAACTTAACGGCCTACTCAATTTTGACAAACTATAAAGTGGGTATAACGCACCGCTGGTCAAGTACCCGGTTAAGGAAGGAGGTGCTATGCTTTTACGCTGACCAAATTCCCGGCTCGCCTGTGCGTCAAAATTGGAATTACCTATGGTTGTTATTGGTATAATTCTTTAAGGTTGTTTGGTTTAACCAATACCTTAACTTGCAAATATATGATGAACTTTTAGTCTCACCAAAAAGTTTACTAAACGTTTTATTAAACTTATGCTATGGAGATGTATGCATGCTTCTCCATACATGATTTGGACACCAAAATCTATACCCTAAAATTTAAGTCATATGCCCTCTAATTGACGAACACTTGAAGTTACAATTGTCGTCATATAAGATATCGGACGATGTTGTAATGGAGAGAAAACTTCATGACTGAATAAGACTGCACATGAAGGTTTTACGTTCTTTAGATTAGTCGACTTAATTGAGTTACTCAGTGAGAACTGGAAACTTAAGGCATAAAGAAGGGATAAAACATGTTTACAATGCAAATGTTTTGGCAATGTAAATCCCCATATCTAGAAATTGCAATATGATTTGGCAATTATTGTTCGACAAGTTACTGTGTTGAATACATTTGTCACTAGCAGATCAACTGATGTGATAAATCTATGTCAACATGGATTCTAGTTTTTTTCAAGGAAAATACTATGGTTTTATTACCGGGTCATTTTATTTTCTTGAATTTTATTATCGAAAATACTAATGTTTGAACTTATTTCTGTAGAAATGGCTCAACCCGAAAACAATCTGACAATAAGCTCGGCGTTCAAAGCATTTTTTGAACGGCCTGAACTTACTGGCCCTAATTTCAATGATTGGTACCGCTCACTAAGAATTGTTCTGAGAGCAGCGGGTACCATCAATATCTTGGAAACTCCTTTTCCGGAGGATCTTGCTGAAGGAGCAACTGATGCGGAAAGGCTTCAACACGCTGCTAACGTTAAGAAGCACCATGAGGTGGCTGCTGTAATGTTAGGGAGAATGGCTCCATCACTTCAAAGGAAGTATGAGCTAGCTTCTCCTCAGCAAATGCTTGATGAACTCAAGGCTGTGTATGAAACGCCGCAAGCTGTAGAGATCTATGATCTGGTTGATGCTCTACATAGTTGCAAGCAAGCTCCTGGTAAGTCCGTAAGTGACCATTATATGGAGATGAGGGGTTATATGGAACAACTCATCGCACTAGGACAACCCTTTGATAATAATATGGCTATTAACTTGATCAATAGGTCCCTTAATAAGGACTTCAATGATTTCGTTCGTAACTATAATATGCATTGCACGGGGAAGACAGTTAATGATTTGCATGCAATGCTCATTGACTTTGAAAAGGGTTTGAAAGATAAGGCACCCACTGCTACTCCTCAAGTACTTTATGTACAAAAGGGTAGAGTGTCGAAACCAAAACGGCAAGTGAATAAGAAGCGGAAAGGCAAAGACAAGGTTGATAAGAGCAAGCAAGTTGCGACTACATCAAAACCAAAGCAAAACTTTGCTAAGAAATCTCTGAAAGATGAGACTTGTCACTACTGCAAGATGACTGGACACTGGAAGAGGAATTGCTCTCTCTATCTCCATGAAATGGCAGAACATAAGAAGAAGGCTGAGCAAGTTGCTGCAGCACCATCTTCAGGTAACTTATTTATGATAGAGTTATTTAATCTTTCATACAAATCAAACTCCTGGGTATATGATACGGGATGTGGTATTAATATTTGTAATACCCTACAGGGATTTGAGTTGAAGAGGAGACTTACCTATGGGGAACAATTTCTGCAAGTGGGCAATGGCGCACAAGCAGCAGTTGAAGCTATAGGAATATTTAAATTAGTTTTACCTTCGGGTTTAGTACTGTCTTTAAATAATTGTCATTATGCACCTACAATTGTTAGGGGTGTTATTTCCTTTTCTAGTATGTTGGATCTTGGATTTACTCACACGATTGATAATAATAGAATTTCTGTTTTCAAAGATGGTTTATTCTATTTTGATGCAATTTTTGTGAATGGTGTTTTTGAAATTAACATGCATGATAAAAATCCCAAGAGGAAAAATAATTCTATTTTTAGCATGAATAAGAAGAGTAAGTTAGACAAGAACTCTTCTTATCTTTGGCATTGTAGACTTGCCCACATTGTGAAGACTCGCATACAAAAGCTTCAACGTGATGGGCTATTGGAAAGTATCAATGATGAATCATTTGATAAATGTGAATCTTGTATCTCTGGGAAGATGACCAAGAAACCTTTTAATAGCAATATTGAAAGGGCTACTGAACTACTTGGTTTAATACACACTGATGTGTGTGGACCACTTAGACATGTGTCAAGGAAAGGTGCTAGCTATTTCTTGACGTTTACGGATGTTTATAGCCGTTATGGTTATGTTTATTTACTTAAACATAAACATGAGGTATTTGAAACATTCAAAACGTTTAAAGCCGAAGTAGAGTTACAACTAGGAAAGAAGATTAAAGCTCTTCGTTCTGATCGTGGTGGTGAATATTTAAGTCAAGAGTTTAAAGATTATTTAAGTAAGAATGGAATTGTTCAGAAACTTACTTCTCCATATACTCCACAACAAAATGGTGTATCTGAAAGGAGAAATCGTACATTATTGGATATGGTACGATCTATGTTTAATCTTACAACTTTACCATTATCTTTTTGGGATTATGCTCTTGAAACTGCTGTTCGTATTCTGAATATGGTTCCCACAAAGAAGGTTGATAAGACACCATATGAACTATGGCATGGCAAGAAGCCATATTTGTCTTATTTGAAAGTCTGGGGTTGTGAGGCTTATGTGAAACGTGACTCTGGAGATAAACTCCAACAACGCTCAGTTAAATGTATCTTTGTAGGTTACCCTAAGGAAACTATGGGTTACTACTTTTATTATCCGGCTGAGAACAAGATAGTTGTGGCTCGGTATGGAGACTTCCTTGAAAATGATCTTGTAAATCAAGAATTCAGTGGGAGAAATTATGATCTTGAAGAAATTCAAGAAGATACATTGCCTTCTGAAAATACTAGCGATGAAATTCCTGTAGAACCAGAAAGTCTGAGTGTTCCACCGGAATTAATTCCTCCACGTAGGTCTCAAAGGGCTATACGTGCGCCGGACAAACTATGTCTATACATAGAGGATGATGAGGAGGAAGTAGGGGATCTTGGCGAACCTGCTAACTATCGATCCGCAATGTCTGATCCAGAAAAGTCAAAATGGATAGTTGCGATGAATGAGGAAATGAAATCCATGGAAATCAATGATGTTTGGAGTCTTGTAGACGCACCTAAAAATGCTAAAGTAGTGAAAAATAGGTGGATCTATAAGAAGAAAACTGACATGGATGGTGATGTACAATCCTATAAAGCACGTTTAGTGGCTAAAGGTTTTACTCAAACTTTTGGCATAGACTACGAGGAGACATTCTCTCCTGTAGCAGACTTACGAGCTATTAGGATTCTCATAGCTATAGCAGCATACTATGACTATGAGATATGGCAAATGGATGTTAAAACTGCCTTCTTGAACGGTCGCTTAGATGAAGACATCTATATGCAACAACCGGAAGGGTATGTTGATCCTAAATATCCAAAACGCGTGTGCAAACTTCAAAGGTCTATTTATGGTTTGAAGCAAGCATCACGTCAATGGAATAAGCGATTTGATGAAGAAATAAAAAAGTTTTGTTTTATTCAAAATCGTGATGAGCCATGTGTATACCGCAAAGCTAGTGGGAGTAATGTAGTGTTCCTAATTCTATATGTCGATGACATATTGATCATGGGAAGTAACATTCCAAGACTTAAGGAAGTTAAGGATTATCTTGGTAAATGTTTTTCTATGAAAGATTTAGGAGATGCTGCATATATTCTGCGAATTAAGATCTATCGAGATAGGAGTAGACGGTTAATTGGTCTTAGCCAAGATGCTTATATTGATAAGATATTGAAGAAATATAACATGCATAACTCTAAGAAAGGTTTCTTACTGATGGAGGTTAAGCATGAGTTAAGTCATGAGAAAGATGCATCATCACCTGAAGAGGTGGCTTACATGAAGAAGGTGCCTTATGCTTCGGCTGTAGGATCTATTATGTATGCTGTAAGATGCACAAGGCCTGATGTGGCATTTTCTCAGAACTTGGTCAGTAGATACCAACAGAATCCAGGAAAGTCCCACTGGACTGCTGTTAAGCATATTCTGAAGTATTTAAGAAGTACGAAAGATATGTTTTTGGTATTCGGGGGTAAACCAGACACATAATTGAATGTAACAGGATTCTGTGATGCGTCCTGGCAATGTGATAAAGACGATACGAAGTCTCAGACGGGTTACGTGTTTGTCATCAATGGAGGAACAGTTGACTGGAAGAGCAGTAAGCAGAAAACCATTGCTATGCATGCGACTCAATCTGAGTACATGGCCGCTTCAGAAGCTACAATGGAAGCTGTTTGGATTAGGAAGTTTATTGGAGATCTTGGAGTGATGCCTTCAATTAAAGAACCTATTGATATATATTGCGACAACTCTGCGGCAATAATATTCGCCAATGACCCTGGAGTCATGAAGGGCGCCAAACACTTTAAACGTAGATATCACTACGTTCGAGAACAAGTGGAAGCTCGAGAAATAAAATTAATAAAAGTTCACACAGATGATAACGTAGCTGATCCTTTTACTAAGGCTTTGTCTAGGCCAAAGGTAGTTAAGCATGCCAAGGCAATTGGGCTGCAACTAGCTAGCGAATTCATGCAATAAATCTGTTGATTAGTATTTGGATAAAGGATGTAAGACATTATTGAATTGATGAAATAAAGTTTGGATTTCGTTTATTTTTCTGTTATTTGATTTTGTATCCTATTTTACATGTTTTAATCCGTGAGCATTATGATGTTTCTAAATGTCCGTTGTCGATTAATAATATGGGAGTATTATTAAATTAAGACAATTCAAAATAGTGACAGAGTATACTTGAAAGTATATTGGTCAATTTTGGATGATATTTGATGGATCAAATATTAGACTTATCCCAACTATGTGATTTTACTTTATGGATCTTTGTCATTAAGTAAATCATAAATAGTTATCCTTAGACCTGAGATGCCAGAAAACTGCATTGAATATAGTGCATTTCTGTAAGGTAACCTAACGCTAAACGTAACTGGTAGTCATAAGGGTTATTTTCAGAAGTGTTGCGAAGTTCATGTGTTTTGCTTGTAGTCGAAATGGGATTCGTTTCCTTCAAATTATTATTTGAAGTATAAATACAACTGGGCCCCTCGGGGGAATAGTAAGATGTTTGTGTGGCCACACCCAAATGTGTTTTGGTAATCTTGCTATATCCGTAAACGAGAAACAGAATAGTTAATGAAGGAATGACTAAGATCCATATCCTTATTAACAATGTATTTGAAATGAGAGGATAATAATAATGATTATATATCATTAAAAGGTTTTGTCCAGGAAGCCTTACTCGAGTTGTACTAGTGACATTGTTAGTGTAACTAGACGCTAATCAATGTGATCACGATATTCGAATTTTGTCCAAGTGGGAGCTGAAAGTTTATGGACGTTAAAATCGATTGTCGTGTGATAGGATCAAACTCGAGATCACGGGATTGCACACATTACGTGAAGAGTTAATTTATTTATTAAATATATTTATTATATTTATTAAATCTGTTGTCCCTATATCTAAGTGATGTTATACACGAATTAAAGAAGAAAGAAAGGAAGAAATGAGATGAATTGTAGAGAGAGAAACTAGAGAAAGAAAAGAGAGAGAAGTGTGTGAACTTGGTGAGATTAGATTAAGAAAAGTGAGAATTACAAATGACCATCCACCCTCCTAACATGCTAGAAGGGTAGTATATATAGTCCACCCACATGCAGGCTTTAATGGACTATATATTGGGCCGGGCTTGTTTTGTTTGGACTTTAATTAGTTTAAATCCAAGCCCGTAAACCACGACTAATTAACTACCTATTACAACGTTCTAACTAATGTTACAATAATAACCTATGACCGAGCATTCTTGTTTGACTCAATATTTTGAGGCTAACAATCTCCCCCAATGTGAGGTCATACCCTTTTGATGTTTGGAGATCAATGGATATTACGAATCTCGTCATAAATGAGTCTTGAACGTGTAACAGTAGTTTTGTTCCTTCATGCTGTGATCTTTGAGCCTTTGTTGTTGTCTTTCGACTTTGTCTTTTAGTCTTGAGATCTTCAAATCATCCTTGACTTGTCATTGCCATCTTGCAATCTTGTGTCTTTATCCACATGCTCACACTTTCAATTGTTGGATAAATCTTTGGGCATGAGTATGTGGTTGTGAATCTTTGACTTTGCTGAGTACACCGTGACGCCACCTTCTCGAGACAAAACATAGACACGGACTGAATGGCTTTGACATTCGTCCTAAATCGGTAGCGTTTTACCTCCGGTCGGTGAAGACCGTTATACGATATTAAATATCGTACCTGTGATCAGGTAGATTCAATTAAGAATCTCCTTGACAGGGTTTCGCGGCTGTACTAGCCGTTCTCTTTACTCGACCGTCTCAAAGCAAGACTGCGAACATAAAGAGTGAATCAATTGGATAAATATCCGCTTGATTAAAGTCGTCAATTCAAATTCCTGGAACAAGTTTGATTCATTAAAAATCTTACCATTGTTGCTTTCCAGTTGACACAAGTTTGATTCATAAGAATCTCACAAGTTACCTACCGTAGCGCTGTTTGATGTTGACGCTAGAAGGATTTCCATTCGTCACTGTGAATATTAATAAATATCACTCTGAATGTTCTGGCAAGACCATAAAGATATTGCGTAGAAACCTGAAACGAGTTTGAATCAATTCAGAATCAAACCACTGTTGCTTTTCAGTTTTACATATGTTCAATTCATAAAGAATCTTGCATATGACCTACCGCAGTGCTGTTTGATGTTAACACTGGAAGGATTTCCACTCATCATTGTGAATACTAAGTAGTATCACTCTGAGTGTTCTAGCAATATCAAAAGGATATAGCGTAGGACTCTCTTGATCTTCATCCGTGTGTCCTAACGAGATTTGATTGATCTCTTGGCTCTAGACTCTATTTGTGCACTTTTAGTGGTCGGAGGCTGGAGCAGATGCCACCTATTCAATATCAACAATCTCGGAGTGAGAAAGTCAATAGAAGTCGTGTTGATCTCCGTGACAATAAAACAAACTTCTTTTGAGAGAAGCCTGAGTAGCTAGGAAAGGGTTGTGCTTCACATCACTGGGTCCATGATGAGTTTGTCTTCATGATGAGATGACCCGGTTTCTGCCTAAGTTGTATGGAGGGCTTCTTTCTTTACACCCTTTATCCTTACATTTCTTTTTCATTCTTCAACCCCTTCAATGCTTACCAAGACATCATTAATAGCACCTTGTTGTGATTGTTCCAGTGCTATCATCAGTACTTAGTCGGCATTCAGCTACGTTCACATTCTACTCCATCTTTCCTAAGGACTTCTAATAATCTATTGGATTGTCCCTGGGAAGATCACTCCGGTTCTGGTTGGATCATAGGACTTAAACCTATCCACCCTTTTGACACCAATAACGTCGTGAATTAAAGATGTTGTGGGTATTTGATCGTAACCATGAAAACCACTTTAAATTCTAACAAAGTGTTTGAAAAAACATTTAACACTTTGCTAGTTTTGTCATTTCAGAAATGCTCCCCCTTCACATGTGCATCGATAATCGAAAGTGTTTCGCACATGTAGGTAAGAGTTAAAGTGCTTGAGTCTTCTTATATTAGATCACATTTTAATCACATTTTCTCCCCCTATCTCTAATATATAAAATCTTTTGATATTAGAGATACCAAATTTGATTAAAATATATTTTGAAAAATAGTCTTGAAATCTCCGGGAGAAAGATGTGTTAATCTTTTGCATGAAGTTGAATTGCTCCCCCTCAAAAATTGATCCAATGGAATTGTCATTACGAGGATTTGATCCACATTAAACTTTTGAGGATAGGAGTTGTTGAACACACAATTTTTGAAAGATTTTGAATATCATTGAGAAATTCTTGAAAAAATTGTGTTCAACGCTTTTTGAAAAATCAATTCTTTTTGACGAAAAGGTTTTTCTAAAGCATAAAATTGAGTTCATAGACTTTGAATGTCTTGACGAATCCACTCAAGTGTAAGAAGATTTAACTTCTTTTGCTAAGGGTAAGAGTACAAAAGCGTACACTCCCCCGTGAATTTAGATCCGGGTTGCAATCTGAAAGTGATTACAAGCCATTGTGTTGAGCTCAAAACGTTGAATGTTTTGTGACTAGCTCAACCCGTGATAGATTGCTCTACCCGTTTGTTATGATATGGTATCTTTAAAGATACACTTTCCTTTATTTGAGGTCCGAGTTACAGTCTGACATTTAACTGTAAGTCGTGTACATGAGCTTAAAAACTTTGAATGTTTTTATCGATAGCTCATGACCGAGAAATTTTATTTTCCCGTTGTTGAGGATAAGTAATCATCGTGATCAACTTTCCTTTCTTTGAAGTACGAGTCACAATCTGAGGTAATTGTAAATCATTGAAATGACATGTTTTGAAAAATATTTACAACTTTCATTCGAGCTTTATGTACACACCCGTGTCGTTATTGAGCGACATTTCTAGGTACGTCCATATTATCGATACTGAAAGACATGTCGAGAGGAATATTTTTGGTATTTTGAGAGTTTTTCCATTTTTTATTTTGTTTTTCTATTAATATTTACGTTTTATTATATATATATATTTTTTTTTTGTTTTCTCAAGTTTTTCGAAAATAATCCAAAATAGACTTTTGTACAGCAGAAGAAGGTGATATAGAATGTACAGAGTTGGAACCCTTTGAAGAAGGAGAAGTGGGTTCAGAATCCGTTGTTGTACCTGCAATCACAGAAGAAGAATTTGCACAAATACTAGAATTAGGAGTAACAAATTCCTTTTCAGCGTGTAGAACAGTAGCATTAGTGCTGGTGCAGGTGTCATCACTCTTCTCTATTGGAATCCACTTAAGACCAACTTCTGTGAAGATCCGACCCGTTGGTTTCCACTGAAGACTAGATTTAGGAGTAGCTTTCTCTTGCACAGCGGAAGACTTCTTTGGAGAGAAACTATGTCCTTGTTGAATCCACGTTTCAGATTTGGTGTGGTTGCTTTTCTTTACGACGGGTTTGTATCTCCTTGTTGTCTTATGGGATTCTGTATTCGATCTCCGTTCAAAGGAACGAGATTTGACCTCATAGAGGTATTGCAAAATGCAATGGTCATGATTTCCATTTTGAATGCCCTTTTTGCAAGTGGGACATACAGGGAATTTGGGATTCACGAAAGTACTTGTATTCCTTTGTTTTCCAAATCGTTCAGGCGTAGTGTTTGAAACACGACTATTGATGGATGGTTTCCAATTCCTAGATTGCTGGTGAGTGATCCTAGGTTTTGGTTGACTACCATTTGGAGTGTGTTGAACTCTAGCAGGATTTCGTAAACTAGGTTTTTCATACACTGGTTTGTCTTTCTGAATCTTCCATTTCTGTTTCTTATCCTCTAGGTTGTGGGTATGAACGAGGTCATTTGAACCTATAGATTCCTTTGTGGACGTGAATGTCACACGTTTTGGAGGAGTCCTAGAAGTGCCAGGTTCATTCACATGGTTGGGTGTAGCAACAGTGTGCTTTCTAAATGGAGGAACATAGGGTGATATGGATGGTTTTGGAACACTTGGTTGCATATCAGTCTTAGGGGGTAGCCTAGATTTCATATGAGAAGAATTGGAGAACGGAGTCGGTTTTCCTAAGATAGACGGCTTTGGATCCTTGTAGGCATTGGGTTGTCGAACAACAGGTTTCACAACTTTAGGTTCCACGATTTTCCCACCCATTTTAGCAACGAGTTTCTGCAACTCTGCTATCGCTCTGTCCCTGTCTTGTAATTGAGCTTTCAACCCTTTAATTTCCAAATTCTGTTCATTCATTTCTCGAAACGTTTGGGAAAGTTTTTCTTGCAATTTATTATCATGTGGAAAACTACAAACATCTTTTTGCAAAGCAAGTTCAAGTGAATGACAATGTTTTTGAAGGAAATCAGTTTTGTGTTGAAGTAACTCAAAAGCCTTTTTGTCAACATTTTCTTTACGTTTCGAAAGCTCAATTTCAAGACGTTCACATTCTTTGATCTTATCAAGATATTGGCATGCAACTTCAGAATATTCATCAATATCAGCACAAGATGTAAAATAAGCACACATAACATCTTTAGAAACGCATTCTTGCAAGAGTAAATCATATTCATCTGAGAAATCAGACTTCTCCATTTGAAAATCATCAATGTGTTTCTCAATAGATTCAACATATTTTAAATCAAACTGTAGCTAACGATCGTTAAGTAATTAAAAGTTAAGTATTAAACGATTGTTATAGAATGTTAAAGAAGCTAAAAGAAGGTGTCAGAAAGTTCCGGAAACCCTCTTTTGAGCACATGTATATCCGGCCAACTAAGAGGCAAAGATAGGGATGAAAAGTTTTAGGCTTTATCTTGTTTAAACCTTGGAAGATAAGTTTCCAAGGTGTATATAAACAAACCTTAAGGCCTCATAATTTTTCACCCCATTATTCTTCTTTCTAGCTCTAAACCGCCGGCCAGTATACACCCATTAGGGTTCATCTTTAATTTTCTAAAAGCTATTTTAGATTTAGTCCTAGCCCCTCTCTAGGGTTGTTGGGTAGATCTTCCATAGGCTTGGAAGGCTCGGTTCTGTTCGTGCTAGACTCACGATTAGCTCATCGTATCACGTGAGTACAAGATCGTGTTGTGATCTTATTTTAGATTACATCCTGGTGGTGTTCTTGATTTATTTTTACCGGTGATCGTTCTGCTAGGATAAAGGTATGTAACTCTAGCCTTGATTAATTATAATTGTGTTATATAAAGATCTTGTTAATCTGCTTCCGCTGTATGCTCTTTGATCTATGTTAAGGTTTTTTTTTATAATTGTTATGTTAATTATAAACCATCAGACACTTCTGGAGGTGTAGACGCGCCATGTGTCAAAGTGACTAACAATGGAAAATGGTTATGGTCTCTGGTTTGTGCATCCAAGCGATCTACAAACGTACGAATCTGTTATGCCCTTGCTCCGTTATGGATGATTTGAGCATGAGAGTCAACCATACCACTAATTCCTTTACTGAACCGGTGGCGGGCTGAAATGCACTGATTGATCTTTTATCTTCCCCAAAGATTGAGTTTATAGTAGCAATTTTGCGAACACAGCTTTTACCTATGACAAGGATATTCAAACCGAATTCAAGATCATCAGTTCACTCGGCTTCAAGCTCTGCGGCTTTCTGTTTAGCAGCATCAAGACTAAATGCTTGACCAATTTGTCTACCTGCAATTCATGGGGTTTTGTTTTTATCGACTTCATTAATTTGTATAGCATAAATTACAATTACTTGAAAAAAGTTCCTATCGTTTACTCAAATTTGAGAAATTGGTCCATGTAATCTGCTCATATAAGAAAGCAAACAACGTTTCTATAGACCATATCTGTGAACGTTTCTAGTTACAACAATTCCATTTTTAGGCTTTAAACATAGAGTATATATTTTTTTGGCTACATGGAATGTATTATAATTTGGACCAAATTTGCTAAGCGAATTTAAATAATCAGTTTAAATGCAAATTTAATCAAAAATTAGCTGAAATAAGAGAAACAGATAAACACCAGTACCTACAACGAGTGCTAGCCTGTACAGAAGCTGTGCTGCCACAGACTCGTCGGTAGAAATCCCGATCTTTGGACGAGACGCAAATACTTCACCCGGAGCTCTTTCTATTTTTCGAGTTAATTCCGTTCTTCTTCAGGCAAGTTTGGCTCAGATTCAGTAACAGAAAGCACAGATCCATTAAAAACACTGGAACGGGGTGGTCTGGGAGCAACTCTCATTGCTTGAGGCGCAGGTCCTAAACCTGCTGGACGCTCAACTTAGAAAAAGTGAGAACTTCCGGTTCTGCAATCAACCACTTTCTCTGTTTCATTCATATCAGAAGAATCTTCAACTTCAACAACTTCCCTATCCACAACTTCTTCCAAAACATGGTCTATCTTCTCTGCATGACTGCATCAACTACCGCCATATCACCACTTTCCTATTCCATCTTTGTAACCACCGCTACACCAGCAACGCCCGCCACTGGCAACTCAACATCATCCGTGTACTCGTAACCAGCGCCACTCCCACAACTCCTGGTTTAACCAATGGCCTTAACACCTTTCTCCACTACAAAGCATTCACATTGCTTCCACCTAGATGAAAACCTTACAAGAATTTGCAACTGACTTGTTACAGTGCCGTTTCAATAAGCGAGCATTGGCAATCTTGGACCAAATGCTTAGAAGAGAAACTGGTGCCTATAGTCACAGCCAGGTAACTCATCTGAAGGTCTTGTAACTTGAAGCACGCGATGGTTTCCCTACTGATCCAGATTGTGTGTAGGGCGTTCATGTCACTTACTCGCGCATCATAGAAGTTTCAAACAAAATGTCACAATCACATCAACCAGTTAGTGGAACTAAGAATTAGTTAAATATAGAAGTTAGGATCAAGAAATGGAAGCTAAAAGCGATAGTGACAGCATGAATTTGATATAATTCCATTTCGCCAGGCCTCAACTGAAAACAAAACGAAGGCAGGTAATCTTTAATACCTTTGACTTTAAATTGCAAATTGTTATGAATTACAATATAGTTTCTGAAAAGAGTAATGACCATAAAAATTTTAAACCAATTTTTTTTCAAGTTAGAAGCACCAAGTTTTACCTCAAAGTCAACTCGTTTAACATTTTTACCAGTACAAACAATTAGGTACCTAGTGTCTTGTGAGGTTGTAGAAAACTTAAAGGGCACTAAAAAGAATCGGGTCTTGCATTTTCTCATGCGCTAAATGTACTAGGTGTACGCCACACGTATCAGATGCTGCATGAGGAAAACATAACTATAAGTACCTCAGCTGTATGTTTCCAACTATCCTATCAAATTGGAAAAAAGAACTGCAGATGCAATCTCAAATGATCTGATATTTGTAAGAATTGCAGATGTAAGCTTAAAACGTTAAATTAGTTGTTGTTATCATCAAACTGTATGAGCTCAATTGGAGTTAGTCGCGGAAAAAAAATTGGGTTATAAGATCCACCGAAGTAGGAAGCCTTAACTGGATGTGTACAGGTAAGCTCGAAAGCTGTTCAGTCCCTGTCAGGGGGAGATGCCAACCGTCTCTCCTCCTTACAAACACAAACAGTAGGTTTCACATTTCTTTGATATACTTGTCTTTGTTTGGCTTTACATCCGATGTGGGATAGAATCAAATTATACATATGTATCTTTTTATGTCCCAAAACTATATCCAATAACATTTTACATCCTGCTCCTTCCACTAAAACCACATCACGATGAAATAAAAAGGTTCACACTCGTCGCATACGTTTCTTGCTTCTACCTATCTGTTGAAATCTTCAAATGCAGAAACACTTGCATAACAGATAGAAGATAGAGAACAATATTTGCAGACACACGCTCAGTTAGTTTCTGGTAATATCCAACAGGAACAAGTAGAAGATAGAGAACAATATTTGCATAACAGATAGAAGATAGCGACATACTTGTTGAAAAAGTAAAAGTCAAAGTCAACAACAGTTACAGTCTTTGAGAATTAAAGTCAGCATAGCTAATTGGTCAAAATCCTTGGTATATATAGAGAAATTAAAATTATTCGTAAAAGCAAATGCGCAGAGCTAATAGCTGTTTATCGAGGTTGAGCTGATGTATATAGCTTCGTTAAAAGTTCTGATAGCTCTTATGCGAGCTTTTCAAAAGCATAAGCTCTTGAAACATAAGCTTCTGATATAAGATCCATGAAGAAACAACGAAACGATTTAAAGAATTACTTCATCATTTTCTGTATATAAAGAAAAGTCAAGAATAAAAGTCAATGATCTAAAAACTAACTGATGCATTCGAATGGTAGTTATGATTGTTGTCTAAAATCATGGTTCGCGACTGGTTATGAAATCGAATGAATGTGTGTCTACATAACCTAAGTGATAATGTGACAAACATATTCGACTCATCCTGGGTGGGTTTCAAAGGGTAAAGTCCAACTATCCAGTCTAACTTTTGTGTAGCGTCTGATATGACGAATCAACTCACCAATGGTTAAACAAACAATTATACATCTACAAAGATGACATTAGTTAATTTAACTAGTACTGTTATGTCACAGTTTCGGCTATTCCATGAAAGTTTAGATTGAATACACCCTGTGGTATACTCAGTCCCCCTTGATACGCTAACGGGGTTTTGGTTCAAAACAGATAAGCAACCGTACGCATTCTGGTTTAAAAGGGAGTCCATCCAGTGATATTTACAATCGTATGGTTCAAAGATTCATAGAACTGATATTTCAAGAGTTTCAGCAGCCGTACTCATTTTCCTGACATTGTTTTACATCTTCAGGGAGGGAAGGGAAGGGATGGACTATTTCCACAGCTAATGTCATCAAACATATAACAGAAAATGTGGTGGGCCTGGCGCTCGTTGATGGTGGTGCAAAAAGTGAACCAGCAATCGTGATTGGAACGTTTCAGCTATACGAGAACTTCATTGTGTTTGATTTAGTGAATTCAACATTCAGGTTTAGCTCGTCGTTATAAGATAAGCAAACGGCTTGTTCAAACTTCAACATAAACTAATTTAGTGCTGAGGAACCTTTTATGAGAAAGGAAAATTCGACTTGTTCTGCTCTTTTTTGCACAAATAGGTAATTAGAAATTGAGTAGAAACGATATTACATAGAAAAATTTTGAACAATTTGATTTGTCTTCTTCCTCCTCAATCAGTGGCGGATGTTGTGCTAGACAAACAAAAAGCTATTTTTTCTTTTAAGATGTTGGAGTAAGAACGCTGGTAATGTGAAATGGAAGGTCGACAATGCCAATAGACCAGAAAGGTAATATGATTCAAATGATGAAGAAGGGAGACACCCAGAATCAACGGTAGGATTAAATAAGCCAAACCTGAAAGTTGGTCAAACACAGAGGGCACGGTTGCATGAAACAAATCCACATGAACAATATCCCAACCAGGTAACATAGAACTCTTAGTTACCAGAGGGCACGGTTGCATGAAAGACTCTTATAAAAGTAACAACCTTCCTCAAAAGAAATGTCTTTTGACCCGTTCACTTTTAGTGAGTTTTACTTAATTTGACCCGTTTGAGATACATAACAATCCAAATCGACTTATTTGTACGTTTTGAGTCAAAGTCGCCACATATATCTAGTAGGGCATAGATGTATAGCCACATTGTGTAATGAGAGTATGGGACTTTTACGAATCTTAATTCTGTTGGTCAAACATAGACGAACCCAAGTCTTGACCAAGCATGGAAGCGTGTCATTGAGTGATAGATGGGCACAAACAGCAACTTACTTACCACGAAGAACCTGCGTTCAGTTCCACCTGCAAATGGTCAATGATCAAGAAATGGAAAATGAAGTTGAGATTTCTCCTCTCAACTATTATTCATGTGAGAGTATTTTGACGCATTACTTGATCATAAGTGGGATAAAAAAATCATCTGATAATGCAAGCTAGAAGCAAGAGTGACATCATGAATTTGATCACTAACATATCTTTAGACAAAGTGAGTTAAAAACTTTCCGTTTAGTTGAAGATATCTTTCGACATTGCACTTAAAAAAAGAAATATTGTTCGGATAACATATAATGAGATATGTAATAGCCTTATGTTAATAGTATCATACAACAAACTAGAAAAGTGATGTTAAAATTACAAATACTAATTACTATCTATGAAATAAGCTTTCTGTTGCACAAAGCCGCAAATGTACTCATCGATTATCAACGACGATCCCGGTATTATGAAAGTAATCTAAACCACATGACTAGTCCTTTCCCAGGTTTTCTCTCTTATTCTTAGCATCACTGCTTACTAAACAAGCTTTGTCCGACCAGATACATACTCAACAATTCCAACATTAAAGCCATGCTGGTGACCATTCCGGTGACTTCCTTTTATGAAAGCCACATGAGGGCAAGCCACCTACTATCCACTCTAAATATCCCCTCCCCACCACTCTTATTTGCACCCAATATCTCTAACCCAGGGGCAATCACATCGGGGT
Source organism: Glebionis coronaria (assembly GCA_025667525.1). Taxonomy (NCBI): domain Eukaryota; kingdom Viridiplantae; phylum Streptophyta; class Magnoliopsida; order Asterales; family Asteraceae; genus Glebionis; species Glebionis coronaria. The sequence goes on along the minus strand of CM046877.1, from coordinate 627,975,751 downwards.
TTATAATTCCTTTGTAAATCCTGCTTGGTCCCCTCCCTGAGAAAGATGGCACATCCCCGTAGCCGAGTCGACGTAGTCCATTATCCTTAACCCGTCTGCACGACTCACTCTAGGCGTTGGAATATTATGAAAGTAAGCGAATCCAGATTCATTTGCATCAATCATTAGTAATGAAGTCTTCTTTTGAGGACTACAAAATAAAACCCATGAATGAATACAACAAACTAAAATATAAAAAATATAAAAACAATCGAAGAAATGAAGAAAATAATAATTTCAGATCCGAAAAAAGGACATACCCAATTTTGTCAACAAGATCATGGAGCCGATTGTTTTGGATTGAGATCCGGTTCATAAAGGGTGTTTTGTGATTCATGAATAATGTGTGTTTTGTTTGATCCGGTTCATAAAGGTTTGAATTTGAGAAGACAAGTTGCGGCGTGAATTGTGAAGGAAACAATGACCTAAATTTTTTAGGGCAACTGATATATACATCCTAACACTTGGTTTATGGGCCTGACTTACGTGAATCGGTTTATGGGCCTGACTTACGTGAATCAGTTTATGGGCCTGATTTACGTGAATCGGTTTATGGGCCTGACTTACGTGAAGGGGCTGATTGTTTTGGATTGATGGAAAAGACAGGACCGAAAATTGATTTTGTACTATTACACTATTCGATGCATGCAAGTTAATAGTTAGCAGCAGCAGCAGTAGCAGTTAGCAATAACATATAACTTATAAAAGTGTTTGGTAGATTAGAGTAGCTGTAATTTAAATGTGCGAAAAGACATAAAAGGACATAATTATATAAATAAGATACTCTTTAAAATTAAATGTGTTATACTAATGAGTGTATTTAAGTAATTTATTAAGTCTAAAGCTCTTCATTAATAATGCTCATCTAAAAAAGCTCTTTGAAATAGCATATAAGAAAAGATCATTTTTATGAGAAATGCTAATGCTCATTGCTCTTACCAAACAAGCTTTTTTAACAATTATGCTAAACGCTAATGCTAATTGGTAAAAACGCTCTTAAAAAGCTGTTACCAAACACAACCATAGCATGTGTTGGTGCATTTTTCTTGCTGAAAATTTAAGAGGGTTTGTACTACTTATTGAACATTTGATACTATTGTACTAGTTTTAAAATTTTCAAATTTTAAAAGTTTTCAGAATTTCAAACCGGTTATCTTCAAACCATTCTCCACAAACCGAACTGAATATGCAAACATCTAAACCTTTAATATCTTTAAGGAATACTTGTACAAAAATGAAAAACCTCTAATTAAATAGTCTGGGTAGGAGGGATGAGCTCCTAGTGAAGGATGCAAGGCACACATCACAATTACTCTGATAATACTGGTAAACATATAACTAGGATGCACCCATACGCCCCACATGATAATATAATAACAATGGCCCAAACTGAAAAAGGACGCCACGAGCAATCACTTCGCCGTGGGAAAGTCATAACACTGTGCCTCCAGTGTTATGGTTATGGTACCTCCATAACTAGGTGACACTGGTCATGCATGTATATGACTTAGGCTCTTATTCTAACATAAGTATCAAACATATAAAACAAATACTGAGAAAACAGTTGGCTACAAACGGGGAATCCTAATAAGGAAAGAATGTCCATACTGAAGGGACGGGAAATCCGTACCTTATGTCCAGTGAACGAAGAAGACGAAAGAATGGAAGTCCTACTTCGATCTCACTAATGCTACATAAATAGTGTACATGTATAAGTATTCTCTTTACTGAGTACGTAACTGGTTTTATATCATGTCTTAGCTAGTTTTATATGTTCATGTCTTATTTTACTGATTTTAACGTTATGTTGTGTTTATCATGTATTCTGTATATTATGATTAAGTATTACTTGTACTTCTGGTATTATTATACTTGTTGTGTAATAATAAGTAACTTTCTAAAAATAGCAGGTTTCCCAAAACAGAAAGTTTCCAAAAATAGAAAGTTTCCTGAATTAGAAAGTTTTCATATTTAGAATTAAGCTGGATTAATAAGCTAATAATATAAGCTTAAGTTTACTGATTAAATATCATACGTCATGTGATTATAGTATAGTTTATTAATAATAACATGTTAATTAAATAAACTATAGGTTATATGATTTAATTGCATGATTTAATTAAATTAAGATGTATAAAATACTTAGGTTAAAATATATATTAATATAACCTAAGTCATGTTTATTAATTAATTATATTCCATGTTTTAATAATTAATTAATACTATAGTCTAAATTAAATAAATAAATACTTAGGGTAAAACATGTATTATTTTCTAAATAATAATTAACCTAAGTCCATGATTAATTAAATTAATTACATATCATGTTTAATTAATTTAATATCTTGTTAAAATAAATACTTGTAAAAAAATACTTGTATAATTTTAGTCATGAACCGAACCCGTGTATTTAATTTAGACATGTCGTGAACTGGACCCGGAACCCCTTGAACCGGTCCGAACCAAACACCCCTTAACAGTGGCAAACCGGCTTGGCCGGTTGCCAATGTTTTTGTTAAACGGCCACCGGCGCGTCTTGTCACTCGGCTAGTCGTTGCCCAACAGTGGGTTCCCATCGGCTGTGTGCCGGTGGTTGCCACTGCTGCGCCGTTGTCCCCCTGCTTGACCCACGCTAGCCACCGGTGGTGTGGTTGTCTGCTGCCGAGACCCAACCGAACCACAAGGATACTCCGACGCGAGTCGGGGTTCCTTGTCCTTGTTGCCGACCGAACCAAACACCACCGAGATCATAGATCTCGGTTGGTTGCGTGATTAAAAACACGCCGAGAGCCTTGTGCTCTCGGTTTGTGTGTCGGCCGAGCAAACCAAACCAAAAAACAACCCTTAATTTTACCCCCTTGATCACGTGACATGTTTTAATCCTTGCTTTTATTTAATTCATGTTCATGTGTGAATAATTAAATAAAAAGAATAAAAATAAAAGGGCTACCGATTACCGAATACGTGTAAAGATTGGAGAATAATAACACGAACACGATCTTGAATTTGATTAACACCAAAACCAAACAAACACCTCTTGTGTTTGTGTTCTTGCCACCGGCCAAAAGAGAGAAAGAAAAAGAATAGGGTTTTTGCTTTTTGTTAAAAACTCTGTGAATGAAAATGTTTAACCCTTTTTGTTTACTTACTAAAAATCAAGTGGGCTTGGCCCCTTGTCTCTCCTTGGTTCCGCGGCTAGTAGGGCCCACAAGGGAAACCCTAATCCATGAATCTTGTTTACATATGTGCGTGCTTTCAACTTCTTACAACGTATAACGTTGGCTATAGTTATGTAAGAGGGTTTAGTACTAAGTTCTACTAAAAGAGTTTTTTATTTTTGATAATATATGGGTTTGATTTTATTGTGAAAGGCAATTATTTTTGAATGAAATCAAAGTGATTTAGGCATATTATATTTCGAATGAGTTGCATTCACAAGACCAGTACTAATTCCATTTTTTTTCATTTTCAGCCCGGTGCAAGAGTTGCTTATGAGGGTTTGCGGATGGGGTGGTTGGTGATATCATGCTCTCTAATGGGGTTGTTGGTGATATCACCCAGGTGCAAGAGACGCCTAGACCATGATTTTATTTTCAAAGATGACATTAGTTAATTTAACTAGTGCTGTTATGTCATAGTTTCTGCTATTCCATGAAAGTTTAGATCGAATACACCCTGTGGTATACTCAGTCCCCCTTGATACGCATATTATACATCTACAAAGATGACATTAGTTAATTTAACTAGTGCTGTTATGTCACAGTTTCTGCTATTCCATGAAAGTTTAGATCGAATACACCCTGTGGTATACTCAGTCCCCCTTGATGTGCTAACCGGGTTTTGGTTCAAAACAGCTAAGCAACCGTACGCATTCTGGTTTAAAAGGGAGTCCATCCAGTGATATTTACAATCGTATGGTTCATAGAACTGATATTTCAAGAGTTTCAGCAACCGTACTCATTCTGGTTTAAGGGTTCCTGACATTGATTTACATCTTCAGGGAAGGAAGGGAAGGAAGGGAAGGAATGGACTATTTCCACAGCTAATGCCATCAAACATATAACAGAAAATGTGGTGGGCCTGGCGCTCGTTGATGGTGGTGCAAAAAGTGAACCAGCAATCGTGATTGGAACGTTTTAGCTATACGAGAACTTCATTGTGTTTGATTTAGTGAATTCAACTTTCAGGTTTAGCTCGTCGTTATAAGATAAGCAAACGGCTTGTTCAAACTTCAACATAAACTAATGTAGTGCTGAGGAACCTTTAAAAGGCATATTCGACTTGTTCTGCTCTTTTTTGCACAAATAGGTGATTAGAAATTGAGTAGAAACGATATTACATAGAAAAAATTTGAACAATTTGATTAGTCTTCTTCCTCCTCAATCAGTGGCGGAACTAGAAATCTTAAACATGTGTGGCACAGCCGTCAATAAATGTCAGACAAGCCACATCATTTGTTACCTTCTTAATGGAGTTGGCCGTAGATATAGACCACTTCTTCCCATCCTGGAGACTGAAGTCAATATCAGGAACCTTGAAACCGACTCATGTGCCATTGGTGAAGGACTTGAAACAAAGGCCAAAGGGACTGGCAGACTTTGCATGAGGATTTCGCTTCGTAATCTTTGAAAGCCTCCTTATCACGCTGCTATAAATGTCAGTTCTAAGAGTAGTGGAAGGCTGGATTGTACCAAGTTTGGTAGTGGTATTGCTAGGTGATAGGTGTGTAAACACCCATCCTTTTACCACTTAATTCGGGCTAAAACAAGACCAAAACACGTATTTAATATCATTTGTTTGGAATTATGCGTGGTTTTTGTGTTTATTGTGTTTTCAGAGCCAACCGGATGAATATTGAAGAAAACATGGGATTGCACGGGTTTTACTGAAGAAAACGACTCAAGATAAAGTCTATCGTCCAAGAGATGCAAAAGATTTGAAGTCACTGGGCCTATTCGAAGATTTATCGAAGAAAAGGACCAAAGATGGAAGATTTATATAAGTCGAAGAAACTGAAGTCTATTAAACGAAGAAAATAAAAGACGAGTTGAATTTAATCGACGACAAATCCCGAATCATAATCGAAAACGGAATCTTTTCTAAAAAGACGAAAAGACAAGAAGAACGGGAGAAAGCCCACTCACCAACCAAAGGAAACACCTATAAATAGGCACCCCTCACACACATTTATAAGCTAGCTTTCATTTTTCTTTTTCCCACTTTTCCTTCTTCCTGTTTCGTAGCATCACCATCACCACTAGGGTGATTGGTGATTTTTATCTTTGTCTTTCCAATCTTGTTGTTTTAATTCTTGTTTTGATCTTGTTTAAACATTAATCATTCAATACAAAGTCTTGTTTAATCTTTCCATTTAATCTTGTTCATCTTCATCTTTATCTTCAAGTTCTTAAGTTTTTATTTTTCTTGATTTGATCTTCAAAAGTTGTTTGGATTTGTGTTTTTATTAGTGGGATTCGTTGCTTATGGTGTCTAAATGATTTGTGTTTAATTTGATAAATCCTTTTTAAGTATTTGGTTTGATTTTGATTAAAATTCGTGTTCCGTGTTCTTCGCATATCTGCTACTGTATCTGGGTTTCAAAACTTCCGAATCAAACAAAAAGTTCCGAATGAAGCCTTCATTCAGAAACTTCCGAACCAAGCATTAAGTTCCGAATCAGTGACTTCCGAACCAGTAAGTTCCGGATCAACCAAAAGTTCTGAATCAACCCTTCATTCGGAAAGTTCCGAGTCAAGCATAAGTTCCGGATCAAGCCACTTCCGAACCAAGCTCCTTCATTCGGAAGGTTCCGAATCAGCCAGAAAGTTCCGGATGAGAATGTTCCGGATGAATGAATAGTAACTTCCGAATCAGTAAGTTCCGCATGAGTAAGTTCCGAATCAACCAGAAAGTTCCGGATGAGAATGTTCCGGATGAATGAATAGTAACTTCCGAATCAACAAGTTCCGGATGAATCAAGGTTTAAAAGTTCCGAACCAAGCTCAAGTTTCGAATGAAGAATGAACAGTAACTTCCGAATCAGTTATCTTTTGGGTATTTTTGAGTTTTACTGTTTCCTTCCCATTTCTTTACTGTTTCCTTGATTTAATTTTAATTTTATTTTAATCTTAATTCTAATTCAAGTTTTTATTAATCATCATTAAAGTAATTGTTTTTGATATAAATTTTCATTTCCACTTCTTATTAGACTAGAAAACCAAACCCCTTTTCTTTAGTAACCAAGAACAATCATTCTACTTAAGACCTAGATCAATTCGAGAGGATTTCGAGAGTAAATCTGAACCCTAACAAAATCATTGTATCAAATGGCGCCGCTGCCGGCTCTTCTCGTTAAGATCAAAAGTTTTTTGTGAGAACTTGGATTTTGGGATCCGTTCCCCGTGAACGTTACTTTTTTCATAAAAATATATAAAATTTTCAAAAATCCTAAAAATTAAAAAAACAATAAAAACCAAAAATATTTTTGCTTTGTTTTTCTTTGTTCGTTCTTTTGCAGGTGTATGCGCACTCGATCCACGTCTTATCAAGAGCCCGAGCCTCTCGATAACTTAGACATGGCTGGTGTACAAAACAACAATAACATACCACCTCCGAACAACAATAATAACAACAACAATCCGCCTTTCAACAACATGAACAATAACCACAACAATGAGCCCCTTCCGGATAACCGCCCAATGATTGAATTGCTACAAGCTCATGTCGATGGCAACACGGATCCAATTGTTATACCACCAATTTCCGCCAACAATTTCGAGCTTAAATCAGGCTTTATCCAGATGGTCTCCGCTCAACCATTCTTGGGACGAACCATTGACGACCTACATGACCATATCAAGAGATTTCTACAACTCACCAACACGGTCAAGCTCAATGGTGTTCCACAAGAAGTTATAAGGTTACAACTTTTTCCCTTTTCTTTAGAAGGACAAGCCCGGCATTGGCTTGCTAAGGAACCGCCACAGAGTATTCTCTCGTGGACGGATTTGGAAACAAAGTTTATCAACTACTTTTTTCCACCCTCTCGTACTACCGCTTTGCGGAATGAGATTATAACCTTTGAACAAAAGTACGATGAGTCATTCAGTGAATCTTGGGATCGCTTTAAAGATCTTTTAAGAAAATGCCCACAACATGGTTTTACCAAAGTTCATCAAATCAATACTTTTTACAATGGTTTAAGCATGAATGACCAAGATTCACTGAATAGTGCCTCGGGGGGTAATTTATTGGCTAAGACTTCCAATGCTGCTTGGGATATCATTGAGAACAAATCTCGTGTGCAAACCAAGAGTGTTAGGACCAATGTTGCTAGTGCTAGCACTAATGACAGCGACAAGCGACTTGACAAAATCACTACGCTTCTTGAATCACTTGTCACCCACACCGTCAGCAACAACAACAGCAACAACGCCAAAAACGCTCAAGTGAACGCTGTCAGCCAACCTTGTGAGATATGCGGTGGTCCTCACTCCTACACAACTTGTACCGCCACCCAAGATTACCCTGCTGAGAATGTGAATGCGGCATATGGCACCTACCAACAACCTGCTTATCAAGCTAGACCTCAAGGTGACCGTAATTTGCTTAGCTATCGATCAAACAACTATCTTTCCCCACCTGGCTTTCCTCCTACCAACCCAAACCAACAACAAAACCTTAATCGCCCTCCACAACAACAACAACCTCGTCAACCATACATCCCACCTCACAAGCAGCAACAACCACCTCCACGTAACAATCAAGTCTACCAACAACCTGCTTACCAACCACCTGCATACAATGCTCCTCCCACCCAAGCCACCACTGCCTTACACCAAGAGATTGCAACCTACATGAGGACCAATGATGTAATAGTGGGAAATCTCCAAGAGGAAGTGCGCAATTTGAAAGCAGATTTGGTCAACCAAGGAAATGATTTGAGAGCCAATATGAGAAATACGTTGGATACCCAAACGAACGATCTGAGGAACATGATGGCTAGTTTCTTCAATGGTAATCAACCCTCCTCTTCGGGTACTCTTCCGAGTAACACCGTTGCGAACCCAAGAGGGGAGATGAAAGCAATCACCACTCGAAGTGGTAAAGGTACCAAGGAACCCGAGCTTCCTATACCTCCACCGGTGGTTGTGACTAAGGAGAACGAGTCGCCTGCTCCTATTCCTCCTCCTTCTCCTTCCCCAATTTCTCCACCTCTTCCTTCTACCCCTCCTCCACCCATTGTTGTGAGTGATCCTATTCCTCTAAAGCCTTCCTCTTCTTCCAATATACCTTATCCTTCAAGGTTGAGGAAAGAGAAGCAAAAGAGCAAGGATGATATTCAGGTTTTGAATTTCCTTAAAATGTTCATACAACTGAATTTCAATATCTCCTTCGCTGAGGCTCTCGCTCACATGCCCAAATACGCCAAAATGTTTAAAGACCTTCTGAGCGACAAGGAAAAGCTCCTCGACATTGCCAACACCCAACTTAATGAGAACTGCTCTGCAGTGCTCTTAAGGAAATTGCCAATCAAGTTTGGTGATCCGGGTCGTTTTCTTATCCCTTGCAATTTCCCGGGAGTAGAGAATTGCATGGCCTTAGCCGATCTAGGTGCCAGTATTAATCTCATGCCTCTAAGTGTTTGGAAGCAGTTATCTCTCCCAGAGCTAGTCCCCACTAAAATGACTTTGGAATTGGCCAACCGTACGGTTGCTTATCCAGTGGGGATAGCCGAAGATGTCATTGTAGGAGTCGACAAATTCACCTTCCCTGCTGATTTTGTTGTCGTCGACTACGAGATGGACCCTCGTGTACCACTGATTGTTGGTCGTCCATTCCTTCGGACCGGTCGCACTCTCATTGATGTTGAAGCCGGAGAGCTTATCATGAGAGTGGGTGACGACAAAGTAGTCTTCAACATGGGAAAGTTGTCTAAACAGCCTTATTCATATGAGAGCGTTAATTGTATTGACGTTCTTGATGAGGCTTGTGAAGAACACTTTAATGATGCTTGCAAAAGTATTCCTACCTCTCTTCCCACTGTTGAGACCGTGTCCTCCATTGATTCATCGTTGTCTCTATTTGGAGATAGTGATTTATTCTGGAACAATCTTGAAGATACCATGGGAGATGTGAATTTAGCTACTAATGATTCTCCCACCGAGGGGGATGAAGATATGAGTTTCTTTGACAATCTTCTCACCGAAGACAATCCTTCGCCTCCATCTCCCACGGTCATTGCTATCGATACTCCGACTTTGAAAACGCCTCCCGTCGAAAATCCTCCGGATTTGGAACTTACGGAGTTGCCGCCTCATCTCGAGTACGTGTTCCTTGACGACAACAAGAAGTCGCCCGTCATTATTGCAACGGATTTGAAAGATGAAGAGAAGACTCGCCTCGTTGCCGTGCTGAAAGCTCATAAGAAGGCTATCGCTTGGAAAATCTCGGATATTCGTGGAATAGATCCTCACTTCTGCACGCACAAAATTCTCATGGAGGACGACTATAAGCCCACTATTCAAAGCCAACGAAGGGTGAATCCAAAAATCCATGAAGTCATCAAAACAGAGGTTATCAAACTTCTTGATGCGGGTATGATTTACCCTATTTCGGATTCACCATGGGTTAGTCCAATCCATTGTGTGCCCAAGAAGGGCGGAATGACCGTTGTTCCCAATGAACACAACGAGTTAATTCCCACTCGTCTCGTTACTGGGTGGAGAGTTTGTATAGACTACCGCAAACTCAATGATGCCACGAGAAAGGATCATTTCCCTCTACCTTTCATGGACCAAATGCTTGAACGATTAGCCGGTAATGAATATTACTGCTTTCTCGATGGTTTTTCGGGTTATTTTCAAATACCCATCGATCCCCAAGATCAAGAGAAGACTACATTCACTTGTCCCTATGGCACTTTCGCTTACAAAAGAATGCCTTTTGGCTTATGTAATGCGCCCGGGACTTTCCAAAGGTGCATGTTAGCTATCTTCCATGACATGGTTGAACAAACCATGGAAGTCTTCATGGATGATTTCTCGGTCTTCGGGGATTCCTTCTCTGCTTGCCTTGCCAATTTAGAACGTATGCTAAAGCGGTGCGAAGACACCCGCCTTGTTCTAAATTAGGAAAAATGCCATTTTATGGTAAAAGAAGGCGTCGTGCTTGGACATAAGATCTCAAAAGCCGGTCTTGAAGTTGACCGTGCTAAAGTCGATGTCATCGCTAAGTTGCCTCCACCTTCAACCGTGAAGGGTGTGAGAAGTTTCCTGGGTCATGCGGGCTTCTACCATCGCTTCATCAAAGATTTTTCTCAAATCGCTCGCCCGATGACCCACCTCTTGGAAAAAGATACCCCTTTTATCTTCTCCAAAGAGTGCCTTGACGCCTTCAACTCGCTTAAGGATAAGCTAACTAAGGCACCCATCTTGGTTACCCCTAATTGGGAGCTTCCTTTTGAGTTGATGTGCGATGCTAGCGATTTTGCTATTGGAGCGGTTCTTGGACAAAGAGTGAACAAACACTTCCAACCGATCCATTACGCTAGCAAGACAATGACAGGGGCACAATTGCATTATACGACAACCGAAAAAGAGCTTTTAGCTGTTGTCTATGCTTTTGAAAAATTCCGCCCCTATCTTGTCCTTTCCACCACCATTGTGTACACCGATCATTCCGCGCTGAAGTACTTGTTGACAAAGCAAGATTCCAAACCAAGACTTCTTCGCTGGGTTTTGCTGCTCCAGGAATTTAAAATCGAAATCCGCGATAAAAAAGGAGCAGAAAACTTAGCCGCGGACCATCTTAGCAGACTTGAGGATCCATACCAAGGGGATCATCCGACCAAAGAAATCAATGATTCTTTTCCCTTGGAGACCTTATTGTCTATAAACTCGAAGCCGAATGAAACCCCGTGGTTTGCGGACTTTGCAAACTACTTGGCGGGTGGAATTCTCAAGGAAGGGTTGACGTCCCAACAAAAGAAGAAGTTCTTCACCGACATCAAGACTTACTTTTGGGACGACCCTTACCTATTCAAACAATGTGCTGACCTGATTATTCGCCGATGTGTTGATGGACCGGCAGCGTCGGACATCCTTGATGCTTGCCACAAAGGACCCACCGGTGGTCACTTTGGTCCCAACTACACCGCTAAAAAAGTGTTTGATTCCGGATTTTATTGGCCCTCCATATACCGTGACGCTCACGATATGGTCAAACGATGTGATGTTTGCCAAAAGCAAGGCAAAATCACACATAAAGACGAGATGCCTCAAAATTTTATTCAAGAGTGTGAAATTTTTGATGTTTGGGGTATCGACTTTATGGGGCCATTCCCTTCTTCTAAAGGAAACAAATACATCCTTGTAGCCGTTGACTACGTCTCCAAATGGGTTGAAGCCAAAGCTTTACCCACTAATGACGCAAGGGTGGTTTGTAACTTTTTGAAAGCTCTTTTCGCTAGATTCAGTGTGCCTCGCGCCATTATTAGTGATCGTGGGACTCATTTCTGCAATGACCAATTTGCTCGAGTCATGGCTAAGTACGGTGTAAACCATCGTCTTTCCACAGCCTACCACCCACAAACTAATGGCCAGGCCGAAATATCAAACCGAGGTCTTAAGCGAATTCTTGAAAGAACCGTGGGAGAGCATCGTGCCTCATGGGCTGATAAACTTGATGATGCTTTGTGGGCTTTCCGTACTGCTTACAAGACCCCGATCGGCTGTACGCCTTATCGTCTTATGTACGGGAAAGCGTTCCACCTCCCCATTGAGTTGGAGCACAAGGCTTATTGGGCCTTGAAGTGGGCTAATTTTGATATAAACAAAGTCGGTGACCTACGCAAGATCCAACTCAATGAGCTGAATGAACTCCGTAATGAGGCTTATGAAAATTCTTTGATCTATAAGGAAAGAACTATGCTCATTCACGACTCCAAGATCAAAAACCGAGAGTTCCATGTTGGAGACAAAGTCTTACTTTTTAACTCTCGGTTGAAAATCTTTTCGGGCAAGCTCAAATCTCGTTGGTCCGGCCCATTCACCATTGCTCAAATTTTTCCTTATGGTACTCTCGAGCTCGCTCAACCTGATGGACCAAATTTTAAGGTGAATGGCCAACGAGTGAAGTTGTACTTTGGTGAGGACACCTCTCAGGAGGTGATTCCATCCCTCACCACGTTCCCCATGAACTAATTTTGGGTCGAGTCAGGCTCGTGACTCGGTTATCAAAAACAAGCGCTCCTCGGGAGGCAGCCCGAGTATCTATCCTTTTATATTTTAATCCCCTAAGTGTAGGGGGGACTTCTATATGTGTTTGTCTTTGTATGATGGTGTGATTACATGGATAAGTGCACTCTTGGAATTTTTGAAGAACCGTGCTCCCGTGTTATCCGACATCCGGTTCTATCTCTCAACTATCGTGATTCAATTTTCTTCATACTCACATTTGAAATTGATCACTTTAGTCGTCTCTTCCTTAACTTGAGTTAACCAACGTGCACAATGTCATAAGTGTAGGGGAAACTTTTCCCACATGCTTAAACATTGAGGACAATGTTTATCTTAAGTGTAGGGGGGACTTCTATCGAAGTTTTAAGTGGACTTTTCCATGAAAATGCCTTCAATTAACCAGAAAATCATATTTTTCAACATTTTTCAACTTTTTTATTAACTTTCGCCATTTAATTGTAATTTTTAAATTTTTATCGTTGCTTTCATATGTATATATCCCGCAATAAAGTCAAATTTTAATAAAGTGGTGTAGCTAGTTTAGAAGTCTTTGACATATTAGGCCCGTTGCGTTTATTTTGACTCAACCCGAATAGACTTATCCAAGTTTATTCTAGCTAGTATCCTTAACCATATAGACCTTAATTGGTTTATTAGGCTAAGTGTCCACGAGTCTCATTACTTGAGATTTTAAATTGTGGAGGACGAGAAATGATAGAGTCAATTATAAGTCGGTATTCTTGCGCAAGCTCACTTGGTGTAATTATTTGCCTATTCTCCCATCACTTGCTAATAAATTATCTGCAGTAAGTAAGGTCGTACAATTTGAAAAGTTACTTAGCTTCTAGCCCAAGATCGCTTAAAAGTTGCTCGGTAATGATAAGAGTTCATAGCCAAGGCATAACTTATGAAGCGGGGCGCGAAGATTGGCGAGTCCGAAAAGGCCCTAACAAGGCATGAGGATTCAATTTTATTGCTGAAGATCCAAAGTGATGTGAAAAGCATTATTCCTAAAGTCAATATGAAGGATCAAGACTCACGACGAGAAGCAATCAACTCCCGTAAAGATCATGGAGAAGTCTATCCGAAAAGACCCTAACAAGGTATGAGAATAAATAGATCCAAGTCCGAAAAGGAGGCGGATCGTTGTATCTCAAAATCCCAATTAGAGATTGAAGAAATAATCATGAAGTCGTGGTCAACAAAGTTGGAGTACCCCTCAAAAGTCTCCAAGTGAAGAAACTCTATTATGATGAGAAGACCATTATCTCAAGAACGTCTCTCGAAGATATGAAGTATGAAGTACATGCCAAATATCGGCCCGAGAAAGGTCTCAAATCGTGAACCAAGTTATGCCAAGATATGAACTTTTTGATATCCCGAGAAGCAGTTTTAAGAGATTTTGTCCTTTAGCTAACTATTGATCAAATCGTCCTACTTTGCTTTCAGCCCTAATAAACTATCGAAATAAGTCCAAAAATGCATCTTCATGATCATTCTAAGACAAAAATAAAATATAAGAGATACACCTAGGAATAAGGGAGTTTAAGCATTTAATTAAGCCATGTGTGTAAGTGTTTGAATTGCTAACTTATAATAACAATGATCTCGTTTTTAAGCTTAGTTTGGGGAACGTGAAACTTGAGGGTGATAAATCTTCGCAGCACCAAAGCCCTAATGTAAGTCATCGATTTCTTTGCAAGTTATTTCCATATAGCTATTTTCAAGTGAAAATGGTTTTCTATCCTTTTGTTTCCTTCAAAGTCTTAATTCCGTTTAGTACTTTAATTTTTGTTTAGTAGTATTTTAAATAAGGCCAAGGTTGATTAATTATGAGAAAAGTGTAAAACTTGCTTTATCACTAAGCATTGCATGAGGGCATGGCAATGGTTAAGTGTAGGGGATTTGATAGGTGTGTAAACACCCATCCTTTTACCACTTAATTCGGGCTAAAACGAGACCAAAACACGTATTTAATATCATTTGTTTGGAATTATGCGTGGTTTTTGTGTTTATTATGTTTTCAGAGCCAACCGGATGAATATTGAAGAAAACATGGGATTGCACGGGTTTTACTGAAGAAAAAGACTCAAGATAAAGTCTATCGTCCAAGAGATGCAAAAGATTTGAAGTCACTGGGCCTATTCGAAGATTTATCGAAGAAAAGGACCAAAGATGGAAGATTTATATAAGTCGAAGAAACTCAAGTCTATTAAACGAAGAAATTAAAAGACGAGTTGAATTTAATCGACGACAAATCCCGAATCAGAATCGAAAACGGAAACTTTTCTAAAAAGACGAAAAGACAAGAAGAACGGGAGAAAGCCCACTCACCAACCAAAGGAAACACCTATAAATAGGCACCCCTCACACACATTTAGAAGCTAGCTTTCATTTTTCTTTTTCCCACTTTTCCTTCTTCCTGTTTCGTAGCATCACCATCACCACTAGGGTGATTGGTGATTTTTATCTTTGTCTTTCCAATCTTGTTGTTTTAATTCTTGTTTTGATCTTGTTTAAACATTAATCATTCAATACAAAGTCTTGTTTAATCTTTCCATTTAATCTTGTTCATCTTCATCTTTATCTTCAAGTTCTTAAGTTTTTATTTTTCTTGATTTGATCTTCAAAAGTTGTTTGGATTTGTGTTTTTATTAGTGGGATTCGTTGCTTATGGTGTCTAAATGATTTGTGTTTAATTTGATAAATCCTTTTTAAGTATTTGGTTTGATTTTGATTAAAATTCGTGTTCCGTGTTCTTCGCATATCTGCTACTGTATCTGGGTTTCAAAACTTCCGAATCAAACAAAAAGTTCCGAATGAAGCCTTCATTCGGAAACTTCCGAACCAAGCATTAAGTTCCAAATCAGTGACTTCCGAACCAGTAAGTTCCGGATCAACCAAAAGTTCCGAATCAACCCTTCATTCGGAAAGTTCCGAGTCAAGCATAAGTTCCGGATCAAGCCACTTCCGAACCAAGCTCCTTCATTCGGAAGGTTCCGAATCAACCAGAAAGTTCCGGATGAGAATGTTCCGGATGAATGAATAGTAACTTCCGAATCAGTAAGTTCCGCATGAGTAAGTTCCGAATCAACCAGAAAGTTCCGGATGAGAATGTTCCGGATGAATGAATAGTAACTTCCGAATCAACAAGTTCCGGATGAATCAAGGTTTAAAAGTTCCGAACCAAGCTCAAGTTCCGAATGAAGAATGAACAGTAACTTCCGAATCAGTTATCTTTTGGGTATTTTTGAGTTTTACTGTTTCCTTCCCATTTCTTTACTGTTTCCTTGATTTAATTTTAATTTTATTTTAATCTTAATTCTAATTCAAGTTTTTATTAATCATCATTAAAGTAATTGTTTTTGATTTAAATTTTCATTTCCACTTCTTATTAGACTAGAAAACCAAACCCCTTTTCTTTAGTAACCAAGAACAATCATTCCACTTAAGACCTAGATCAATTCGAGAGGATTTCGAGAGTAAATCTGAACCCTAACAAAATCATTGTATCACTAGGAATCTTGATAGATCTCTGTTTAACTACAATAGCATTAACACCAATAAAGTATCCGAAATAATCTGGTTGCTTTAGTAATGGAGTATAAGAAATAAAACTCCTTATCAGTGTGGGGCGTCAAGTAAAAATGACCATTACTGTAATATAGAACCCCAGGAGCAGATGTCGTGCTAGGCAAACAAAAAGCTATTGTTCTCTCATGATCTTGGAGTAAGAACGTTGGTAATGCGAAATGGGAGGTCGACACTAACAAGAGACCAGAAAGGTAATATGATTCAAATGATGAAGAAGGGAGAGACCCAGAGTCAACTGTAGGATTAAATAAGCCAACATAGGGATTTCTACCATTGCTTGTAGTTAATAACAAATCCACATGATCCCGATAATTGGGTTAACCACATTACTGGACATGAACAATATCCCTCCCCAACCAGGTAACGTAGAACTGTTAGTTACCAAAGGGCTCGAAACACTCTTGTAAAAGTAAGAACCTCGCACCTGTGTGCATTGTTGTTCCTCAAAAGAAATGTCTTTTGACCCGTTCACTTTTAGTGAGTTTTACTTAATTTGGCCCGTTTGAGCTAAATAACAATCCAAATCGACTTCTTTATACGTTTTGAGTCAAAGTCGCCACATATATCTAGTAGAGCATAGATATATAGCCACGTTGTGTAATTAGAGTATGGGACTTTTACGGATTTATCTTAATTCTGTTGGTTAAACATAGACGAGCCCAATTCTTGACCAAGCATGGAAGCATGTCATTGAGTGATAGATGCGCACAAACAGCAACTTACTAACCCCAACGAACCGGTAGTGCTGTGAAAAACTTCTGGAACTCTAAATAATCTCGTTCAGTTCCAAAAATAAATGGTCAATGATCAAGAAATGGAAAATGAAGTTGATCTTTCTCCATTTCACCATTATTCAAGTGACGGTATTTTGACCCGTTACTTGATCATAACTGGGATCCAAATCATCTGATAATGCAAGGTAGAAGCAAGAGTGACATCACTAATAATACTTATATCTTTAGACAAAGTGAGTTAAAAACTTTAAAAGAATAAATTTTGGTTGGATCACATATACAAGCTAAGAGGTGAGATCCTTATAGAATATGCATCAAAAAAAGAAGGAAGGAAACAATCTCAACCATCCATTCAAGTTCCATCTAATGGTCTATATTAATCTTTTTAAATTTAATTTAAAAACCCATTTTCATCCTATTTCTTAAAAATTAAATATCTCTCAAACCGTTAATCATTACAAAAAACTAATTATACCATCGCGACGGGAATTAAGTTACCTTTCTATAGATAGGCACTTCTATACACTTTCGGCAAAAAAAATTTTAAAATTTACGCATAAAAAATTACATGTGATTCTCGAAAAATTACATGTAATTTTCGAAAATTACGTGTAATTTTTTTGGCGAGAATTTTTGACACTGTAAATCGTTAACTTTTGTGTGAATTACATGTAATTATGTGTGAATTACATGTAACTTTTGTAATAAAATAGTTTATTAGTGTTAAATGCAAATCACATGTAATTATGTGTGAATTACATGTGATTTTTGTAATAAAGTGGTTAGTTAGTATTGAATGAAAATTACATGTAATTTTGTGTGAATTACATGTAATTTTGCTCAAATTACATGTGATTTTATAAATAATTACATGTAATTTTGCTCAAATTACATGTGATTTTATACAAAATTACATGTAATTTTGCTTTAAATCACATGTGATTTTATAAATAATTACATGTAATTTTGCTTTAAATCACATGTGATTCATGTAGACTCACATAACTTTACATCTAACTTTCGTCTCATTTGACGCGTAAGTCTTTTTTTTAAGTTACATATTTTCATAGATTTTTATTTTCAACTTTAATACCAATAATCTAGAAACCAAGTAAATCACATGCGATTCGTGATAAATCACATATAATTCGTGGTAAATCACATGTGATTCGTGGTAAATAATATTTTCTCTCCATTCCTCACATCATCCATCCTTCCGAAGTGGTCTTGTGATCCATGTATGCTATCTAAAGTGGTCTTGTGATCCATGTATGTTATCTTGTGATCCATGTATGATAATTACATGTGAATTTGCTTGCATTACTTGTAATTCGTGGTAAATTACATGTGATTCAAACAAAAGCACATGTGATTCATCTAAAGTGGGTTTGTTAGAAGAAGTTAAAGTTTTGAAATGTTTGAATCACATGTAATGCAAGCAAATTCACATGTAATTATCATCGAATTACATGTGATCCAATGCAAGCAAAATCACATGTAATTATCATCGAATTACATGTAATTCAAGCAGACAATTTAATATATTAACAAGATTACATGTGATTAAAAAAATCACATGTGATTCATCTAACGTGGGTTTGTTAGAAAAAGTTAAGGTTTCGGAATGCTTGAATCACATGTAATGCAAGAAAAATCATATGTAATTATCACCGAATCACATTCAATTCAAGCAAAATTACATGTGATTCAAACAAAATCACATGTAATTTAGAAGCCAATTTGTTTTATATATTTTACATAAATGAAAACATAATACGTGATTAAAAAAATCACATGTGATTCATCTAATGTGGGTTTGTTAGAAAAAGTTACGGTTTCGGTATGCTTGAATCATATGTAATGCAAGCAAAATCACATGTAATTATCACCGAATCACATGTAATGCAGAAGCCAATTTGTTTTACATATATTTTTTTTGGGTAAAGGGGACTCCACCCCGGTAAAATGAACATATTTTATATTAATGGCAACTAACATTTTAATATATTAATAAAATTACATGTGATTCAAACATTTTAATGTAATTCACATAAATCACGTGTGGTTTTAAAATAATAACGAAAATATTTTTGTCATTTAATAGACGGTTATTTTTACATATACTTTTAATGATTTTACAATGTTGAAAGTCTCGTAAAAAAAATACACGTGATTTCACAAATCGCATGTGACGTTACAAATTTAAATGTGATTTTTAAAATAATTAATCAAACATGAGTTTTCGAGAATTACATGTAATTTTTCAAGAATTACATGTGATTTTTTTACGAATTTTTTTAAAAAAAGTTCGTCGAAGTCACATACTTTCCCACCTGGGATTTCTCTTCTTCCTAGCATCACTAATAATTCTGGTTTACTGAACAACCTTTGTCCGACCAGATATGATACGTACTTAACAATTCCAACATCAAAGACGATCCCCAGATCATTCGCTTTCATAGCATGAAAGTGAAAGAATACAGTCCGGGTTTTCGCTTCCGTTGATCTTGTATCGGTTCCCCGCTTTTGTTCAATGAATAAGTCCACAGGCCACATTCTTTCCTCCGCAATATGATATTTTCGATTCAGGGCAGCAATTTTTTCAGATTTTTGTTGAAAGTTAAGACTCATTTAGAGACAAACTTGTAAAAAAACAAAAGTCAATGTCAACAAAGAGTTGCAGGCTTCGAGAATAAAGTCAGCATAGCTTGGTCAAGTTCCTGATAGGTGTTTATCGAGCTTGAGATTATGAGAATAGCTTTGTTACAACTTCTGTTAGCTTTTATGCGAGCTTGTCAAGAGCATAAGCTCTTAAAAAACATAAGCCTCTTTAGCTTCGAAAGTAAGATCTAGTAGAAGCTTATATGCCATGTTTAGCAAAACGAGCTGCAGCTTAATATCACTTTGAGAAAACCGCGGGATCTCTCATGAAGAAAAGCGAAGAGACTTACAGTCAATGTTTAACAACTGATGCATTTAAGGGAAACGTACTTAGCTCTATCTAAGACACTTGGACTAAAGCCTCATGAGATGCACTTAAAAGAAGAGATTTTGGTTACATGTTAATAGTATCACACAACAAACTAGAAACACTAAACATCTAAAGTGATATTAAAATTACAAATACTAATTATTATCTAGAAATGTACTCATCGATTCCAACATCAAAGACGATCTCGGTATTATGAAGGTAATCTAAACCACACATTCTTTTAACAAGCCTTTGGTAAGACTTCATTTCGCCAGACTTATAAAAAACGAATTCTGGTTCAGTCACATCCTTTCCCACCCTTTCCCACCTGGGATTTCTCTTCTTCCTAGCATCATTATTAGTTCTGGTTTACTGAACAACCTTTGTCCGACCAGATACGAAACATACTCAACAATTCCAATATTAAAGACGATCCCCGGATCATTCTCTTTCATAGTATCAACGTGAAAGAATACAGTCTGGGTTTTCGCTTCCTTTGGTCTTGTATCGGTTCCCCGCTTTTCTTCACCGAATAAGCGGTTGGAATATTATGAAGGTAAGCTAAATCAAAAGTTGACATTCTATCTTTCGCATCAATCATTAGTAATAACAAAGTGTTTTGAAACCTACAAAAATAAGACCCAACCCATCCATGGATAAAAAAAATAGAAAAAACAATCGGTTTGTTTCAGATCTAAAAATGAATTTTTGTGTTGGTGGCTGAGAGAGAGAGCGTATGTTTTGTATGTTTGTGTTTGACTGCTAGGTTTAGGTTAAAAACCTTTTCACTTGGGCCTATTAAATTACAAATACACAACTTTGGGCTTCATTCTGATTATGGGCTTATTGGCCCATATTTTCAGCCACTAAGACATCTCCCTGTTTCAAAGTAAAATAAACATCTCCCATATATCTAGAGTAAACCAAACACATTTTAATATCGTTCAGGACCCAAAAGCATGCAAAGTTATATATCGGTTGGTCCCAGTCCTAGTAGAGGGCCAAAAAGAGAGAGTTCACAAACCAGAAAAAAAAACGCAACCCGTGTTTTAAACCGGTTTTCTTGAAACTAGTATTACACAAATCGAACCGACTGGTCGGTTCGTAACTGTTTGATGGAAAAGATGAGACCGGTTAGAAAACCGGCTTAACCATTGCACCATTTGATGCATGCAATTTAATAGAGCATGTGTTGCAGAATATTTAAGTGTAATGACGTTTTCTTATGCCATTGTACTTCAGAACATTTGACGCTACTGTATTAGTTTTCAAAATTTGAAAATTTTCAGAATTTCAAACCGTTTATCTCGGTTCTTAACCGGTTTGATGGAAAAAAAAGATCCTTCCGCAAGAACATACATTATCTAGCAAAATCTTAAAAGAAGAAAGAAGTTAAACTCAAAATGGGTGTAATCAGTCTCACTATTAAGAACACATCAGGTAAAATTGGTCAGCTCGGCCATGTACAAACCTTAATATACTATGCCATTTCGACCTAGTCTAGACAATCTTAAAATCCAATTCAAGGTAGATTTTGGCCACTTTAACATTTAAACTGAAGTTGGAGAGTAAAAAAATGAGCAATATAACTTTGACCTCATGAGGTAAGCCACCATTTGCTCAAAACCAAAATCACGAACTAGAGCCTTAATCTACAGGACACTAAACAGTTGATACCTGTGTAGCCTGTAGGGGCACAACGACTGAGAAAGAGGCAGTGTCCATGATAGGAGCCAATTAGAGATGGCAAATCTCCCAAGAAATGTAAGGTTAAGAGGAATTTTTGGAACGATTTTCTTCATTGCTTTCAAAGTCATGCATGCAATACTGGAAATAAACAACGTAGTGGAAATAGTCATGCAAGGTTTATGGAGAACGTGGTGAGTCATGGCCTGCTTGGTCTTCACTAAACAACCGGTCAACAACTTGGAATTATTCGAAGTATCGAGCAGGCTTCTTGGACTGGCGTTTGGGCCGCTGAACTGCAGATGGATTGACCTCATCATAAGTATCTGGGCTTATGTATCCAGTAATGTTCCTATCAGTCCAAGAGTGCAACAACAATAACTGTAAACATCTCCTGTGAAATTGAACATCCATCTCATCCGAAACGCTAGTTTGGAGACTTAGCGGCCTTTCGTGAGTCGCAGGTCCTTTAATTTCAATCAGGCTAAAAAATTAAGAATCATAAGCATGTCAAATTGAAATAATCATAAGAACATCATATTGATAGGATTTTCTCATATAGCCATGTGCAGTGATTTATAAATTTAGTGTTCAAAGATCGGAGACATATCAGATCATCATTGGAGGTCATGTCCAAAGTCCAAACTTTCAAAAGTATTAAGTACTCCGTAAAAATTAACCTATGGTCCTATGCACGCTTCAGGAAAAAAAAACACAATTCCTTTTCATTTGCAGAAGCCTTTTTCTTGCGCACGCATAACATTCATAAACCATTCATTTAAAGCCTATACTATCGAGATTAAAGTTATGCTTCTGATTAGCTTTGCAAAGTAGCATCCGCATGTAAAGTTATGCTTCTGATTAGCTTTGCAAAGTAGCATCCGCATTATTACATTCATGAAATGTGTTTTTTACCTCAGCGGCACACACAACAAAGTGAGAAATCAGCATTGTATTACTCATGATCAGAAAAGGCTGCTTATAAGCACACCACAATCCATTTCAAAGAAAATATATACGTAACACGATCATATCCGCAAGCAATAACCAAATAGACCTCTATTTAGCTCTATCACTAGTGATTATGGCCATACATGATATTAACAAAGATCACGAGCCTTGCAAAGGCTTGTGTAAGTGTACATGTTAGTAGTATCATACAGTTGAAAGTATATGGAGTGTGGTGAAGATAAAAAATGGAGTTTCGTTTGGATATCATCTGTGTCAAGTGACTTCTGTTTGCAATGCCAATTTTGACATTCAAAAATGAAAATTTTCATTCGAGTTCCGTAAGGGGATGTTTGGTACGGCCATTCTATTTCAGTGCCACTGAAGCCTTTCTTTGAAGCTATATTCAGCCAATCTTAGTGAGTGCATGAAATATGGGCTTACTTTGATTTTGGTTTAAGTCTTTGTCTTAGTGAGCTGAATCATTCCAGATGTTTATACTTCGATACAAGACACCTTTGAAAGTCATGTAAAAACATGTCTGTCGTATTTCCTATTTTCCTGTGTATAGATGACTTGAAAGTCTATATATGAAGCCTTTCAAAAATGATATACCATCACGGGACTATTCTCTTTGGTCGTGATATTATCTCTTTTAGTCAAAAGGAAATGTATCTTATCATGGATGTGTAAGGTTTCCCGAATTCCTATGGTTCGGTTGTAGTGTGCTTAAACATTTTTTCAAAAAGTCATAGGTATCTGGATTTGTAAATTGCATGTAAATTGTTTCGTTAAGTCATTAAGTCATTGGAGTATGCTGACATGGGATGGTTAACTGTCAAATGTTGATTGGATGCAGGTTTTTGTGGTGTACTACGGGTGTATTTCTTAGGAGTTAAGCGCGCTCAAACTATGCAAACAAGTCTTCACTAAACAAAAAGTTCATCATTTATTCACCGAAAAATAAACCTTGAACAGGATCAAGAACAACATCTTCTTCAGATACATTTATTCAGTGTAATGTAATGATGTGAGATTGTTTTGTCCAATGTTTGGGACGGTGTGTTTAGGCCAAGTTTGGTTTTTCATACGGTTTTATGCTCCTGAAAAAAAAACAGGTTACTTAAAATCATACCCGACCCGAACCTAACCGGTTATTGGGATAATATTGACTCGTCTTTTGACCCACTCACTTTTAGTGAGTTTTACTTAATTCGACCCGTTTGAGATACTTATAACAATCCAAATCGTATTCTGATGACTAACAATATTGCTAGTACTCGCCCCGAAGAATCTGCTGCTTGCTTTGCTTTGTCTAAAATTGATTCTTATATTATGTCTCCGTCCGGAGGAAAGATCTCTTTGTTAAATATGATGGCATTCAAGGTAATCTTTAATACCTTTGACTTTGAGTTACAAATTGTTATGAATTACAATATAGTTTCTGAAAAGAAATAAATATTGCAAGGAGTAAATTCATTTACGACACGTAATGAGTAATGACCATATAAAATTTGAAACCAGTTCTTTTTCAGTTAAGGTTTAAAAGTTAGAAGCACTAAGTTTGACCTCAAAGTCATCTCGTTTAACATTTTTACCAGCAACTGCAGACAATGACAACATTCACGCCTCCACCAGCAACATTTCTTGCATTCCATTCTCAAGACAACAATATTATAGCTATTCATATGGATGACTCAACAATACAGATATATAGCGTTCCACATTTTTGCCAATTTATGTTACAGTGAAAGTACCCTTTTCGCCTCAATTAGGTACCTGGTGTCTTGTGAGGTTGTAAAAAGTACCATTTTTAATATAGGTTAAAAGCAAGCTTAAAGGGCACTCAAAAAGAATCACAGGTCGTGCATTTTCTCATGCGCTAAATGTACTAGGTGTACGCCAAACAACTAAGAACACGTATCAGATGTTGTATGAGGAAAACATAACAATAAGTACATCAGCTGTATGTTTCCAACTATCCTATCAAATTGGAAAAAAGAACTGCAGCTGCAATCTTAAATGATCGATAAGATCCACCGAAGTGAAAAGCCTTAACCGGAATGTGTATAGGTAAGCTCGAAAGCTATTCCCATCCCTGTCAGGGGGAGATGCCAACCATCTCTCCTCCTTACGAACACAACTAGTAGGTTTCATATTCCAGTTATATACTTGTCTTTGTTTTGCTTTTCATCCGATGTGGGATAGAATCAAATTATACATATATATCTTTTTATGTCCCAAAACTAAATCCAATAACATTTAACATCTCATTTTAGTGCTTTTTGTTAACGGTGAACATGATTTCATTCGAATCGGTACATACTACATATGGTTTTTGAAAGTTACAGATTAATCGGTTTTGGTTGTTTTCGGTTTTGGTTTTGGTTTTGTTTTGGTCGGTTAACGATTACCATGACAATGATTAGTGGCCTAATTTTGTGAGGAAGTTGTTCATTGGTCTATGTAGAAAGTGAGAGTCCCGTCACCACCAGGATGTTGCTCATACCATGACAATCAATGCTTTTTTCGGTTTCGCTTGTCTTTGTTTTGCTTTTTCATCCGATGTGGGTAGGAACTTTATATATATATATATATATATATATATATATATATATATATATATATATATATATATATATATATATATATATATATATATATATATATATATATATATATATATATATATATATATATATATATATATATATATATATATCTTGGTAGTATATCTGTTTGGGATAATTGGCCTAGCAGTAGTTTATGCAATCTTTTTAGATATTGTTATATGTACTTGGAAAAAGTATGCAATATCTTCTAGTTCCTTGTTTAAACCTTTTTTGTCGCGATCTTTCGGTTTTATGTAACTTGGGAAAGGAAAGGACATGATAGTCTATTAGACGTTTTTGTGAATAATGCACAATGTAAAAGAGTCGAGCTACTAATGAGCTAATCGAGATGGACTTGACGAAGAATTTAGAAGAGTATAGTGACCTATTTGTTTCACCATTGATGTGGGACAAAACAAAAACCAAATATTTTCAAAATCCATGTTGTCTAGCTACAAATATAAGAGCGTCTCCCGAAAATCTTTAACTACAAGTACGTGGTCGTTACTAGTGAATAACAAAGAGGCTAAAGGTGTTCTGCTAGTAGATATATTTTCTTTCAATTTTAGTTACCTTATCGAATCTGCAGATACTAGTTCAGTTAGTTTCTAAGTAGAGTCCAACAGAAACAACATTGTCATATAGCTGGTACTGTTACGTGTATTACTTTCAAGCATAACTACTCCCTGTCGCACATCTTCAGGTCAGTGGAACAAACCAATGCCCGAAATAAGTCGACAGGCCACATTCTTTCCTCCGCATCATAATATTTTCGATTTAGAGCAGCTAGTTTTTCAGATTGCTGTTGAAAGTTAAGACTCATTTAGTGACATGTTGAAAAAGCAAAAGTCAATGTCAACAAAGAGTTGCAGGCTTTGAGAATAAAGTCAGCAGAGCTAATTGATCAAGTTTTCCTAGTATATAGAGAGATTACAATTATTCATAAAAGCAAGGGCGCAAAGCTTATAGGTGTTTATCGAGCTTGAGCTTATGAGAATAGCTTTCTTACAACTTCTGATAGCTTTTATGCGCGATTGTAAAGAGTATAAAATCTTAAAAACATAAGCCTCTGTTGGGTCAAAAAGTTGATGTGGCAGAAACTCAAAATCGAAGGACATTTACTCAAGCGTTGACAAGAGTAATATAAACATTGACAAGAGCAATGTAGGCGTTGACAGAAGTCAACAAAAGTCAAACGCAGTCAACAAAAGTCAACGCTCATGGATTTGATGGAGAATTCTATTTACAGAATATATTGGATATATTCTAAATAATATATTCAGTATATATCTATAGAAATAGAATATTTAGTTGTTTCTTTGATTTGATCTCTTGTAGATTTTGTTCCTTCCACTATAAAAGGAACAAGGGTCTTAGGTTTTATTCATAACTTTCATTCACAATGTAAACCTAAAGCGTGTGTCGACTAGACGTGGGATTTAATGTATACACGTCTAGTGATTGTTTGTTATTAATATAATAAGCAATCCAATTGTGTTTTAATTCATGTTCTTGTGCCTAAACACCTTGTTAATGGTTGTTGTTCTAATTCCGCTTTGATTTTATAATCATATAAACAATGATCATTCCTAGTAGCTTCAAAGATCCGGAAACCAAGGTTTCCAAAATTGGTATCAGAGCCTCGTGGCTCGTGATGCTAGGACCAACAAGGTGTTCGTGTATGGTGAAAAGAAGAAAAATCCGTCTAGGGTTTTTCTGGACGTTTTTGTGTGCGCAGCAGTATTCAGAAGGTCATAACTTTTGACTGAACCGTTGGATCGTCACGAAATTTTATATGTGTGTTTTTTATATATATATCTAAACATCCACCAGAGGGATTGTCTAGTTTTATCCCCAAGCAAAAGTTATTAGGCGTCAAAGTCAGCAGTGGGAGTATATGCAGTTTTCTGTAAACAGCCATGTTCAAAACACGTTTTCTCCTTCGTTAACCGTTGGATCTTCGTGATCTTTGGACTGTAGAATCTTGGCACTTGTGTCTAGAATCTCACCGAAGGGATTTTCGATTTAAGCTCTAATGAAGAAGTTTTTTAAAGTCGAAGTACGCTGATTATGGTACTCAAGTTTCCGCTTTCACATGAAATCATGATTAGGGTTTCTTTAAACCCTAAATCGAATTTAAAGCAGAAAAGTATGGGTTTTGAAGGCTGTTATAATATGTGATGATACACAATTCGAATGAAGGTCTATTTATAAACCCTAAGTTAGGGTTGCTTTAACATTAGATCAATTTTCATACACATAAAAGAATGTGTTTGTTGCTGTGATGAATTTGTAAAATAGCAAAGGGCAGCAGATCGTGTACAAGCAGTTGAAGGTTTTGGTTGCTTCTATTATTCGTTTAGAGATTTGGTTACACTAGTAATCCACAAACGAAGGTCACCATGTTCAGACATATCTTTGGGTGCGTTTGATAATATGGTCCCAGTGGTTCGTTTATACTAAACGATTGAACAAGTAATATTTCTTTTGTATTCCTAGCTTGTTTTTATATGAAGCTGGTCACGTGGGTTAAAGAATTGCTGGTCAACACTGCTTGATTTCTAAGGCTGAAAAGAAAGCAACAAGTTGGTTATATGTCTTCCGAATGGCAAGCAACAGTTCTATCAATATGATTGCACATGGTTTGGTGTGAAAAGAGTATCAAGGAAGAGAAAGTTGATGCTTATTTTTGGAAGATTAAACATACGTGACTTATGAGATCTGAGAATCTTTGGTAAGATATTACTTTTTATTCTGTTGATATTTGCTGCGGGAATTAAGGAAGTCACAATAAGGAAAGTAGATTCACGTCATATTATGGATGCTATTTTAAAGGATTATTTTCTCTGTCATATGCTGAAGACGTAAAGGTAATATCTTCCTATTGGATATTATATTGCAAGTGCTATTTTCATGGGATATGCCTTTACTTTATTTGTAATCCGAGGGATTTTGTATGTTGGATAAACACGTTGCAAAAGTAAGTTCTATGGGCTGAGTTATACGGGCTTAAGACATACAAGGATAACAAATACTTTCAAGTCGCTGTTATATCATATTTTTAGCCACGGACAAAGCCCAAGACGCTGACGTTCGTATTTTAGACGTTGACGAGTGTAGGTCAGCCGCTGACAGAATTTGACGCTGACAAGGTTTGAATTGACGCTGACAAAATAAGTCAACGCTGACAGCGTTGACAGTGTCGTCCGATATATGGTATTTCAAGTGCTGATAAGTATTATCCGATATCGGACAATACAACTGCCAAAGATGTTGGATAAAGGAGGATATTGGACAACACAAGGTTTGCTGCTGTTTGAGAAAATAGTACGTTTTAAGCACACAAAAAGGTGGTATTTACACACGAAGGTACATGGAATCTCCGTTTTAGTTTAGAATATCATGATGATATTTATGGCTCGGATATTTTTAAAAGGAATCAATGATTTTAAGGCGAGTTAGCAACGATTCATGAAGTAATTTATTGGAGTATGTAATCGGGATAGCCTTGTGAAAGAGTTATTCGTTGTTTACTTTTACATACAAAGATATTGGTTCATCATGAAGAGATGTTGACTTAAGGGGAAGAATTCTTATGGTAAGTTTGATGATTGAAGAAGATTTTCGCGAGTTTGTGTTCTATCATATCTTAAAGTCAAGCACTTGTGACTTTAAAGGTAACTTGTTCGTGCTTTACATGGTTGGTGATGAAGACTTGTCATAACACTTGAAGGAGTTACATTATTGTGCTCAGTGTCTCACAAAGGATGAGAATATTGACAAGGGATCGAGGTCTACTAATATTTAGTCATTGGTATAAGTTTTTCATCACATGGATAGTACAAGACATGGAACATAGGTTTGGGTTATTCTACTTCTACATCAAAAATATTATATTAATTGTTCTTCAAGATCTTTACACAGAGCCTACATTTGGAGAATCTTCAAAGATTGCATACATCATTTACTTCCTTGTTGATGTGACAAAAAGGGGAAAAAATACATGCTACACTTGAGGGGAAGCAATTTGAAGATCATGTACAACTTACTAGAGATACACATAGAGTTTTGCCACCATCAACTAGGGGAAGATTGTTGGGTCAAAAAGTTGATGTGGCAGAAACTCGAAAAATCGAAGGACATTTACTCAAGCGTTGACAAGAGTAATATAGACGTTGACAAGAGCAATATAGGCGTTGACAGAAGTCAACAAAAGTCAAACGCAGTCAACAAAAGTCAACGCTGATGGATTTGATGGCACCCAAGTTTAACTCAGCAGAATTGGAATTGGGGTTCAGATCACAACACAACATGATTGCTTATCTTGACGCTGATAATGATCTGTTTCCTCAATACACACAAATGGTGGCGTATTTGAACGCATCCCCATTAAGGCATGCTCTTTCTCATGCGCCACTCATTCCAGTCACACACATTAAACAGTTTTGGAACACTGTTAGTTCCTCAACAGTTAATGGAGTGACCACATTGACTTCTATTGTTCATGGGAGATCTTGGGTGGTTACTGAGGCTTTGGTACGCCAAGCCTTGCATCTTGATGATGCTGATGGTATAGCCACTCTTCCCATAAATGAAATAGAACAAGGTCTTAGGGCTTTGGGATATCCCTTTCCTGATGAAGGTACTCTAAACAAGTATCATAAGCAGGAATTTCCCCCAGCCTGGAAGCACCTCATACACGTCATCCTTCAATGTTTGAGTCCCAAATGTACTGCACACAACGAGATCAATAGATCCATTGCTAGTGTTATTGTGTGCATTGCAACAGGGCAAAAATATAACTATTCTAAAAATATAACCCCAACCAGACCCTCAACCTCAAATTGACCCTCACCCACAACTTGAACCAATCCCTGAACCTTTACCCTCACCTGAACAAATGCAAGTTGACTCTGAATCCTTCAACGCTGATACATTAAATGTTGGCGTTGATGTGCCTATTTCCAACGCTGACACACAACCTTCACAATCCCAAACACCCCTTAACCAACCCACATCTACTCATTCTTCTTCACCATCTTCCACACCCCCTGAATATAGGTTGATAAAACGCCAAAGGACTACTGGAGTGTTCTCCTCTGGTGGTCCTAGCCATGAAGCAGAGAGAACCACCACCACAAGTGTGGCTGGTGACCTGGATGAGGCTGGGACTATTGGTTCTGGCTTAGAAGCTGGCCAAGGCAGTCCCACCATCATTAAGTCCTCATCCATGCCCAATGAATCTGACTTGGGAGGTCAAATCCCCATTTTAGAAGAGGGCAGACTAGAACCAATGACTCTTATGGAATTGACGGCAGTCTGCATTAGCTTGCAAAAGCAAAATGCAGACTTAGTACAAATTGTCAGCTCACAAGGCCTTGAACTCAAGCACTTGAGGGAGAGGATTGTTGTTTTGGAAAGTGATCGTGTTAGAAGAGGTATGGAGGAGTCTTCCAAAGGGGAGGAAGATCAAATAAATCTGAGTGATAAGGGCAGCCAGGATGGTCAATCAATGGATGTTGTTGAAGCCCTTACAACTTTGAAGAAACAAACAGGTTTTGATACGTCCTTAGTCTCTCCCACCAATTTAAATTTATCATTTACAGAAATGTTGAGAGAGGTTACACAAGGCGCTGAGGGAAAATATTTGAGCGTTGACAAGGAAAAGTTGGACGCTGATAGAAGTATTTTGGGCGCTGATAGGATGAATATGGGCGTTGATAGACCTGCACATAAAGGTGATGTATCCCAGTCATCATCTATCATCAAGGAAGTTTCTACTCAGGTATTACCATCTACCTTACCAACTATTGCACCATCAGATAAGGGTAAGGGTAAAATGGTAGAAGAGTTTGTTCCAAAGGATGCAACCCAAATTGAATTTGATAGAAGATTGGCTGAACAAATCATGGAACAAGAAAGAAAGGAGTCACCATTTGTTGTGACTTCAGAAGAAGAAAGTGATGGAGCTAGCTCAGACTCAAGTGTGATAATCATAGAACCAGAAAGGCTTGAGTATGGAGATGAGTTGGCCAGAGAGAAGCTGAGAGAGTTGAAATTGCAGGTTAATTATGACATGCCAGAGGTGGTTTAAATGTATAATGCTTGGGAAGAAAGCTGCATGGATAATCCAGACTTGACCATTTCAGATCAAATATGGGGTTTGGAGCTTCTTCTTAGAGTTCAGAAAGATTGTCAGGTAATTTTAAAACACAAGGCAAGCAATATTCTCTCAGAGTTAAAAAGGGATAGAAGGGAGCTCTACTTTATGTTGCTCAGATGTCATGGAGTTGGATGGACACATCAGAAGTTGAAGGCTTTGACATTTGATGAGTTGGGACACAGGGCTTATCCCATTTGGGTGAGAGTGCAGGAAGCAAACACTCTCAGGCTTCTTTCAGATGAAAGAAAGGAGCAACTTGCAGAAGAAATGGAAATTAAGAAAGCTATGATGGTTCCCAGGCCAGTAAAGAAGGGAATTAAATTTGAGTTTCCAAAAGATATGGATCCACTATATCTAAGTGAAGAAGTTATAAGAAAGAGCCTCAAGCTCTCCCCATTAGAAGCTTCAGATATGATGCAAGTGTTATCATTAGATTCCAGGAACCCAATTGTGAGCTATGAAGAAGATGAATGTGGGTTCTGGAAGATTGGCATATTTGGCAAGGAGGTACACACTTTTACCACTCTCATATCTTTATTTGCAAGTTGTGATAGAGAAGACTTGGTGGACCTTTGGAGGTTACTGGAGACCAAGTATGAGGCTGAAGCACCAACTTCAGCTAATGGAATAAAACTTGGGACCACATTGATGGCTATAATATCTTGAAGTTCTTTGTAACGTTGTAAAGTTTCCTTAACGCTTTGTGCAGTGTCATAATGGTCGTCACCAACGATCCGGGGTTGTAGCATAGTTGACGTTGAATCTAAAGGATCTACTGCTGGATAGATACCTTTGGCGGCTAATCCTCTTGAAAGTACGGTAGTAGCATCTAAATGTGCAAATGTCGTAGCAGGAGCAGGGTCGGTCAAATCATCTGCAGGTACATAAACAGCTTGAATAGAAGTTATGGACCCTTCTTTAGTAGAAGTAATTCTTTCTTGTAAAGAACCCATTTCGGTACTAAGGGTGGGTTGATAACCCACAGCGGAAGGCATTCTACCCAACAAGGCAGATACTTCAGATCCTGCTTGAACAAAACGGAAGGCAATCTCCGGAATGGTATGAGGATTTCCAAGATTGGAATAGAGAAATTTATTTAAAGTGCAGCTATAATGGTCTTCAATTCTCCAAAACGGAATTTCCTAAAAATTGGTTAATAGACGGTTTTCAGATCAAAATCTTATATCCTTTTCATTTGAAACCATGGCACGGATCTAAGCTACGACTCTCTGATAGCGATAGAAAACAACAAGATGATTTTGATTCTTGTTTTTTAACAGTTTTGGGAATGGAAACAGAATATCCTTTTGGTCCTCCTCGAAAAACACCTTCCTTTTTTGAACCTATTTTTAAAGATATAGACTACAAAGTAGAAATAAGAAATTTTCATTTTCGAGTTCAAAGTGTTTTAAAAAAAATAACAAAGAAACAAGAAAAAGCATTTTTTTTTTATATGAAGATCCTGCAATTTGGAAGGATCTTGAAGATGACCTCAGTGGTCTTCAATGGAGGTTATATTCAGCTGCTGGTGTATACCATTTGAGTTCTACAAAGTTTGCTGAGTATCTACTTGTGGATGCTCAGTATTTCATATCCAAGGCTATTTTGGAGAAGATGAAGGACACTCAGCTGGAAATAGATTATTCAAGTGACGTGGCAAAAGATTTGATCATATTTATTCATTACCAATATGAGAAGGTTTGTCAGACTCCTCCTAGTCCTTAATGCTTATTCAGAAACTTGATCATAAGAGTGGATATCAAGTTTAGGGGAGGATTGTTGGGAATAAATTAAGGCCAGATCACTTGAGCGCTGACAAGAACAATTCAAGCGTTGACAAGAACAAAACAAGCGCTGACAGCTCAAGCGTTGACAAGTTAAAGTCAAGCGTTGACACATTGAAGACAAGCACTGATGGAAGATATAATCTACACGTTTATTATATTCTAGAATACTTCTAGTAAGGATAGAAACGACAATGTATTTTCTATATTTATCTTTACCTAGAATAGAAGATACGTAGCTTATTGTACAAGGCTTCTTGTGTCTATAAAAGAAGGCCTTTAGGTTAATGTTTATTATCAAGTTTTCATATAAGTTTTCGTTCGTAAACATCTTTCATTGTAAGCAAGTTCGACATTCATAATCAAAGTGAAAGTTTGTTTACATCTTGTGTGTTCTTGTTTAAGTGTTAAATTCCGCATAACACTTAGATTCACAAAGCATATACAAAGGTTTCTCTACGTGTATTACTTGATCTAATCTCGTATACACAAAGCTAATCGATCTAAGTTTGGGATCAACAGCCTCTTTAACTTCTAAAGTAACATCTAGTTGAAGCTTATATGCCATGTTTAGCAAAATGAGCTGCAGCTTAATATCACCTTGAGAAAACCGCGAGATCTCTCATGAAGCAAAGAGCTTTAAAGTCAATGGTTTAACAACTAACTGATGTATTTAACTAAAACGTACTTAGCTCTATCTAAGACACTTGGACTAAAACCTCATGAGATGGTATGATAATTACCAATAGCGTCCAACAGCCAGTAGATTTATGTTTTCTTTTACTTGGGTAGGGTCGTGTTCTGCAATCGAATCTGCAGACACACGTTCAGTTAGTTTCTGGTAATATCCAACAGCTAACATCATTGTCATATAGTACTGTGATGTGTAGTTGTGTACTACTTTAAAGCATAACTACTCCCCGTCGCACATCCTTAGGTCATGTGCGATGAACCAAGTCCCGCAATAAGTCGAGACTCATTTAGCGACATACTTGTTGAAAAAGCAAAAGTCAAAGTCAACAACAGTTACAGTCTTTGAGAATTAAAGTCAGCATAGCTAATTGGTCAAATTCCTTGGTATATAGAGAGAATAAAATTATTCGTAAAAGCAAGTGCGCACAGCTTATAGTTGTTTATTGAGGTTAAGCTGATGTATATAGCTTCGTTACAAGTTCTGATAGCTCTTATGCGAGCTGTTCAAAAGCATAAGCTCTTGAAACATAAGCTTCTGATATAAGATCCATGAAGAAACAACAAAACGATTTAAAGAATTACTTCATCTTTTTCAGTATATACAAGAAAAGTTAACAATAAGAGTCAATGATCTAAGAACTAACTGATGCATTCAGCCGAAACGTACTTAGCTCAATCTAAGACACTCAAACCGACTTTGAACACCAAAACATAGATGCCCAAAATCCATCAAATGAACGAAAGATACATCAGCCCAAGGATCTCACACCATGTCAAAATTCCATAAAACCATAAAGTGGAACAAATAAGCTGAGCATAATAAATCCCATGTCTATTTCTTACAGAAATCTTGTCTTTATAGTGTTTCAAAGCCTCAAAATGAAGTAACCACAAATAGGTATATTCGGCTTGTTCTGCTCTTTTTTGCACAAATAGGTAATTAGAAATTGAGTATAAATGATATTACGTAGAAAAAAGTTGAACAATTTGATTAGTCTTTTTCCTTCTCAGTAGACATACAAAGAAAAGATGACCATTTTGATTACTTATATAATCGCCGAGCATGATGTTCTTTATTAGTGAAGCATAAACAGACAGTTGATGGATTGGAATCCTTCTTAGTTTACTGCCGAAGTTTGACATAGCTAGCTACCTTCAGTTGTGACTTGTGAGGTATAATCGTAAAGTTGAAGTTGGCACAAGAAGTATGCTTACTTAACAATGAAGATCTAAATCCAAAGTCGATTTTTCTAAGTCAAACATCATATAGCTATCGTCAAATTGAAATGTCCCAATCACGATTGCATGTGATGTCGACAATGCCAAAACACCAGAAACATTTGAAGGGAATGATTCAAATGACGCAGAAGGGATAAATCTAGAATTAACGCTAGGATTAAATAAGCCAACATAAGAATTTCTCCCGTTGCTTGTAGACTTGTAGTTATAAACAAACCCTCATAATTTAGGAGAGCTTGGTTACATGATCCCGTGTTAAATTGTTGGACCTAATCTGCTAACCTTTGTAACCAGAAGGACTTATTGTGTTTTTGTCTTTCTATAAGTTATGTGGATTGAACTCATGGTGCATGCCCCTTGTGAAGTGAGGGACTAAAGATAGGAGTTGCATTCTGTTTGACTGGACTCAAGCCCATGGTTTACCAATCCCATGTCCAACGGCTACATCAAGCCCACCTCTCTTTCATATATCCAGAGGAGTGTATCTCTTTGTTTCCATCGCCTCATTTTCATCTTTGTGTTTTATACACACACAACTACTCTCTCTCAAATATCTTGATCTCAAAAACTTGTTTAATCCTTTTCATTGTTGTTTGATTGTAAAACTATTATCATGTAGATAAGAGCTACGCGTGAGTAGCACTGGTAGCTTATCTTTTATTTATTCTGTTTTGTCTTCAGATCTTTGATAATAAAAGTTGAGAGTGTTTTGAGGTGATTGATACATGTTTTTCTACATGGTATTAGAGCCTCGTTCTTAAAAATCGATGAAATTTTTTTAGGGTTTCAAAATTTTTTAGGGGGTTTTTTATGATACATACTTTTTTGAGTAGATCTGCTATTGAGATAGTTGGATCTGTTAATATTACTTATAGATTCAAAGTTTTGATGCCTCAATTGTTATTTTGAAAATTAGGGTTTCTAAGATCTGGTGTTACATATCATTTGTTACTTTTTTGGACGATTGGTGTTATTATCTTTCGATTAAAGTGATTTTCCCTAATTTTCCTTGATGGCGTATAGTGGCTATGCTCACTATTCGCACCCCAACCCATCATCTATTTGCTAAAGGAAGCCCATTACGAGTGGAGCCATATGTTACGGACGGCCCACGAGGATGTCCTAGCAGCAAGCCGCACGCGGTTGTTTAAGTAAGTGTGATACATGAATAAGTCTAGCATAACATGATCATGGACCATATCATACTAGACTGGGGGAAATGTCGACGTATAGTCTGGAGTAGGCCCAGCCCGACAGGCCCGCGGCCTACACATACCTAACTTATCCTTCAAGAAACCCTAGCACTATATAAACAGGGCTAGGGGTCTCATTCTACGACAGGTTCTCTCTCTCTTAACCACACTTCTTTACAATATATCGACCGAATACTAGCTTGACCATCGGAGGTGGACCCCGGGGCTCCGGCCTCGGGTCCACGTCTAACCGATTTACCTTTGTTTGCAGCATTACTCAGGACCCGGGAAGACGACGAACGGCCCATGAGAGTCGTCAGACCGGCCTAGCCAAATTATGCTCCAACAAGTTGGCGCCTTCCGTGGGACCCCGACTAAAACATTCTTCGTGTTCTTTTTCGAGTTCGTTTTTCTTTTTGATTCATACTTTGATCTAAAAAAATAGCAACCAGATCCAAATTATATTATATCCATCATGTCAAACGTGGAACATATATAACATGTAATTCTTGCATGCCATGCAGAGGAATTTATATACAAACCAACACAGGTGCTTATGAATTAGTATTTGCAACGAGCGCATCTAACCGTTTGTATTGGAATACCTTAAATCTGTCATATGAATTAGTATATTTTCTCAAAAATCGGTTCCGTACCAAACATCGGTAAATTTTAAAACCTTCATAATTTTGCTTAACTCAACGCCATGTTTTCTTATACGGGTAAATCAGAAACCTTTTATGTCGAAGAGTATTAGTGTAACCTTAGCTATATGATTAAGGGTGGCTAACCTATTATTTTATCATTCAATAATATTGGGATTCGATATACATGGTATCATAAAAATTTCTTTATAATTCGGTGAAGATATGCATGTATATTTTGATATGCGATAACATCTTCTAATTAAATCTGGAACACTAGCTTTTTTTATATTGTGTACGAATATCATGCATTGAATGGTATGCGTGTTTTCCAAGAGATGCAAATACATGCAAATAGGGATATGGAAAATATAATTAACTATAAATATGCATGACTATATGTGCGTGCGTAATACATACGAATCCATACTATGTTTCAAATATTTGGTATCCGCAGTCATAAGTACGGACTTTTGCGATAGTTCGCGTGTCCGACATAATTTATTATTATTTTTTATCTGCGGTTGTAGGGTATATTCAGCCGCACTCGCCTGCACGTTTGGGCATATTTTTTTTTTCACGGTAATGAATCGCGTCCTTTCGCGTTATTTCATATCTTCAGATATATAGTTTATATTAATAAAAGATATTACGCATATCTTTTAAACTAATAAAAAATATTATTTATCTTTCAAATTTGGTAAAGATATATTCAAATATTTTTTGAATTAATAAAATATTACGCATATCTTTTTTAAATATGTCGTAATATATTACCTATATTTTTTATACTAACAAAAGATATTACCTATATCTTTAAAAAAATATATTATCAATATTTTTTATATTAATAATAGATATTACGTATATCTTTTAAACTTATCAACAAGATATTATTTATATCTTTTAGCTTTGTGCGACTTTCTTTTATTACGATAAATGTTCGCATCTTTCAATGCATATCTAGAGAGATATTTACATGTCCAGTATTCAGTGATTACTTATTAATATATATATATATATATATATATATATATATATATATATATATATATATATATATATATATATATATATATATATATATATATATATATATATATATATATATATATATATATATATATATATATATATATATATATATATATATATATATATATATATATATATATATATATATATATATATATTAGTCCGTACACTCGGATATCTTCTGCCTACGGGCGTACATATACACATCGTTCCCAGGCGGAATAAGAGGATTGAGTAAACCTTATAATTCAACTTGTCGTGTAAAAGGGTTGCAAACCCAACGACCACGGATCATGTATCCTTGTTAGACACCTTGCTATCAAGACGTTGTAGTAAGTTACGCAAACCACATGACTCATGATGGACTTCCAAAAGACACACTGTGCACGTCTAACAAAATTTTGTCAAAACTTTGACCGTCCTTATGGTAGTAGCGGTACGCCGCACGTAATGACATAGGTCATCCCATAAGTTAGTTAAGATACGTCTTATACTATGTGACAATTCGCGGTTATGGCACGACCCATCCGCGGTGGTTCGTACGTCCGAACCCAGTTTCTATCTTTCGTACGCGGCTATGGTACGTCCATTCGCACTGGTCTACGTGATCATAATTTTTTGAATACTTGATTAAGTTCAATATTACTAATCGAGTTTAGCACCATTAAACTTGGGGGGCTACCAGGGTATAAATATACCACTATTTATGTGCACGTCACACAAATATCTTTAGATATATTCCTTTGCTGCAGAAGTCCGCCTTCTGCCGGTTTTTTCCTTTGCCGCAGAAGTCCGCCTTCTGCCGGTTTATTCCTTTGCCGCAGAAGTCCGCCTTCTGCCGGTTTATTCCCTTGCCGCAGAAGTCCGCCTTCTCCCGGTTTATTCCTTTGCCCCAGAAGTCCGCCTTCTAACGGTTTATTCCTGTGCCATGGAAGTATCTCTTCCATTGGCTTATTCCTTCGCCGCGGAAGTACTCCTTCCGCGTGCTTGTTTCTGCCCCATGGAAGTATCTCTTCCATTGGCTTATTCCTTCGCCGCGGAATTACTCCTTTCGCGTGCTTGTTTCTGCGCCATGGAAGTATCTCTTCCATTGGCTTATGCCGTTGCCACAGAAGTATCTCTTCCGGTGGCTTATTCATGCGCCGTGGAAGTATCTCTTCCACGTGCTTATTATCTTCGCCGTGGAAGTATCTCTTCCACGTGCTCATTATTTTCGCCGTGGAAGTATCTCTTCCACGCGCTTGTTATTTTTGCCGTGGAAGTATCTCTTCCACGTACTTGTTATCTTCGCCGTGGAAGTATCTCTTCCACGTGCTCATTATTTTCGCCGTGGAAGTATTTCTTCCACGTGCTTGTTATCTTCGTCGTGGAAGTATCTCTTCCACGTGCTCGTTATTTTCGCCGTGGAAGTATCTCTTCCACGGGTTTATTATCTTTGTCGTGGAAGTATTCTTCCACGTGCTCGTTATCTTCGCCGTGGAAGTATTCTTCCACGTGCTTCTTATCTTCGCCGTGGAAGTATCTCTTCCACGTGCTTATTATCTTCGCCGTGGAAGTATCTCTTCCACGTGCTCATTATCTTTGCCGTGGAAGTATTCTTCCACGTGTTTCTTATCTTAGCTGTGGAAGTATCTCTTCCACGGGTTTATTATCTTCGTCGTAGAAGTATCTCTTCCACGTGCTAATTATTTTCGCCGTGGAAGTATCTCTTCTACGTGCTTCTTATCTTCGTCCTGGAAGTATCTCTTCCACGTGCTTATTATCTTCGCCGTGGAAGTATCTCTTCCACGTGCTTATTATCTTTGCCATGGAAGTATCTCTTCCACGTGCTTATTATCTTCGCGGTGGAAGTATCTCTTCCACGTGCTCATTATATTCGATGTGGAAGCATTTCTTCCATGTGCTCATTATCTTTCGCCGTGGAAGTATTCTTACACGGTCTCATTATCTTTCGTCGTGGAAGTATTTCTTCTACGGGCTCTTTATCTTTCGCCGTGGAATTATTCTTCTACGGTCTCATTATCTTTCGCGGTGGAAGTATTCTTCCACGTGCTCATTATCTTTCGCCGTGGAAGTATTCTTCCACGTGCTCAATATCTTTCGCCGTGGAAGTATTCTTCCACGTGCTCATTATCTTTCGCCGTGGAAGTATTCTTCCACGGCCTCATTATCATTCGTCGTGGAAGTACTCTTCCACGGGCTCATTATCTTTCGCCGTGGAAGTGTTCTTCCACGTGCTCCTTATCATTCGTCGTGGAAGTATTCTTCCACGCGCTCCTTATCGTTCATCGTGGAAGTATTCTTCCACGGGCTCATTCTCCTTCATCGTAGAAGTACTCTTCCACTGGCGCCTTATTTTAGCCGTGGAAGTATTCCTTCCATGGGCTCGTTGTCTTCGTCGTGGAAATACGTCTTCCACTCTCTTGTTACCTTTGCCGTGGAAGTACGCCTTCCACTGGCTCATTCTGCCACAGAAGTACGTCTTCTGTTGGTTCATATCTTTGTTACGGAAGTACGTCTTTCGCGACGAATTACTTTGCCCGGCCATAAAGTGATTTCTTCAAAGTTTACATTGTTTGACCTTTATTAGGCGAAGCCTGATCAACTACGCCTAGTTCAGAAAAAACCGTGACAAAATTTTTAAGTCATTATCATGTGTCGTGGCCACAAGACGGATGTACCATCCGTATCACCTTGCCACAGAAGTACGTCTTCTGTTTGCCACAAGACGGATGTACCATCCGTAACATGATGGCGTATAGTGGCTATGCTCACTATTCGCACCCCAACCCATCATCTATTTGCTAAAGGAAGCCCATCACGAGTGGAGCCATATGTTACGGACAACCCACGAGGATGTCCTAGCAGCAAGCCACATGCGGTTGTTTAAGTAAGCGTGATACATGAATAAGTATAGCATAACATGATCATGGACCATATCATACTAGACTGGGGGACATGTCGACATATAGCCTGGAGTAGGCCCAGCCCGACAGGTCCGCGGCCCACACATACCTAACTTATCCTTCAAGAAACCCTAGCACTATATAAACAGGGCTAGGGGTCTCATTCTACGACAGGTTCTCTCTCTCTTAACCACACTTCTTTACAATATATCGACCGAATACTACCTTGACCGTCGGAGGTGGACCCCGGGGCTCCGGCCTCGGGTCCACGTCTAACCGGTTTACCTTTGTTTGCAGCATTACTTAGGACCCGGGAAGACGACGAACGACCCAGGAGAGTCGTCAGACCGGCCTAGCCAAATTATGCTCCAACATTCCTTGAGAAAAAAATTAGGGTTTCATTTCTCTTGAAAGTCTTCTTGCTTGGTGGTGTTTCTTAAGTGGTACTTGCGTCTCTGTTGCTGGTTCGTTGTTCTTTGGTCATTTTCCCTATTTTCCGTTGAAGGAAAATTAGGGTTTGTGACTAGGAGGTTCTTTTACCCCTAGACTAAGTGAATCTAGGTGTGGCAGTTCGATTGAGTTTTTTTTCGAGAATTGTAACACCTCTCTACTCTCTTTACTTGTTATCTGCTTATTTGTGTCTCTTGTTTGCTTTATTGTTGGGTTGGTAGTATTTTACTCTTTTCTACCTATTTATTTGGATCATCACTCACTTCTTGCCCTTGACCTGCCACCCTTGAGTGGTTTGGAAGCCTGGGAACTTTGTTTGCAGTTTAGTGAGTTCTTTTTTGACCTTTTGACCCTTCACCATGTCTGACCATGAGGAGTCTACACATGGTGATGATGATACTCTAAGTGTGACTGATCCAGTTACACTTATTAGTAAGCTTGACTTAAGTGACCCTTTACATTTGCACCCTAATGATACTGTTGTGTTGACTGTTGTCACTGTTAAACTAAAAGGGACTGAAAATTATCATGTTTGGGCTAATGCTATGTTACTTGCTTTGGAAGGTAAAACAAAATTGGTTTTATTGATGGATCTTGTAGAAGGTCCATAACTGATGAGATTTTGGGAAAACAGTGGGATGGGGTGAATGTTGTTGTATTTGGGTGGATTTTAAACTCTATTTATGAGGAATTGTTCATTGGATAAATTTTTTCTAAGAAGGCTAAACATGTTTGGAATGAGCTTAAAGAAACTTATCATAAAGCTGATGGTTCTGTGATTTTTAATCTTCATCATAAAATCAACACACTTAAGTAGAATGGGTCTAATTTGTCTGATTACTATCAAAAACTTAATGCCTATTGGAAACAGTATGATGCTATGATTGAATTACCTAATTGTTTGTGCTCTTCTGCTGGTAATTTTAAGAAACATAATCAATTGTTGAAACTTATGCAATTTTTGATGGGTCTTGATGATTCATATATTAGTATTAGGAGTTCTATTCTCTCTAGGGAGACTTTGCCAGATGTCAAGGGTTCCTATGCCATTATCTCTAGTGAGGAGTCTCATAGAGTTGCATCTGGCACTCTTACTAGATCCTCCCACAGGACTCAGATATCTGCTTTTCTTTCTAATGGGCCTACTAGAAACAATGTTCAAAGAACTCATAATACTAATAATGGTAACTTCAGACCCAATTATGGCAACAATTGCAATTTTAGACCCAACTCAAGCACCACTGGATTTAGACCTAACACACCAAACAATAGTGTCTTTAGACCTTATGGTAATTCTAATGCTGAAGTTGTCTGTGAGAATTGTGGTTATAATGGTCATACTATTGATAGATGTTTTAAGATCATTGGATACCCTAATGACTTTGGGAAGAAAAAAGGGGGGGCAGAACTTTAAGGGGAATGTGTCTAACAATTCTGTGGGCACATCCTCTTCATCTGGATTTACTGATGAACAACTGGCCACCTTGATCTCTCTCATTATAGACAATAAGGGTACTTCTAGTGTTTCTGGAAAGGAGATTCATGCCAATATGGCAGGTACTTACTTCAATAATAACAAGATTTTTAATGAAAACTTCGGAAAATTTTTTTGTTCTAACACCAACATCAAATCTAAACTTGGATACAATGGGAAGGTTGTTGATTCTGGGGCAAATCAACATATGACCAATAATGATTCTGAATTGGATAATGTGTTTGACATTTCACACCTAAATATAAAAGTGGCTCATCCCAATGGGACTGAAGCCATCATTTCTAAAACTGGTAATCTTAAACTTTCAAATGGATTGGTTTTGTTTGATGTTCTTGTTATTCCAGATTATTGTGTTACTTTGATATCTGTTCATAAACTTGCTAAGGACAATAAGATTTTGGTTGTGTTTGATGAACATGCATGTTTTTTGTGAATCAGGATTTGAATCTCAAAACTGTTTTAGGGATTCGTAGGCAATGTGCTGGTCTTTACTATTTAGATGTTGAAGGTACCAAGTTTGTGAATCATTCTAATGTGGTTACTTGTTCTCTGTCTAAACATGATTGACACTTAAGATTGGGTCACCCTGCTCCCTGCTCTAAATGTTCTTAAAAATCACTTGAACATTGATAACTCTGATCAAAATGACTTTTGTGAAATATGTCGAAGGGCTAAACAAACTAGATAACCATTTACTTTAAGTGAACATAAGACTAAAATGTTTTGTGACATTGTTCATTTAGATTTGTGGGGTCCTTATAGGGTGACCAGTCACACTGGTCATAGATATTTTCTTACTATTGTGGATGATTACACAAGAGCTGTTTGGGTGTACGTAATAAAAAGTAAAGATGAAGTTGAATCTTCCATTGAGATTTTTACAATCTCTTACAAAATTAGTTCAAAAGTAACATCAAAATTTTTAAAAGTGACAATGAAACTGAGTTTTTAAATCATAACTTTCAAAATTTTTGTCATGAAAAGGGAATTGTACACCAAACCTTATGTGCTTACACCCTACAACAAAATGGGGTGGATGAAAGGAAACATATACATCTTTTAAATGTTGCCAGATGCCTTATGTTTCAGGGGGAATACCATTGAGATTTTGGACTGAATGTATTCTAATTGCTACTTATCTTATTAACAGATTACCCTCTTCTATGCTAAATGGTAGATCTCCTTATGAGATGATTTATAAGTCATCCCCTAGTCTCTCTCATATTAGGACTTTTGTGTGTCTTTGTTTTGCTACTATTTTAAATAGTCATGATAAATTCACTAGTAGGTCTGAAAAATGTGTTATGATGGGTTTTTCAAGTTCTCAAAAAGGTTATAAACTTTACAGTCCTGACAGGCATCAACATT
This sequence comes from Glebionis coronaria, assembly GCA_025667525.1. Taxonomy (NCBI): domain Eukaryota; kingdom Viridiplantae; phylum Streptophyta; class Magnoliopsida; order Asterales; family Asteraceae; genus Glebionis; species Glebionis coronaria. Next base: position 627,931,958 of record CM046877.1, on the reverse strand, counting down.
TTGTTTCTAGAGATGTTAAGTTTTTTGAATCCATATTTCCATTTAAGGATGACGTTCTGAACAAGAAAACAAATAACAAATAATTTGATGTTTTTCACAGTGATTAAGTTTTGACCTTTTTTTAACTTGGATAACCCTGAGCTTCCTAATGATGATGAGAGAGAGTAACAAATAAGCATAATGGTGACTTACAGTCACCAAGTGCTGGCAGCCCACCCATTAGTCTAGGTGACAATGGAAATACTGCCTTAGGCGGTGATACCATAGATGCCAGTCTAAATGGGACAGAGGATGCCACATGATGATAATAATATATCTGAAGGAACATTAGATTTAATTCCAATCCCTTCCTTCCATGGGCAATAAATGGGAGAGGACTTGGATATTACATCTAATACTCAAGCTCGGGAAGACCAAAACTTGAGAAGGTCCTCTAGACCTTCTGTTTTTCCTAAAAACTACAATGATTTTGTAGTTAACTCAAAAGTCAAGTATGGGATTGAAAAGTTTGTTGGTTATTCCAAACTTAAAGGGGATGTCTTATCTTTTGTTAATCAATTGAATAGAAATAGTGAGCCTAGGAATTTCTTTGAAGCCTCTTAAAGCTCACATTGGGTTGATGCTATGAACTTAGAATTTGTTCCCTTACTTGAGAATGATACTTGGGACTTAGTTGAGTTACCTGCCGGTAGAACTGCCTTAAATTCTAAATGGGTTTGGAAACTTAAGTTTAAATCCAGTGGTGAAATAGAAAGGTACAAAGCTAGACTTGTTGTTATGGGTTGTGGAAAAAAAGAGGGGATTAATTATGAAGAGACTTTTTCCTCTGTTGTGAAAATGGTGACTGTTAGATGCTTGATTAACTTAGTTGTTAACCAGTTTTGGCCTATTTATTAACTTGATATCAACAATGCTTTTTTGTATGGTGAGTCGGATGAAACTGTCTTCATGAAACCTCCTCAAGGTTTCTATACTGGAAATAAAAATCTAGTTTGTAAATTGAAGAAGTCCATTTATGGACTCAAACAATCTCCAAGACAGTGGAATTCTAAACTTACTTTTGATCTTGTGGAAAATAGATTTGTTCAAAGCAAATCTGACTACTCTCTTTACACCAAGTCTGATGATAAATTGTTTATTGTTGTTCTTGTTTATGTGGATGACATCATTGTTACTAGTAATAATAAAACTGAAATTGATAACTTCAAAATATTTTTGAAAGGAAAATTCAAAATTGAAGACTTGGGAAACTTGCAATATTTTTTGGGAATTGAAGTTGTCAATCCTAATTCTGGCATCTGTTTGAACCAAAGAGAGTATGTTTTGGACCTTTTGTCTGAAGATGGTATGCTTTCCTGCAAACCATGTAAGACCCCTCTTGCCTCTAAGCTTTCTATTTCAAATGAAGCTTCAGAGATTGACCCTTTGCTGGACAACATAGTTGACTACCAGAAACGTATGGGGAAACTTATTTACTTAACCAATACTAGGCCTGATATTTCATATGATGTACATTGTTTAAGTCAGTTTTTGTACTCTCCCTTGAAGTCTCATCTTAAAATTACCATTAGAATTTTAAGATACTTGAAGGGGTCCCCAGGCCTTGGTATTCATGTGGTTAAGAATTCTGGTATGTCTCTCAAAGCTTATTCTGATGCAGATTGGGCTAAGTGTATTGTCACTAGGAGGTCTGTTACTGGTTATTGTGTTTTTGTAAATGGTAATTTAGTTTCTTGGAAAAGTAAGAAACAACATACTCACTCTAAATCTCCTGCTGAAGCAGAGTATAGGGCTCTGGCTTCACTCACTAGTGAGGTGATTTGGATCCTAAATTTTTTGGGTGATTTGAAATGTCATAACCTTTTACCTGTGGATCTTCACTGTGACAGTAATTCAGCTATTAAAAGCTGCCAACCCTGTGTTTCATGAGAGGACTAAACATCTTGAACTTGACCTTCATTTTGTGAGAGAAAAGATTTTAAATGGTGTTGTTAAAACTGTCAAAGTGGACTCTGCAAATCAAATTGCAGATGTTCTGGTTAAAGGGTTGGACATTGGACTGCACCAAAGGTTTGTTAACAAACTTGGAATGATAAATTTGTATGGGTTATCAGATTAAGGGGGGGGATGTTAAATTGTTAGACCTAATCTGCTAACCCTTTGTAACCAGAAGGACTTATTGTGTTTTTATCTATCTTTCAGTTATGTTGATTGGACTCATAGTGCATGTCCCTTGTGAAGTGAGGGAATAAAGATGGGAATTGCATTCTTGTTTGACTGGACTCAAGCCCATGGTTTACCAAGCCCATGTCCAATGGCTACATCAAGCCCACCTCTCTTTCATATACTAAGAGGAGCGTATCTCTTTGTTTTTATCGCCTCATTTTAATCTGTATGTTTTATACACACACAACTACTCTCTCTCAAATATCTTAATCTCAGAAACTTGTTTAATCTTTTTCATTGTTGTTTGATTGTAAAACTATTATCAGGTAGATAATAGAGCTACACGTGAGTATCACGGGTACCTTATCTTTTATTTATTATGTTTTGTCTTTAAATCTTTGATAATAAAAGTTGAGAGTGTTTTGAGGTGATTGATACATGTTTTTCTACATCCCGGTCATCGGGTTAACCACATTCACTGGAAATGAACAATATCCCAATCAGGTAACTTAGAACTTTACCAGAGGGCATGAACGAGACTTGTAAAAGTAATAACTTCGCACTTGTGTGCATTGTTCTTACTCACAAGAACTTGGAGTCGCAAAGCATTTCTTTTGACCCGTTCACTTTTAGCAAGTTTTACTTAATTTGACCCGTTTGAGATACATAACAACCAAATCGACTTCTTTATACGTTTTGAGTCAAAGTCGCCACATTGCGTAATGGAAGTATGGGAATTTTAAGAATATCAATTCTGTTGGTCGAACATTAACGAGCAAGTCTTAACCAAGCACGAAAGCGTGTCACTGAGTGATAGATGGGCGCAAACAGCAACTTACTTACCAAGAATAACCGGTAGTGCTGCGAAAAACTATTAGAACTCTAATATGATAAAGAAACTCGTTCAGTTCCAATTGCAAATGGTGAATGAAAGAGTTTCGTGTTAATCAAGAAATGGAAAATGAAGTTGATCTTTCTCATCTTCACCATGTGAGTGTATTTTAACGCATTCCTTGATCATAACTGGGATAAAAAATCATCTGATAATGCAAATGAATTTGATCACTAATATATCTTTAGACAAAGTGACTTAAAATCTTTTGGCTTAGTTCAAGATATCATTCGATAGTGCACTTAAAAGGCTTGAGCAAGTGTACATGTTAATAGTATCATACAACAAACTAGAAACACTAAAATGTTAGAATTACAAATACTAATTATTATCGATTCTAACATCAAAGGCGATCCTGGTATTATGAAGGTAAGCTAAACCACATATCGACATTCTTTTAACCAGTCCTTTTGGTAAGGACTCATCTCGCAAGACTTCAAACAACCCTCCGTTCCTTCTTTGCACCGAATTGTTTAACAAAGAAAATGATCTATGATGTTATACAGTATATGTGAGAGTACTTGATGCATGAAATTATACACACCATGTGTTTTGGTACACTTCGTTTAATAGGCTTTGGGCTTGTTTGAATGATTTTATAGTTAAGTTATGTTTTAATTTAATTTTAGTTTTATTACTTAATATTTTTAGACATCTTACTCTATTAAGTCACAAACAAATAAATTTCCTATGACTTAATACATTTAGTTTTTTTCATACTAATTCATTTAACTCATTATCAAACACCAACTTTGTGTCGTTGAATATTTTATGCATATAATTGAATACAACATGTGTTGTGTAGTTATTTTTTGCAAGAATTAATAGGTAATGTGTTGTTGAAAGTATTTCAAGTATGCAATTAAATATAGCATGTGTTGTTTCAGTTTTTTGCAGATAATTTAATAGGTGTGTTGTTGAAAGTATTTGATGCATGCAATTAAATACAACATGTGTTGGTGCAGTTTTCTTGCATCAAATTATAAGAAGTATGACATTTTTAGTGCTATTGTACTACCTATTGATGCTATTGTACTAGTTTTTAAAAATTTAAAAGTTTTCAACATTTTAAACTGGTTTTCTTGAAACCTCTACAAACCAAAATGAATGGTTTGTAACCGGTTTGATGGAAAAAACCAGATCGGTTAGAAAATCGTTTTTGTGCTATTATACTATTTGATGAAGTGCAATTAAATATAACGTGTGACGTTATAGTTTTCTTGTAGAAAATTTAAGGGAGTAAGACTTTTTTATGCTCTTGTACTACTCTACATATGCCATAGTAGTTTTCAGATTTTCAATTTTTATATGAGCAATTGCTTGTGGATGAAAAAGATGCATTTTTAGTTGGAATGAGTGCTAGGTAGGTGTTGTTGATAGTATTTGATGCATGTAGTTAATGTGGTGTAGTTTAAAATTTAAGAAGGGGTATGACGTTTTTTCATGCTATCGTACTACTCTACATTTGATGTTGTACTATTGTACTACTTACTCTACATTTGATGTTATTGTACTAGTTTTTAAAATTTCAAAATTTAAAAGTTTTAAATTATTAAATATCAAATACAACTCTACATTTTCGTAGTATAAATAAAGGAGTCAAGTGTTGGGGTAAAATATACAATCTTAAAACACAAAAATACGACATCTTGAACCGCAAAGAAGCACCAAACAATGTCGTCCGTTGAAGAATCATCGACCAACCTTATCTTGGTTAAACTAAGAACGATTACTAAAAATAAAAATAAGAGGGTGAATAATATTGTGTAAATACGACAAGATTGTGACTATGACTAAAAAGACTACCAACATGAAAAGTTATCATTTTTATTGTTCTCGAAATGAAGCTTAAGTCTTGAAGTTAGAAATATAATGGTTGTGGTACAAGTGAATCCTCTTTGAAATGTTAATTTTGATATTCAAAAATAAAGATCTCTTTTGAGTTCCATAAAGGGATGTTTGGTATAAGAATAGATGACACGAAGCCTTTTTATAAAGCTGTACTTGAGCCAATATTAGTGAGTGCATGAAAGATGGGCCTACTTTGATTTTGGTTTAAGTGTTTGATGCAGGTAACGACACAGATTCAATTGCTAGTTTGTTTACATCGTCTTTTGTTAAAGTTGATGTCGGTGGCAGAATTCCATGAAACACGCATGGTTGTTGGAAAACAGGCAAACAAGCAAGACTAATGGATATGCCATGAGCCCGGGAAGATTTTAGCCATTCAAAGCTGTTTGGTGACGAAAATGGAGTTTTTCTAATTTTCAAGTTGTGTTTAGCACTTTTGATTTGTTTCTTTTTCCATATTTGTTACGGATTCTGTTTCCTTTGTTTGCTGAACTTAAAAGGTGGTTGTTAAGGTTTTTTTTGTCAAAAGGAGTTGCCGAATAGGTAATCGAGTTCTCCTTGTTCTTGATTAATTCACGGTTTTCAGTTTCGCTTTGTCTTTATAGTTGAAGGAAGATGTTTATACTGCAATATCAGACAGGGGTTGAATGTCATGTAAAAACATGCCTGTTATATTAAGTAGACTGAATTAATTTCTATAGTTTAGATGTAGTGTGCTTAAACATTGTTTCATAAGTCATATGGTCGATCTAGATGTGTAAATTGCCTGGAAATGAGAAAGAATGAAAGCATTAAAAGGGTTTGGTTTACTGTCAAATAATATGTAGTTTCATCTTCATTGTCATCTTCAACATCAACGTCCATCGCATAAGTCTTCGTAGTTCCATTACCACTTTTACTTGTACTCGCTTCCTTGTTGCTTTTCTTTTGGTATTTTTATCTAGTCATATACTTTGTAGCATCTTTTGGTTTGATATAAATTTGTATCGACTTATTCATTTTCTTTTAGACGAGGGTTACAAATTAGTTGCAGCTAAATTTGTAGATTACGATGGAATAATTATCTGCGACCAGGTTTTAAAAGAGGAAGCTTTTCTTTGCAAGAAACCACACTCGTAATCGAAACTGGTCATGTGTTCCGAACCATACTTTTGAGTGACAATTAGAAACACTTAATGACAATTACAAATACTATTGGAATAATTATCTACTAAAGCCACACTCACCCGTCATTTGAATTACATAACAAAAACACTAATGTACACCTAATTTAACTGACCCATCTTCATCATTCCATTAATTCCAAGGTTTCTTCTTCCCTAATATCACCTCAATCAAAAAAAGGCATTGTCACCGTGTGCTTGGCTGACATTAGTGCTACCGAGCCTTCTTCCATTAGTATTATGAAGATAATCTAAACCCGAAGTTGACATACTACCTTTTGCATTAATCATTCGGAACAAAGTCTTTTGAACCCTAAAAAAATAAAACCCATGAATGAAAACAAGCTAAAAGATGGCAAGCAATCAATAAATGAAGACAAAGAATAAACAACATACCCTCTTGTGAGAAGAAGATCTTGTTCGTTCATGACGAGAGAAAAGTGCAATATATCAAATTTTAAGGAAAAAACAAAGAATTGTTGCCGAGTCATGAAACCTATAAAATCAAGGATTCTTATTGGAAAGAAGATCCCAACCCTTGAAACCCTAAAATCCTTCACCACACAATTAACCCAAGAACTTAATAACAAAGAACTTGAAATATGCAAATCCTTGTATACAAATGAAAAACAAATCTTTCTATTGTTTTTTTAAGACAAAGACCCAAAGAGAAGATGTATATTTTTTTTGAAGTGAAAAGTAACTAGCTGTTGTAGTTTTTTATAAGGAAACTTGAATGCACAAAAGTAGAAAGATGTCATATAAGCCACATGGGGCGTTGGGTTTTTGATTGGGAAGAGATAACAAAATCTGCTTTATTACCAAATTGGTATATTAAGCGTTGGATTTTCTAGATAGGTTTGAAGGATATTAAAGATTACCTGTATAGTTATAGTCATGAGATAATGTAAGTTTTTTTTTAATTTAAAAATTTTATGTGAAAGGTGCAAAATGAATTAGCTGAGCAGGTATATTCATTTGGAGTATAATGAAAAGATGGTGATTTATTAAGTATTGTTGTAAATATATATACATGTATCTATTTACGTAAAAATTAAAAGAATACTTTATAAAATAGGAGACTCGTAAAGATATAAATATGATCCATGATCATGATAAACTGCCAAAATATATATGCAACTCGTTGTTATAAACCGGTTTTCTTGAATCTAGTTCTTCACAAAGCGAAAATATTGATCAGTCCCTAACCGGTTTGATGGAATTGATGAGACCGGTTAGAAAACCAGATTTGTACTATTGTACTATTTGACATTTTGATGCATGCAATAAAATATAGCGTGTGCTGGTGCATTTTCCTTGCAGAAAATATAAGAGAGTACGACTTTTTTATGCCATTGTACTATCGAACATTTGATGTTGTTGTACCAGTTTTCAAATTTTCAAATCGGTTATCTTGAAACCATTTCTCCCCAAACCAAGCTGACCGGTTCACAACCGGTTTGATGGAAAAAAACGATCTTTCCGCAAGAACATACATTATCATGTAGCAGGGGTTGCATCAAGGACAATAATCGCTTGAATCTTGTCAACGCTCGTTCTTGTTTCAGAAAAGAGAGATGAGTGCGGGGGGAAATAGATTGAGCACTAGGCAAAAGTGAAAGAGATAGTCACCAAAACAAGACGGAAAACTCGTTAACTATATTACTACCTATGGTCATCATGGTTTTTTTAGCAATGGAGATCCGTTCCTAATCTTTTCGGTAGTTCTCCTTGTTTCACTCCAAGAGCCACTCCACGAAGACTTAGTGATGAGTCTGAACCTGCAAACCAAACAGTTGATACGCCATATGACCCGCTTGCAAAAATCAAACACCAAATGATTCATGTACACCATGCAAATCCCCAAAACTTACTATTGATATATTTATGTTTTTATGCTAAGCGGGATTACAAAGATGTGACGAAAGTTGCATGAATGTAATTCTACGATCATGTTTATAAAAGAGGAAGTTTTTCGTTGCAAGAAGTTGTACTCATAATCGCGCTACACAACATGTTGAAAAACGAGTATAAAAGACCACTCACGAGCTACTTTGCACACGATTTCTTGGGTATATTTCCGTTAGAATCAATAGATGGGCACAAATAGCAAGTTATTTACCAGGAAGCACCCATAGTGCTGTAAAAACTTCTGGAACTCCAATATGAAAAAGAAACTCGGTATGTTCCAATTGCAAATGGTTAATGATCACGAGCGTCGTGTTGATCAAGAAACAGGAAATGAACCTGATCTTCCTCCTGTTCCACCATCTTTCATAGGAGTATTTTGACCTGATATTTGAAAAATGTTGGTATCTGAATCATCTGACAACGGAAACTAAAAGCGAGAGCGATAGCATGAATTTGATCACTAATAGTCAACCAAATATTAAGTTTGTGGGAAACATCAAACCCTAGAATAGTCTTTTATGCTGATTGAAACTTTTTTTATAAGACTAGATGTATAACAAACTCTTGGTACCGAGTGTTCTTACCTCAATGGCATCAATTGAGTGTCGCAACAGCAGTAACCGCCACTTAAAAACTTTTGGTTCAGTTGAAGATATCTTTAGACACTGAACTTAAAAGAAGAAATATGACTAATATTATGTAAGGCAGGGCGTCTGCCCCTTTTATGCCAACTAAAACCTAGAAGGGATTCTTGTTTCGACATGGGTTTACAAAAGCAGTGGGATTAAAAGTGTATAGCAGTGGGAATGAAACGAATTGAAAAGTATCGACACAAGACGCGATTTTAATAACAGTAATAATAATGATTCAACGTTACGATTGTTTACAACGACTAAACTATATAAACAGACTAAACAGACATGTCTGTTTATTGTTAAACGACACAACGATTGACAGTTTGTTAAATAACTGTCAACCGCTAACCCTAATGGGCTTAGCAGCCTTTCCTGTTTTCTTGGGTTGGCCCTAAGTTAATTACAATACATAATAACAATACAGTACAATGTGTTTTATACGAATATACAAAGACAGAAACATGAAATACAAGTCTTCAGGGATTATCAGTCCAACATATTCCCCCTTAATCCGTGAAGGCTTGTGATACGGCTTGCTTCCTTTTCTTCCTTCTATCAAGTGATAACTATGAAGTCATCGCTTGTCGCTGAACTTGAATCATCCAAACTTAAGAGCGGTGCATACTTGTTATGATATCCATGGTGTTCCTTCTTGCTATATTGGCCCTCGTCTTCCAACACTATTCCAAAGTGTTCAATCGCTTTCTTTCCTTTTAGACCTGCCGAAGAGTCTTCGTTCTTACCTCGGTTCGTTGGGTAAGGGCTAAGATCCTTGTCTTCTTCTACTTTCGTCGTAGGGACTCTTGCAGTCTTGTAGTAGGAAACGAAAACATCCAAATATGAAGTATACACATCCTTGATTGCATCTCCATCTTTACGGTTGAGGCCTAAGATTTCAGCAATTGCTCCAAATTCATTACAGAATTGGACGCTAAGGTATCCACCCATGCAGTCCATTATTTTGTAGAGATCAAATAAGTGGACGGTTGTGCCAAGTATGTACGGTGGTAGGGGACTAGGTGTTTCTTTCTTGAGATAATGGGCATAGAACCAAATGTAATAAGCCATGAAACGCTCCCTAAAGTATCCCCAATCTGAAGTAACTATCTTATCATCTTTTATTAAGTCTAAGAACGAAACAAAGTCATGAAACGAGTGATTTTCTGTTTCTACCGTATGATCTTTGGTTTCTTCTAGGCTTCTCTCCGCGCTCTCAAAGTGGTTTTCTAAGAAATCGTCTTGCTTTTTCTTTAACGCATCTAGATTCAAACTGTTTCCCTTTATCCTCTTGAACATATACTCTAATCTAATCCTATCTCCTTCTTCTATCAATTCAAAACCTTGTTTTCTTAAAAGGTCATGCGAAAGGATGTTTAGAGTGATTTCTGGGGCGTAGTAAACCCCGGGTATCAAGTAGGGTTGAAACGAGTTTTCTAGTAATACTTCTCCTATCCCGTAAGTGAATAAGAATTGCTTAGTAGGTTCATATTTATTGACTAATAATTCTTCAAATATGTTACGAAATAAATTGAGATTAGAGCAGTAATGATTTTAGGAGGCCTTACTGATGTACCAAAAATCGTTCCAAGAGCCTTCGTCGGATCCCTTGAGAAATCCGTCAGTGGGCATATGGATCGATTCCGGGTATTTGAGTATGTAGGGTACGGGCTGATTCTGGGGACAATCCCTTTGAATGTGTCCTTCGCCTTTACAGATGTGACAGATGACGACTTGATCTTCATCGCCTTCTTGTTCAACCTGCGTCTTCCCAAGTTCATGATTTTTCCTGTCTTCCGCCATAGTTGGGAAAAACTTCATTGGATGCCCAATTGTTTTACAATAAAAACAGCGTATGCTCTTCCTCTCGCCTTTATCAATTGAGGAATTAAATGCCTCAATTTCCAGTAACTTATCCTTCAATATTTCCTTACAGCTTTTCTTTATCTGCATAACACACCGGTTTATATTGTATTCCTTCTCTCTTCTTGTTCGTCTTCTGATTGATTCCAGATCCGATACTCTTCCTTGGTTTTCCCCAGAGCATTTGCTCTGATACCAGATATTATGTAAGGCTGGGCGTCTACCCCTTTTATGCCAACTAAAACCTGGAAGGGATTCTTGTTTCTACATGGGTTTACAAAAGCAGTGGGATTAAAAGTGTATAGCAGTGGGAATGAAACGAATTGAAAAGTATCGACACAAGACGCGATTTTAATAATAGTAATAATAATGATTCAACGTTAGGATTGTTTACAACGACTAAACTATATAAACAGACTAAACAGACATGTCTGTTTATTGTTAAACGACACAACGATTGACAGTTTGTTAAATAACTGTCAACCGCTAACCCTAATGGGCTTAGCAGCCTTTCCTGTTTTCTTGGGCTGGCCCTAAGTTAATTACAATACATAATAACAATACAGTACAATGTGTTTTATACGAATATACAAAGACAGAAACATGAAATACAAGTCTTCAGGGATTATTAGTCCAATAACTGAGTACTTGGACGCGCTAACCGTAACAGTTCTTGTTGCCTATAACAGTAAGGTTATTTTCTAATCCTATAGTCGATTTTCGAGTTTTCCCATAAATCCAATGGATACTAAATAGATGTCATTTGAGTGACTCTAAATACATTAAGCTGTTCCCTATAAGTCCGTCTTCCATACCAGAAACATCACAATTTTACGGCAAAATGCATGTCTTGTGAATGTCGCAAACCCGTCCACCAGAAAATGTCGTCAAGTAGTGTTCAGGTATGACGAGTTGTACATAAAGACTAGCAACAGTACAAATATGTTAAGTGATCTACATGTTGGTTATCCAAAGAGTAGGTGTGCGCCTTCATCGGCTATGAAATCATTCCTTAAAAACGTTACTGGTGGGATGCCATTTTCTAGATCAAATATGCTCATCCATTTCAACTGGTTGACCCGCTCAAAAATATTTTTATCAAGTTACATGGGAAAGAACCACAACAGTGAAAAAACAAGCTCGACATATATAAGGAATGCATATAAGTCCTAGCTTTTATCAGATTATTCGAGCTTAAGCCCAAACCATAAAGAATCGCATCGAGTGTGAGATTAGGCTGTCATCTAGTATTAGCTCGGATCAGCTATTTTCAAGCCATAGCCGGAGTCGAACTCGATTCAGATTTTAGTATTTAAGCTAAAGTAGGACCCATATTATACAAGAACTGTCGGGGCCCCTCGATTATCTTGTTCAATTGTGACCTTCAAATTTATCTCGCATTTTTGATATTTCAGTTTCATTATCTTACATGTATGATAACAATGTCGAAAATGTCTCTCATATAAGAAACGGCATCACTAGTTCTTTCTTCAGACATGGCATAGGGGGAAAATAGGCTGAACACTAGAAAAAAGTTAAAGAGAAGGCTATGGCCACCAGAATCAACCACTTTCATAAGTGCCAACCAAACGCCCCCTAATTCAACCACTTTCAAAGATCTAAACATCATCGAGTTATGGAGTAGCATCTTTTAGTTTGATATGAATTTGTATCAACATATTCATTTTATTTTAGACAAGGGTAACAAAGATGCGGCAAAAGCTGCAGATTAGGATGGAACTCTAATATGATAAAGTAAAAGAACTAGTTCAGTTCATACTGCAAATGCTCAATGATAAAGAGTCTCGTGTTGGAAATTGGAGTTGATCTTTCTCCTCTTCACCATCATTCATGTGAGAGTATTTTGACCCGTTACTTGATCATAACTGGGATCCGAATCATCTGATAATGTGGATCCGAATCATCTGATATTGCAAGCTAGAAGCGAGAGTGACAGCATAAATTTGATCACTAATACTATATCTTTAGACAATGTCACATAAAAACTCTCGTTCGGTTAAAGATATCTTTCAACAATTACTTAAAAGAAGAAATATGGTCGGATCACATATACTGAGATATTATTCTGATACAAATGGAATTAAGAAAACAAACCAAGCTTCCAAACTAGAAACACTAAAGTAACATTAAAATTACAAATACTATTGGAACTATTATCTACGAGGAAAGCTTTCAGACGCACAAAGCCGCACTCATTTTGACCGGCCAGGCCTCAACAGCATACAAAAGGAAGGCAGGTTGAGTTCCGCTCCGTGCATTCCTTCCTGAGGGATGCCAACATCAAAGATGATGGTATTATGAAGGTAATTTAAACCACAAGTTGACACACATTAAGTAATTTCATGGTTTTTTCTTCCCCGGTATCACCTCGCCTTCGACGATTGGTGTCCGTTTCCAAAGCTCAAATGACACTTCAAAAGTTATCTTGTGGTTGACCTCAACAAATTTTATTTCCTAAAGAACAACTACCAGTTTCACCCTTTCTGGTGAATTGACTTTTTTCACATACGTGGACTTAGCTTCCCAAACATCCAAATGGCAAACAAAAAGAAGGCAGGCAGTCCATTCTTATCCGAGGGATTCGAACATGAAAAACGATCCCCGGTATTATGAAAGTAAGTTGAACCCGAAGTTGACATTGTATCTTTGGCATCATCAATCATTTGTAACAAAGTGTTTTGAGACCTACAAAAAATAAAACCGATCCATGAATACAACAACCTAAAAGATAAAAAAACAAACTAAGAAATGAAGAAAACAATATTTTCTTTTTAGTTTCAGATCCAAAAAGTAGAAATAGACAAAAAAAAAACCATACCCAATTTTGTCAAGATCTTGAAGCCGGTTGTAGGTTATATAAAATCAAGGATCCTTACTGGCAACAAGATCCCAACAAGTAAATCATCCCACACCCTTGAAACTCCAAATGAAAAAACAATCTTTCTTGTGTTTTTTTAATTAGACAGAAACCAAAAGAGAGAAGATATTTTTTTTTTAGTTTTTTTTTGAAGTGAGAAGTAACTAGCTGCTAGTTGTTTATAAAGAAACTTGCATGCACAAAACTAGAAAGATGTCATATAAGCCACATGGGGGTTTTGGAGTGGGAAGAGATAAGAAAGATATCAAATTGCCTAATTGGTATATCAAATGTGGATTTTCTAGACATGTTTGTAGGATTTTGGAGATTACATGTATATTTATAGTTATGAGATAATGTAAGTTTGTTTTTTAAATTTAAATAAAAAATTTATGTCAAATGTATAAATGTATTTGTTAGTAGGAAGTATATTTATTTGGGAGTATAATGTTAAAATTGAACCAAATCGAAATACAAATTTGGTTTTAAAGGTGAAATATGGGTTTGAAACTTTGAATAAAAAAGCGATTAGAAAACCGAATTCTTATACTGAGTACTATTTTTTATATATTTATATATAATATTATAACTTTTTATTCAAAAAATGATGTAATTCGGGTTATTCGAATCAAGAATTTTTTTTTATCCAAACTACCCAATAACCGAACTAATAAACACAAGATCCCAAATATTTAAGGTAAACAACACATTACGAAAGTCTCATTACTTCAATGAACCGAACTGAACTAATGAACCGATGGAATTTGTTTTATATAAATAACTAGCTTCAAGGCCCGCCCGTTGGGCGGCGAGCTTCAAAAATTTGTTCGAAAAAATATTTGTATTCGGATTATTATTTGATACTCTCATTTACATAATTTTGCAGGATTTATCTTTATTGTTATGATTTACAACACATAGTCATTACTAAAAGCTAATGAAAATAATTTAAACTTAATGTTGTCTTTAAAAGAAATGTTGATTGTGTAATTGCGATAATTGTTATCTTTTTCGGAACACATCTTTATTTTTAGAAAGGTGGTGATACGCACATGACACTTCCTAATTCTTTCACCACAAACTTTTTGTAGTTGACTATTATAAACTTCACAAATTCACTATTTGACTCAGTATTTTTAATAACTCTGCAAATCTTTCAGCCAAGGTCACCAAATAAAATAAGCCCAAATGCTCAAATGCGCAGATAGTCATTCCTACAAAGTCAGACGTATCACATAACCAAACATTGAGTAAAGCAGATTCAAAGCGCCAAACATAAGCAAACCTTTTGCAACTAACTTATGGGATTGCAAACTGCCATAGTGCGCAAAACAATTACAACAAAACTTCACTGCCCAAAAATCTTCATATTTGACACCATAATAGAAGTTCATCTTCAAGCACGACATTTAAGCGGATCAACATTAGTTTTATTCCTTTGGGAAATAGTACTACAAGAACAGTTTTTACACAAGCTTGCACTTGCAAACATATTTGCACTTCTAGACCCAAACTCCAATTTGCATCACTTGAACCAACATAAATTAAACATACTGATAACTCGTGCATTATTAGAAGTGTAAAGTGTTACACAAAGATCATATGTAAACATAAAAAAACTAAATCACACACCATAATCACCAACCACAGTCCCACATGTGTCATATTTAAATGTGCCAAAATTCCCAAGGTAACTTTTTGATTCATTATTCGAGTTTAAAGGCTATCAAAATCTACTTGTGATTCACTATTTACGTTCAAATGTGCCAAACTTCCACAAAAAAAAATGGTGTAGGTATCACCTCCCTTATCTTTGGGATCATAAGCTTGACAATTTTGAGGTGAGACGCAATATGATGCATGGCTCAACTGAAAAAGAAGCCCACCGTCATAGTTTTCTTCACTTCCTGATCATCATCGAATATGGCATGGTATCGGTTAACAAAATCAAACAGATGCATATTATGAAAGTTCACGTCCCTTTTAGGCATTCATAAGCATTTCTCTTATCCATGTCATCAAGACTCCTACACAACCATGACTCCCTGCATCTTAAAAACTGCTCAACATTAAGAACATTGTCATTAGAAGGTAGATAATTTATGCTTGTTGAAAGAGGCTACTTCAAAGAAACACCACATTTAACTCATTGAATGCTAAATTCATGCGCGAAATGATATATGGATACCTGTAGGCGCATTTCATACGCGCTATATACTCCTTCGTGGATATCCATTAATGGGAAGATATTCTGGTAACAGTAAATCTGCAACACATAGGCCTTTCAGAAAACTACAATACACAATAAAGGCTGGGGTTTTGAATTAATGTAATATAGTATACTACGGTTTAGTTTACTAACACTTATACCATCACCTTTATTATATACTTTCCAACATTAGTGAATAATTTAACAATTACGTTTTTTTTGTGTTACCACAAACTTGCCTGTTTTTTTTTTTTTTTTTTTTGCTTTTTGAAGAAGCTGGGAGAGTAGAGATTGTGTAGTTTATCGAACTTCTGAAGCAAGGGCTTGAATAACCAGTAATCCTGATAGAAAAGTGATAGGAAAAGAGGAAATTGGATTGATAAGTCCTTAACTTATTAAGCACTACAATGAGTTTCACTCGTAGACGACTGGTAATAAGGATTAAAGAAATAAACTTACTTTGGATGCATTGTTTATAGTTTGCTAACATATGCTTCCAAGTCTAGAGCTTGATCATAATTTTCATTCCTCACACACCGACAGAAATTAGGATCTTGATATTACTACCCAAGGTGTAACAAAGAATCAGAAATCAGAAAGCGCATACACAAATGCATTATTCCTATTGCTACAAAGTTACCACCCTTGTTTGAAAATTTGTCCATGTCATTTTTCGCAAACTTGCACCCTATGTATACAAAACTCAAAGCACCAATATTGTAATTTCCGTGTTAATATTCATGCATAAACTTTAATATTACGAAGCATAATTTATGGTAAAAGATTATGATTATTAGATTTTGTTTTTATATTTAGTCAGTCTTACAAATTACTATTGGGACTCAGATTTCATATTCTGATCCAATATTCCAAAAACCTTTAGGATTCGACTTATTCGTTTCAAGTAATCCTACTGCGTGTCTAGGAGTCAAAATATAAGGGTTTCTTACATCAAATTCTGCGTTGAAAGAATTTTGGCACCATTCACAGCTAATGATTTCATAAGAAAATATGAAACAAACACAAATACCTTATCCTGAAGTATACACGCAACCATTCTTTTTTTTTTCACCATGACCAATTATCTGTTTGAGATTTAAATCACATTGTCCAGTTCTCCTTTGTTACTCCATGACTAATGTTTTCAATCGCCAAATGTGACTCCTCACCAGCAGAATTCTGACTGATGCAGTATCAGATTAAAAACTGGTTATTGAGACTTAAATTTAAATAGTGAAACATATAGATTTAAAGCTTAAATCCTTAACGACACCCTTAAACACGTGACATGGACAGGCAATAACATGCCAAACTGCCGTATTTGCGAGAGAAAAAAAACTATAAAGGAACATGATACATTTTGGCAGCACATAGCACGCGCAAAGGCCCCCATTTTGGCAGTAAAATCGGGGCCTTGAAGCACTATTTTGGACAGGAAATAACATGTTCAAGCGCCCTATTTTTAATACCAAAAGAGCTATACCGAGCATCTACTTATGATAGCTGATAGCACGCACAAAATCCCCTTGGGTGATAGCAAAATTAACAAAACTCTCTATCTATGAGACCAAGAGAAACAACTTTTCACTTGTTTCTGATTTCACCCTTACCCGTTTTACATATCCTTAGTTCTAATCCGTATTATCCTATCCCTAATTCAGATCTTTTGTTGAACTATCAAAGATAAAGATATACTTCATTATGATCATCAAGTGTTCCAAAAATGGCAGCATCTATAGCCTACTTATGTTTCGTCGTGGAACATTAAATGCCGAAAAGTAACCCTTTGGCTCATTATCCAAACCTTTGGCTTCAGCTCGATCAATTTTGACCAACTAATAAGGTGTTAAGAGGAAAGAAATATAAGCCTAAAAAACATCTATACTTCCAGGAGATTAATGGTCAAATACAATATTAATAAGAATCACAAATACGGAAGTTTTGTATAAAATCTTTGCAAACAACGTGGAAAAACGTATAACATGAGACAACTTCGCAACATTGGGTTCAAACAGTAGCAATTTTTTAAGTGCTCGCTCTTTATAATTTACCGTAGCCAAACATTTGTAGGAAATTTTTACCCGTGGAAATTGATCATCTATTTCAAAAAGGGAATAAACTACATGACAATCTGATACATTCATGTTATGTTAGTACGTGATACTGTTTTCTCTATTTAATCAATTTTTTTTTACTTAGTGTTAATGGTTTAATAATTGCATAA
The DNA here is from genome assembly GCA_025667525.1 of Glebionis coronaria. Lineage (NCBI taxonomy): Eukaryota > Viridiplantae > Streptophyta > Magnoliopsida > Asterales > Asteraceae > Glebionis > Glebionis coronaria. The sequence goes on along the minus strand of CM046877.1, from coordinate 627,914,169 downwards.
GAAATTAGGTGTAGTTTACACTTATAAGGTTAATCAATATCTGAACATCTCATGTCTTGAAATTTGAAAAAAAAAAATCAAAACAAACTGTCTAACATTTGCATTAAAATTGATTGCGGCAAAACCTTTGAGGACGATCGTTTTTTACAACAAAATAATAGATAATACCTTATCATCCGATAGCTTCATAGAGATTGAACGATCCATCTCATTTTTCGAAACTTATACCATTGATGATCATATCGATTAATGAACCATTCATAACATTTATCCCACAAATATTGAACAATTAATTTTGATTTGGATATTTTGTGATTTACAGATTCGATTAGTTTAGTTGGATATAAAAAATGATTCTGATTTTGTTCTTGATGAAGAAATTGGATTGCGATCAGTTCTGATGAATTAAAGGGAGGGGCGGTTTTATTCTTTTGTTTTAGAGGATGCGAAATAAATGGCAGGTTTGATGTTAAATGTCAGCCGTTGATTATATTGTATTTTACAGGTGTCATTTATACAGATTTTTGAGCCAAGATTGAATTGAGAAATAATAGATCCATGATGTGTCATTAAAACTATTAGCCTTATCTTTTATACTTTTTGTTCTTTTCACATGTTTTCATCCACAAATTAAGCTACACATCATTATATGGATTATTTTTGTAAAAATTTTGTGACAAAAGGCTAAGAAATTTATCTGATATAAAACATTATTCGTAAAAACCATAAAAAGACATGCTTATGAGCACCCTTTACTTTATAACATTTCCTTCCTATCAGTTTGCTATGCCTCGATGTGGGACCACATTGTAGAACTTAATAAGAAAGAACAACATAGATGAGATTTGTCACTCACAAGTCTGGTAGCTGGGTCGACAAGTTACTTACTTACTTATGTGCAACTTGTTGATAGATGAAACCTTTTCGTGGGCTTACTTGAAAATATGAGTCAATGATCTTGGAAAATGAGAGTCTTAATGGCGAGGTGCTTCTTTATAAGCTTAAATAACATCTTGCTCCTTCCACTAAAACCACATCACGATGAAATAAAAAGGTTCACACTTGTCGCATACGTTTCTTGGCTCTACCTATGATGTTTTAGTTATCTGTTGAAATCTTCAAATGCAGAAACACTTGCATAACAACATATAGGAGGAGATAAAGAACAATATTTGAAATTCTAATGATTTCCAAACTTTATATACAAAAGACCATGCAGTGTCGCGAGTACGATACCTGGAGTCTCATTATGTCATTGACTCTAAACTCGCGAATTTGATAAGTTTAGAGAGACCAGCCGTCTCTCACTAGTAGGTTTCACATTTCTATTATATACTTGTCTTTGTTTTGCTTTTCATCCGATGTGGGATACAATCAAATTATACATATATATCTTTTTATGTCCCAAAACTAAATCCAATCACATTTAACATCTCTTTTTTGTGCTATTTGTTAAAGGTGAACATAATTTCATTCGGATCAGTGCATACTACATATGGTTTTTGAAAGTAACAAATTAATTGGTTTTGGTTTTTTTCGGGTTTGGTTTAGTTTTAGTCAGTTAACGATTACCAACTGCTATTTTCAATTGGAAAATGATTTAGTGGCCTAGTTTTGTGAGGAAGTTGTTTATTGGTTTATGTAAAAGTGAGAGTCCCGTAACCAACAGGATGTTGACTCCATATATTTAAGCATACCATTTAGGCATTACAATCAATGCTCTTTTTGGTTTTGCTTGTCTTTGTTTTGCTTTTCATACGATGCAAAAGTATGCAATATCTTCTAGTTCCTTGTTTAAACCTTGTTTGTCGCAATTTTTCGGTTTTGTGTAATGTGGGAAAGGAAAGGACATGATAGTCTATTTGACGTTTTTTTGTGAATAAGCAATTTTTATGGTTTTACATGTTTTGATTCTAACCCGGGAGAAACGTGCCTATGCCACGACTACTTGGAACAGAAAATGCATTCAACCGAAACTTAGCTCTATCTAAGAGTGTAAAAGAGTCGAGCTACTAATGAACTAATCGAGATGGACTTGACGAAGAATTTAATAGAATAGTGACTTATTTGTTTCGCCATCGATGTGGGACAAAACAAAAACCATCTATTTTCTAGATTCTTGTTGTCTCTCCGGGAAATCTTTAACTACAAACGAGCAGTTAACTTTAGACCCTTAGTTACAATCAAATACCACATTCATAATTTATTTAAAATGTTAGACCGCGGGATTTGAGAATTCTCAATTGTGAAAGAAAATGCGTACATGATAAAATTCTGATCAAAATTCTAGTAAAGCTCATGAAATGAATAAAATACTTGAAACCAAAATTCTAGTAAAGCTAACAAGAAAACATTCAATCACAGATCCAACACAAAGATAAGTTCAGTCCATTAAAGCAAGTGCACACAGCTTATTGGTGTTTATCGAGCTTGAGCTTATGAGAATAGCTTTCTTACAACTTCTGATAGCTTTTATGCGCGATTGTCAAGAGCATAAAATCTAAAAAACATAAGCCTCTTTAATTTTCTAAAGTAACATCTGGTTAAAGCTTATGTGCCATGTTTAGCAAAACGAGCTGCAGCATAATATCACCCTGAGAAAACCGCGAGATCTCTCATGAAGCGAAGAGCTTTAAAGTCAATGGTTTAACAACTAACTGATGTATTTAACCGAAACGTATTTAGCTAGTTAGCTCTATCTAAGACACTTGGACTAAAACCTCATGAGATGGTATGATAATTACCAATAGCGTCCAACAGCCAGTAGATTTATGTTTTCTTTCACTTGGGTAGAGTCGTGTTCTGCAATCGAATCTGCAGACACACGTTCAGTTAGTTTCTGATAATATCCAACAGGAACAACATTGTCATATAGTACTGTTGTGATGTGTATTACTTTAAAGCATAAATACTCCCCGTCGCACATCTTCAGGCCATGTGGGATGAACCAAGTCCCGCAATAAGTCAGGACTCATTTAGCGACATACTTGTTGAAAAAGCAAAAGTCAAAGTCAACAACAGTTACAGTCTTTGAGAATTAAAGTCAGCATAGCTAATTGCTCAAATTCCTTGGTATATAGAGATTAAAATTATTCGTAAAAGCAAGTGCGCAGAGTTTATAGTTGTTTATCGAGGTTGAGCTGATGTATATAGCTTCGTTGCAAGTTCTGATAGCTATTATGCGAGCTTTTCAAAAGCATAAGCTGTTGAAACATAAGCTTCTGATATAAGATCCATGAAGAAACAACGAAACGATTTAACGAATTACTTCATCTTTTTCGGTATATAAAAGACAAGTCAGAATAAAAGTCAATGATCTAAAAACTAACTGATGCATTCAGCCGAAACGTAGTTAGCTCTATCTAAGACACTCAAACCTAACTTGAACACCAAAACATAGATGCCCAAAATACATCAAATGAACAAAACATACGGCTTTGATAGTGTTTGGATTAAAAGTGAATGAAACCCAAGAAAGGGTTAGAGATATGTGTGTTGAGGCCCCAAAAGTCCCATGGAAGGATTTTGTTCGGTTTACTGAGTGTACTCCTAAACACTCTTTGTAAGTATTTGGCTTGCTATACATAGTAGGCTAACAACACAAGATAAGATAATCAGATGGAACCCCCAATGCATGGTTTTGATGAACAAACAAATGTCTTGTAATTGGTCTAATGAAATTGCAGAAATGGTGAGAATGAAAGCTAGTAATAACATTGGAAGGGCTCTATTTGTGTGGCAAGAAAGAAAATTGAGAACTTTTCAAGGGACTAAAAGAACAGAAGGTGATATGTTTAAAGTGATTAATTAAGCTTATAAACTTATAATGGTAAGCCTCTTAAAGTGAAAGAAGTGGAAGGAAGATGGAAAATTTATATTCCGAGAGTGCCTACAAGGCTACAAGTTATACTACAGAGTATGAAATGTTGTTTCTAGCAGCGTGGGAAGTGTCTTGAGGCGTTATAATACAATTAAAAGCAAAATTACCTCATTTAAAAATGCTTTAGGATGTTGTATGACATAGAGATACCCAATCACAGGTTTGGCTAGTCTTTTGACCCGTTCATTTTAGTGAGTTTTACTTAATGTGACCCGTTTGAGATACACAGCAATCCAAATCGACTTCTTTATACGTTTTGAGACAACGTCACTTAAAAACTTTCCGTTCAGTTGAAGATATCTTTCGACAGTGAACTTAAAGAAGAAATATGGTTCAGATCATTACTCTAATACAAATGGAATTAAGAAAACAAAACAAAGCTTTCATACATAAGAGGCTAAAGTAAGTGTACATATCATACAACAAACTAGAAACACTTAAAATGAGCTTCACCAAGCCGGTTGCCTCAACAACAAACTACAAATACTATTGGAACTATTATCTACTAGGGAAGTAGCTTTCTGATGCACCAAGCCAGTGGCCTCAACAGCATACAAAAGGAAGGCAGGTTGAGTTGCATTCTTTTCCGAGGGATGAACATCAAAGACAATCGGTACTATGAAGGTAATCTAAACCACAAGTTGACACACATTAAGTAATTCCTATGGTTTTTTCTTCCCCGATATCACCTCGCCTTCGACGATTGGTGTCCGTTTCCAATGATCCGGGTCATGCTCAAGCTCAAACGACACTTTAAAAGTTATCTTTTGGTTGAGTTCAAAAGTTATCTTCTGGTTGACCTCAACAAAATTTATTTCCTCAACAAATGGACTTTTACCACATAGTGGGACTTAGCTTCCCAGACATTCTGACCAGTCCTTTTGTATGATTCAATTTCACCTGGCCTCAGCTGTAAACTTCTTGAAAACGAAGGCAGGTTGAGTTCCGCCCCGTCCATTTCTTTCTGAGCGATTCCAGCAGCAAAGACAATCCCCAATATTATGAAAGTAAGCTAAATCAACATTCTATCTTTGGCATCATCAATCATTCGTAACAAAGTGTTTTGAAACCTACAAAAACAAAACCAATCCATGAATACAATAACCTAAAATATGAATAAACAATCGCATAAATGAAGAAAATAATAAAACATACCCAATTTTGTCAAGAAGATGTTGAAGCCGATTGTTTTGGATTGAGATCCGGTTCATAAATATAAAGATCTTGAAGCCGATTTGTTTCATTTTGGGGGCGGTGAGTATATGATAGAAATGACCTCCTAGGTTAACTCATATATGTATGTGCCCTAATAGTTGATGGGCCGGTTAGTTGATTTTGTTAATGAATAAATATGGTATGGGCCTTAAACATAGTCAGCCCACTAAGTGAACTCTATCATTTTATCTCTAGCTCAATCCCAAATGCGAGACCACATTTTCCATATAACATAAAAGCGAGACCTCTAGGGAAGCTTCATACATGGATGTTATGGTTATTCTTTTCAAAACTGGGTATGTGATCGACCCGGTCGGCGTTACTAGGTCAACTCGGTTTATGAATAAAAAAGATCAAACATAGGTAAGACATTGCACCAAACAGAGGTAAGACATTGTTCGAGAATCAACCCATGTGATTGCAATTTAATCTTAGCAAAGGAAAAAAAAAGATAGATGAGATCAGATGTTCAATTACTTGATACATCATTTGCAGTCCACCATAACACTTTTCCTTTATTCAATCAAATCAAAAAATATTGAGACTTAATATCAAAGTTTCAGCATATTGGCTCTCGCAGGTTTGACAAAGATTTCGTGGTCCGCAAAGATTTCATGGTCGGCACCGTATGCAGAACCGCCATATCGTGCTCGAGAAAAGGCAACCGACACACCAGCATAGCATTCAAAGTCAAACAAGAACAGTATAGAAGATCTTTCACGACGTTCAAAAAGAGCAATTTCAGTGGTGCAACATGTCCCACGACGCAAACTAATCATGAAAATAAATTTCTCCTGGCACTTTTGAAAGCCCCGCTAACCATATGCTTGGCACCAACGCAAAAAAAATGTACATTCTTAGGAGAATGCCAAGCAAGATCCGGAAAGAAGAAATGTCAATCCTAACACAATTTACCGTTTAAGTGATTCAACATAGCATATTAACGACACCTAAACAAAGCCAACAAAAAATTAATCCAATCAGAGGCTACTACTGCTGCTTGCACTCGGGAGGTCTCTTGGCTTCACAGCAACTACTTGTAAGATAAATTCTTTAAAATCAACATCAATTACTTTATTATTCACAAATGGAATTTAAAACAGCTTGAATCCAGATGACTGCGAGATTACATGCAAACAAATTATAAACAAAGATTAGCATGTTCCCGAAAGTGAAGCATAAACCCCTTGTTCCCTTAGTGCTTAGACGTTAGCCTACTAGCTAATCGATTAACTACAATCCCACTTCAAAGCAAGAAATCTCAATACTCTTCCAGGTGGTGGAACCAAAGCAATCAAAATAAACGGGTTGGGTATTTAGTTTCGTCAAAACGCTTAATGAACTGAAATACACTTTGCGCGACTTCTTACCCTATGACATGTTTCAGAACTAGTTATTTTTTCTACCCATAATACCCGTTAAATGTAAAATATGACCATCGACCCACTCATAACTAAATGCTTAAAAGAAATGCCACCTCTAAGTGACAAAAACTGTCAAGAAAATGTCACCTTCTTTTTGGTCATGGTCTCTTCTTCGTCCTCGTCGTCTACATCATCCTCTCCATCATCCTCCTCAGTCCCATCATAGTCCTCGTCATCTTCAACGTCTTCATCATCCTCATCATAAAAAACTCCAAAGTCCTCTTCCTTAGCCTCACCCGTAAACCACGAAACAGCATGTGGGATTATCTTGTCTCTTATAGTTGAACTGCAACAAAAGTAGAGCAGATATGCATCTAGTACAAAGCCAATGCTGAATTTAACAAGTCAAAAAACTAACATTACTCGTTACTCAATTACTCACCCGACATCATAATCTTGCTCCATCTGGTATTGAAGTTCTTCAGCCTGCAATGATAACCCAAAGACGCTAAACAAGAATAAAAAACGGATAACAGAATTGACTCGCAAAATTTTAGTAAGATCTAACCATGTCTTCTTCAATCTCTACTGGAGCATCAGGCACCTCTGGTGGGCTAAAAAAGTTGAAGAAACTTTCACAGGCCACGCTCTTCATGATATTTGTAGGATTCTTTAATCTTGGATTTGGAAACATGTATGTCAAACATTTCCCATGTCGCCATTCAATTTTCGTCCTGCAAAGTGTCAAAATAACATGAGCTTACCTATATTACACCCCTACTAAAACTTGTGAAATAAGGCAAAAGAAAAAAATTGTTACCCGATTAGTTTCTCCAAAATAGGATCATCATAATCAACCAAATGGTATACTTTAGTCAAAACAGAGTTGGTAAAGAATGGATTTATATCAAAGAAAAACTCAAGCTTGAAACCCTCGGGATCATCCATACGACAACACTTGATATCCTTCAGGTATTTGAGAGCTTCTTCATCTCGCTTTGTGATCTGATAGAAACCACAATCAAAATCAGTGGCGTCAATAAACAAGCTGTATTATCATGATACGCATGACACAAAAGTACAGGTTATTGAAACAGTGTTCTTACCTCGTCTGCTGTAATTTCGTTATTCTTCAATGCAGTTAGCCAAAACTCGGGCACGCCCTCTTCTGCAAAATATAAGAAATAATAGACGTAACTTGATGATATTGCTCAAAGACTGGAATAATAGAGCAAAAGACAGTATATCTTTTTACCTGTCCCATCAGTCTGGTCCATTGCATCTTCCTCCTTCGCTCCTTCAACCTCAACAGCGCCAGTCACTATATCATATCTCTGCAGTTATAATATAAGATGAATTAGCACATAAAGTAACACATTAGTTAATAGACCGACGAACCCATAGAAGAAAATTAGAAATCACGATTGTTTTACATCCACATGCAGTTGGTGATGCTGAATAGTACACAAGCTTAATGGTGCATGACTAAACATTACGGTAATTGTTATAGCATTGATTACAAGCATAGCATTATAATTGTTTTGTTAGAATTCTATCTAAAATATGGATTAGAAGTGTGGTTTCATGTGGCTGAATAGCTATGTTATATCATGGATGTAATATTGTAATCCCAATCATATACAGTTCGAATGTAATGAGCTGAGAACGTTACTTTCACTATTATAATCCTCGATTTTCCTATTCTTATTATAGTGAAGTGGCATTAGCAGGTTTTATCATAAAAAGTCAGATGTCCGAATAGTTGATTATTAAAATCATTCGACTGTACTCCCTCCTACTATAAAATCTGTTTAATAAAGCTAATAAATACATATAGCAACAATCCGGCAATATGCAAGTTGACATAATCATATCTCTTCCCCTTAGAATACAGTGGTGCATATAGTTTCTGATATTTTGCTTCTAGTGCAGCTTTTTCTTCAAAAAACTTTGCTTCTAGCTCATCATGTTCACTCTACGGAATAAGAAAAATATTATCAGCGCCTTAACATAGTATGAGGGAAGTAAAAAAAAACTCTGACCATACTAGAATAAAGATCAAAAACTGGAATATGAATCATTGCAATGATATAAACATACACTAAAACAAAAGGTCAGTTAAGGTAACTCGGTAGCAAGGTCACAGCAAGTACTGACACCTAGGGTTCTTTTCAGCATTAACCCGAGTATGGTATATTCATAAGAATTTCGACTGTCCAAAATAACCCGTTCAATTTTATATTATTTTAAGTATTTACAGAACTATATGCAAACAAAACAAAAGAAAATCATGAGAATTCATGTCAGTTATACTTCCCAAAACAACGACCCAATTTCATAATGTAATAACTCCATACATTAATTAACAAACACCGAATAAGACAATCACATCCCTTACCTGAATATCTCTCAAGACCTCAACTCGCTTCCTGACAGCAGGCGTCAAATTCTCGAGAACATCCGAGTCTATTCCCCCTGTGCTTTTGAGTTTACTCTACAAAAGACAGGCATACAGGCAATTCATTACAACCTTTCTAACCAAATACAACATAAATCGCATAAACAACTATTTAGTTTCCTCTCGCAATAAAGACACAAAGTCGTAGTCAGCTCACAACCTATATTACTATGTCCTATATTAATCGCACATCAAAACAATTGATTCACTAATGCACATGACAGTCGCATTCGTATAAACAATCACTGCCACACACTGAACACTGACAGAGTCTCACAAAATAAAACTCTCGCAGGTAAAGCAACTGACAATCACTACCAACGATACAGAACTTATATAACATGTTAAACACTCGCCAACATAACTAACCAACTATCACTAACTAACAAGTAGTAAGTAGTAAACGGGCTCGGTCAACATATGTCACCAGTGGAATACCGTTCTATTCTTAAGTATCGCCTCATGATCCCATTATTTTCGGCTGATAAAATATGCCCTGTTTGTCGCAAGGCATGTTTGGATTCTTTTGGGGAACATGCGGTTCATTGTAAAGAGCTCCCGGGCTTCAAGTATCGACATGATATGGTTAGGGACGTTCTTTTTGACATATGTAGGCGTGCTGGCATCTCCGCCAAGAAAGAAGCACCTGTGAACTTCTTGACTGACCCGTTAGATGGAAGATCCACACTCAGACCGGCGGATATTTTGGTTTTTGGATGGGTTGGAGGAAAACATGCGTGTGTTGATCTGACTGGGGTTTCTCCTCTAGTGGGGTTGGGTAGCCGTTTTACAGCGGATCAGGCTGCTTTGAAAGCCGCCTCATGCAAAGTGACAAAACACGAAAAATCATGCATTGAAAATCAACACGTGTTTATTCCTTTTGCATTTGATACCTTCGGTTTCCTTGCACCTGAAGCGGTGGAGCTTCTGAAGAGAATTCAACGCGTTATGAATAGCAATGTTATGACACCTAAATCCACAGATGTGGTTTTTCATAGAATTAGTTTCGCTATTCAGAAAGGGCTTGCGGCGCAGCTTGTTGCTCGCTTGCCTTCTACAGCTGTGTAATTAAATGTATATAAGTTTTAAATGAAACAAAGTAAGTAGTAACAATTTCTTTCAACATATCTTGCAAAATTAACCACTAATCACTGCCCAACACATAACACAGTAGAAGCAAAACCACTACCAAATACACACACCCCCACGCGCCGTTTCGCACAGTAAAACTAATTTTATCTTTGTACTACAAAACTGAGCACTCACAAATTGATAATCACTACCTAACACAGAAAAACAAGCACAAAGTTTCAGATTTTACAAAATCAAACACTCGTAGATAAAACTAACCCATAATCACTACCTTAACACACACGCAAGCACAGTAAAACTCATTAACTGACGATCAGCTTACCACTACCTACCACACACGCACGAACACAGTTAGGGCTGAGCATTATTAGTTCAAAAGTGACCTGAACCGACAAAAATAGAACCGAAAACTGATTTTGTGTAAGACATAAACAAAGAACAGAACCAAACCAAAGTGACTTGGTTCGATTCCTTGCGTTGGTCCGTTTGGTTTGCTTTATAGGTTTAGGTGTGCTTCTTCTTGGTTTGTCTCGAGCCAAACCGAAAATCATAAATATACAGAACCTAGTATGGTCGGTTCGGTTTGATTTTCGGTCAGTTTTGTTCAGCCCTAAACACAGTCTACATTTCAACCTTCATAACAATACTAAACACTCGCAGATAAAAGTAACTAATAATCACTACCTAAGACACACAAGTAGACAGACCAACATATAATTACAAAATGCGGCCAAAATTAACAGATAATCACTAGATAATGCACAAACAGAGAAATAAATATAGTTTAACCTTATTATAAAATGAAGCCTCATTCCCTTATTATCAAAAAGTATTAGGGGTGTTTATTTCGGGTTATACAACCGGCTTATGGCTTTTTTGGTTTTGGGCTAATGTTTCATAACCTTGCTTTTTATGCCTTATGTTATAGGTTTTCGGCTTTTATAAGTTTATTATAAGATCTTATTAAACTTATAAAAGCCGAAAACTTTTGTAATAAGCCACAAAAAGTGAGATTATGAAACATAAGCCCAAAACCAAATAAGCCATAAGCCGAAACAAACACCCACCCCGTAGGGGGTGTTTGTTTCGCCTTATATAACCGGCTTATTGCTTATTTGATTTGGGGCTTATGTTTCATAAGCTCACTTTTTGTGGCTTATTACAAAAGTTTTGGGCTTATATAAGTTTACAAGGGTCCTAATAATAAAGTTATATAAGGCGAAAAGTTATAACATAAGGCATAAAAAGCGAGGTTATGAAAAATAATAAGGCAAAAACCAAATAAGGCGGTTATAGCGAAACAAACACCCGGTTAATAGTGACTAACACGCACATTACTGAGAGTAAAAGTAAAGTCTAACCTATATTACACAATTGTGCAATGGATAAAATTAACTAATAATGACTAACAAGTAACACACACATTTATAAATTAAAAATAAATTTTAAACTAATTAAAAAAATAAATTAAAAAAAAAAATAAACCTTGAGAGCGTTGACTAGTCCATGACGCTCCTCCATAGTCAAACCTGCACAAAACGACAAAAATCAGTTATAAAAAAAATGAAAAAAATTAGGGTTTGGAGATGAGATGTGACGGTTGTACTGTACCTTCGGTAGGTAAGGCGGCGGCGACGTCGTCAGGTTTAGCGGCTCGTTGTTGCTGCTATTTTTTTAGTGTGTGTTTGTGTGTGTGTTTTCAGTGTGTGAAAGTGGGGAAGATAAAGGGAGGGAAATTCAGCAAGGGGGCGGGGGTGTGGGAGCTTATTAGCTTAAGGCTATTTTGGTCAAATTAGCGATCTAAGCTGTAAGCTCTGTTAACTGCAAAGTTGTATTTTTTTTAATAAAAGTGTTTGATATATCAAGTGTTATTTATAAAATTATTTAAAATGACATATTTAAATAAATTATAATATAGTTAGACGGTAGCTAACAGCTCTTAAAAATTATTATATCAAACAGATTTATTAAATTATTTTTTTAACAAAAAGATTAACAGTTTTAAAAAAACTTTTACCAAACATAGCCTAAATATAAATAAGTAAGAAAATATACATGACTAAACTTTTATATTTATATTTCCTCAATCGTCTTTAAACCGGATTGTAAATATACATTAAAAACTTGTTATTTAGAAAAATATATAAATAAACAACTTTAGTCGAGTATATTTGCAAATTCCTCAAAATATATATATATATATATATATATATAGTGTAAGGTTATTTTCAGAACCAAAAAAATGTACAGAACTGCGAGAACCACATTTATACTCTTAATAATGCATATGTATTTTCGTTATTATGTTTAAATTAACATTTAATAATTTTTTTCTTGGTTATATATCCGAGTACGATGAGCGATATGAAGAGTGCACATGTGTTTTCATATTATCCAACGAAAAGATTGTTATAATACATACAAAACAAATACATGTGCATGGTCCTAGGATACATGTTACTAGTGACCTACGATAATGAAAATTCATGTATTTCTACCTAATGAACTAACCCGATGAATATACATCTGCATTTTAAGAGTAAAAAGGTGGTTCTCGCAGTTCTGTACATTTATTTGGTTCTCAAAATAACCTCACCCTATATATATATATATATATATATATATATATATATATATATATATATATATATATATATATATATATATATATATATATATATATATATATATATATATATATATATATATATATATATATATATATATATATATATATATATATATATATATATAACTCCCGCGGTCTTAAAATTATTCTTCAGGAACAACAAAACACACCATTTACTTGAATGTAATTATAATTTTAAAGTAAAAGTACTACTGTATTAAACCTTTTTTTATTAGTGAAAAATTTAATTAGAATATTTCAAAAAGAACATGAAAAATAATATTGGAACGAAACGAGTAACCAATTATTATTTGATTAAGCTGATATAATTTAGCCTGTATGTTTATATAAGAATGTTTTGTTGAGCCAAAATTTTGTGATTTATATAAGAATAATAAATGAGTTAATATAAAAAATGTTATAATGATTTTTTTAAATATTTTTATTAATAATTATATTTTTTATTTTTTTATTTTACATATTTTTTTTTGTCAATTTACTATAATGATTTGGGTTGATCGTGTTCAAGTCAATTTAAACCGGATGAAATTGAGTTGATGTTGAAAATGACATACTTTAGCTCGACTTTATTTGATTTAGGTTACTTAGGTTTACGGGTCTGATTCACTTAGGCTGGTGGGAGTGGCAGTTAAGCCACCCGCAAGTTGGCTAAAGCCACGCGCAACCCCCACCTCACTCAGCCAAAGCCGCGCGCGAGTTTGTAGTTGGAACAAAAGAATAAGGCCAAACTCACTTGGGTGAGTTTATACAAATGGGTCCCATATTTTTAATATACCGTTACTTTTTAAAACTAAAAAAAAAACTTTTTCCAATACCCTTTTTACTTATAAATACCTAATAAAAACTCTTATTTTTCAAACACACATTCAAATTTCATACACATTTCACACATTCTCCCCAAATCACTAAAAAATGGAAAATATCGACGAATACGAGTTAATTTTTGCCACTGAAAATTCGGAAGTCGCAACGAAACGCAAATGAACTTTTATTAAAAAAGAGTTGCATTTTATTAAGAGACGACGTATTGCTAATCGAGTACCAAGAAACGTCATAACTCGAGACCGAATAGGTGCTCATGATCGGTAAGTTGCGTCTTTTTTTTCGGCGAACCCAAGATACAATGTGAAAGAGTTCAAAAATGTTTTTCGAATGGGTCGCCCCCTTTTCAACTGGATAGTTAGTGAAGTGACTCACCATTCTGCATACTTTCGTAATAATGTTGATTGTATCGGAAAAGAAGGTATTTCGCCGTTGTTAAAGTGCACCTCGACAGTTCGTCAATTGGCATACGGCGTCGTTCCTGGTTTTCTAGATGAGTATCTGCAAATGAGCGTAAGAACTTCTCGAGAATCACTTGGTCATTTCTGTAGTGCTGTTATGAAAATATTTGGGGCTGAGTATATGAGAAAACCCACGTATACTGATGTTCAGAAACTTAATGCGCATCATGAAGCAAAGCACGGGTTTCCAGGGATGATAGGAAGTCTTGATTGTACAGACTGTGAGTGGTTCGGTTGTCCAACTGCCTTTAAAGGGCAATATGTTAGACGAGATCATGGACCGAATCCATTCATTTTACTTGAAGTTGTTGCGTCGCAGGACTTGTGGATATGGCATGCATTTTTTGGTGTTTCTGGGTCGAACAACGACATCAACGTTTTTATATCAGTCCCATTTATTTAATGATTTGAAAACCGAACGAGCACCTGAGGTGGAGTTTGTGGCTAACGGTGTACACTATCCATGGGGATACTATCTTACGGACGGTATATATCCGGAATTGGCAACACTTGTTAAAACAATTCCCGAACCATCATCCAGTGACCATAAGAGTATTTTATATAAGCAGAAACAAGAATCCGCAAGAAAAGATATTGAAAGAGCTTTTGGTGTTTTGAAGAAGAAATTGGCCATATTAGCCAATCTTGCACGACCTTTACGGAAAGAAAGAATCATGAATATGATGTACACATGCATCATATTACATAATATGGTTCGAAAGTTAAAAAAAGCAATATCTCCTAAATGGTTCCCAGAAGAAGAAATTCAACCGGACGATGTGTTTCAAACCCAAGAACACATGCTACGAGTTATACGCATATCAGCTCCGCGCAAGAACATCACAATCTTCGAGCAGATTTGGTCGAGCATTTGTATACCAATGCTTAATTTATTAAGTTTTTTTTTTATTTATGTTTTTTTTTAAATGTTTTTTTTAAATGTTGTTTTTAAATTTTCTATGTATCGTCTTTTAATTTCGTATTGTGTTTTAATTTTCTATGTACGCGTGTTTTAATAAAATGTATGAATAAAAATATTTAATAAAAAGATAGGGTGATGTGGAGTGAGTTTGGGTGAGTGACATTACCTCATGTGGTGAGTTTTTGTGAGTTTGGTAAAAAACTGAGGTGGCGCTGAGGTGGTGATGAGTGAGTTTTCACCCACTCCCACCAGCCTTATGTGTTGAATCAACCAAATATATATCTATACTCCTGGTTTAAAATATGATATAAATAAAAATGAAGAAAAATTAATGCTAAAAAGTTAATATTTTCGAAAGCTTTGAAAATTTGAAATAGTAAATAGCAAAAGCCTTTTTAAGTCGTCAAGTCACAGGTCACGGGTTGATCATCGGGTCAAATTAGTCGAGTCGTCGAGTCATCGAGTCACGATTTTGACTATCGAGTCAACCAGTCCAGTTAGGTTCACGGATTTGACCATCGAGTCAACTCGATAGAATCACTGGGATACTAGTTCGACCACCAAGTCATTCCGGTCGAGTCAACAAATTACCGGTTCAACTACCAAATAAATTAGCATATCGTTAACTATCTTTGTTGATAAGTAACTTCCACCGTTATACGTGAGTACTCGCTTATCAGTAAAATCTATCATAAAATTTCCTATTAGGTCTAATTCAAATAAATATTATACAAATAAATCTTTATTTGAGCTAACCAGGTCTACCAAAAGCCTAAGTTAGACAAATATTTTGAACACAATAGCTGTGTGTATTTAGTATTCGAGTAAATTCGAATAAACCAAATTAAATTTTTGACTTGAATAGTTTAACCTGGATGGGCTTAATCAAGTTCGAACAGGGTTGAAATATTTTGACGGTCCTGTTTGCCATCTGGTCCAACTTATAGGCTAAGCCCATAGATATAACTTTAGTTCCTAAAAAAAGTGTTAAAAACCTTAAACTTCCTAACTACTACTGCTGCTTGCACGCACGAGCTCTCTCGTGTTCCACCTGCAATTCAGGGCAACATCTTGTAAGATAAATTCTTTGAAACCGACATCAATGACTTAATTATACTCAAATTCAAGTTAAATTACCTGTTGCATCCTTATCATCATCATCAAATTCCTCATCTTGGTCTCTTGTTCATCCTCGTCAAATTCTTTCGCCTCACCCGTAAACCAAGAAACAGCATGTGGGATTATCTTGTCTCTTATAGTTGAACTGCAACACAAGTAGAACAGATACGGTGTCACATTGACTCGAACTCTAGCACAAAGCCAATTCTGACTTTAACAAGTCAAACAAATAACATTACTCGGTACTCAGTTACTCACCCGACGTCATAGTCTTGCTTCTTCTGGTTTTTAAGTTCTTCAGCCTGCAATGATAACCCAAAGACGTTAAACAAGAATAAAAAACAAAAAATGGGATTGACTTGCAAAATTTTTAGTAATATCTAAGGGCATCTTCGTCAACCTCTACTGCATCATCAGGCACCTCTGGTGGGCTAAAAAAGTTGAAGAAACTTTCACAGTCCTTGGTCTTTATGATAGGTTTAGCCTTCTTAGATCCCTTCTTTGGTTTTATCATGAGAATCTTCTGTGTCAAACATTTCCCAGGTAGCCATTCAATTGTCGTCCTGCCGAGTGTCAAAATAACATGAGCTTACCCTTACAAACACTTGTGAAATAAGGCAAAAAAGAATAATGGGTTACCCGATTGCTTTCTCCAAAATAGGCTCGACGTCATCAATCATACGGTATACTTTAGTCAAAACAGAGTTCGCAAAGAATGGGTTTGTTTCAAAGAAAAACTCAAGCTTGAAACCCTTGGGATCATCCATACGACACCACTTGATATCCTTCAGGTATTTGAGAGCTTCTTCATCTCGCTCTGTGATCTGGTAGAAACCACAATCAAAGTCAGTAGAGTCAATATACAATCTGTACGTATGCAACAAAAACACAGGTTACTGAAACAGTGTTCTTACCTCTTCTTTTGTAATTTCGTTATTTTTCATTGCAGTTAGCCAAAAATCAGGCACACCCTTTTCTGCAAATATAAATAAGATAATGAAGGCACTTGTCAATGACTGTAAGTTCCGAATAACAAGATACAAAAGACATAACCTGATGATATTGCAGAAAGACTGAAATAATAGAGCGAAAAACACTATATCTTTTTACCTGTATCATCTGTCTTGTCCGATGCACCTTCCTCCTTTGCTCCATCAACCTCAACAGCGCCAGTCACTATATCATATCTCTGCAGTTATAAGATGAATAAGCATACAAAGTGACACGATAGACCAACCAACACATTGTAGAAATTTAGAAATCACGATTGTTTTGCAACCACACATAGTCGGTGATGCTGGACAGTATACACAGTAGATGTTTGCAGAACATGCGGACAGCAACAAGCCTTGATGCATAACTAAACAGACTAAACATTAACTGATTATTTCAAGCAGCTATTGCCATTCAAAGGCTCACAGAAGTCAGAACAAATATGTTTGTTACTTTGTTATAGCATTGGTTACAAGCATTGCATCATTGTTGTATCTAAACTGTGGATTAGGAGTGTGTTGTGTGTATTCATGTAGCTGAATAGCAGCTACGTTATAGCATTTATGTAATATCGTAATCCCAATCATATTCAATTCGAGTGTAATTAGCTGTGAACTTTCCTTTCCCTATTATGTATAATCCTTGATTTCCTATTTACTAAAATGAAGTGACATCAGCAGGTTGTATCATAAAAAATCAGATATCAGAATAGCATTTAAATCATCTGATGGGACCTACCCACCTGTTAAGACTAAGCATTCTACCTATCGACATACAGCCTAATTAAGCAATAAAAAAACCAGCATATGACTAAATATGTAAGTTGACATAAACATATTTCATCACCTTTGAATACAATGGTGCATACAGTGTTTGATATTTTGCTTCTAGTGCAGTTCTTTCTTCAAAAAACTTCGCCTCTAGCTCATCATGTAGCTCATCATGTTCACTCTGCAGAATAAGAAAAATAGCATCAGCGCCTTGTTGACAGTGTTCAGTGTGCGCCTTGAAATTCTATCTAAAATATGGATTAGAAGTGTGGTTTCATGGCTGAATCATATTATAATCCCAATCATATTCAGTTCGAGTGTAAAGAGCTGTGAAGTGTGAACCTTCCCTTCCCTATTATAATCCTCGATTTTCCTATTCTTATTATAATAAAGTGGCATTAGCAGGTTTTTATCATAAAAAGTCAGATGTAAGAATAGTTGATTATTAAATCAATCGACGGTACTCCCTCCTCCTACCGACCTGTTAAGACTAAGCACGGTGTACCTATTCAATATAAACTAGCATATTCAATATGAAAATTATCTAAAAAAAGAAATATAGCAACAATCAGGCAATATGCAAGTTGACATAATCATATTTCTTCACCTTAGTTTTTTCTTCTAGTGCAGCTTTTTCTTCAAAAAACTTTGCTTCTAGTGCAGCTTTTTCTTCAAAAAACTTTGCTTCTAGCCCATTATGTTCCCTCTGCGGAATAAGAAAAATATTATCAGCGCCTTAACATACTACAAGGGAAGTAAAAAAAAAAAAACTCTGACTGTATTACAATAACATCCCTTACCTGAATGTCTTTCAAGACCTTAACTCGCTCCCTGAGAGCAGGCGTCACATCCTTGTAAAGACCAGACTGCATTACGCCTATTATGGTTTTGAGTTGACGCTACAATAGACAGACACACAGTCAATTGAATTACAGCCTTTATTACCAAATACAATATTAATCGCATAAACAACTATTTAGTTTCCTTCCGCAATAAAGACACGGGGTCATATTCAGTTACACAACCTATCTTACCAAGTCCTATATTAATCGCATATGCAATTTTATAAATACAAGCGCATCAAAACAATTGATATTCACTAATGCACATGACAGTCGTATTCGTATAAACAAACACTGCCACACACTGAACACTGCCAGAGTCTTACAATATAAAACTCTCGCGGGTAAACATGTTAAACACTCGCCAACATAACTAACCAATTATCACTACCAAACAAGTAGTAAGTAGTAGCAAACATATCTTGCAAAATGAACCACTAATCACTGCCCAACACATAACACAGTAGAAGCAAAACACTACCAAATACACACACGCCCACGCGCAGTTTCACACGGTAAAACTAATTTTATCTTTGTATTACAAAACTGAGCGCTCACAAACTGATAATCACTACCAAACACAGAAAAAAAGAACACATTTTCAGATTTTACAAAATCAAACACTCGTAGATAAAACAAACCCATAATCACTATTTTAACACACACACACACACACAGTAAAATTCATTAACTGATGATCAGTTGATCACTACCTACCACACACGCACGAACACAGTTAGGGCTGAGCATTAGTTCAAAAGCGACCTGAACCGACAAAAACAGAACCGAAAACTGATTTTGTGTAAGACATAAACAAAGAACAGAACCAAACGGAAGTGACTTGGTTCAATTCCTTGTGTTGGTCCGTTTGGTTCGCTTTATAGGTTTAGGTGTGTTTCTTCTCGGTTTGTCTCGAGCCAAACTGAAAATCATAAATATACATAACCTAATAAGGTCAGTTCAGTTTGATTTTCGGTCTGTTTCGTTCAGTCCTAAACACAGTCTACATTTCAACCTTCATACCAATACTAAACACTCGCAGATAAAAGTTACAAATAATCACTACCTAAGACACACAAGTACACATACTAAAAAATAATTACAAACAGTGAAATAAATAAATTTTAACCTAATTATAAAATTAAGCATTATTCGCTTATTATCAAATAGATTAGGGGGTGTTTATTCGACTTACACAGCTGGCTTACGGTTTGTTTGATTTTGGGCTTATGTTTCATAAGCTCACTTTTTATGACTTATTTCAGTACTTTTCGCCTTACGTAAGTTTATTAGGACCTGACAAACTTATATAAGCCGGAATGTTTAATAATAAGCCACAGAAAGTGAAATTACGAAACATAAGCCCAAACCAAATAAGCCATAAGCCTAAACTACACACCCGTAGGGGGTGTTCGTTTCGGCTTATGGCTTATTTGGTTTTCGCCTTATTATGTTTCATAACCTAGCTTTTTGTGGCTTATTTCAAAAGTTTTCGGTTTATATAAGTTTACAAGGGTCCTAATAAACGTATATACGGGAAAAGTAGTGAAATAATGGACAAAAAGCAAGGTTATGAAACATAATAAGGTGAAAACCAAATAAGCCACAAGGCGGCTATATAAGCCGAAACAAACGCCCCCTACGTGGTGTTTGTTTCAGCATATATAACCGACTTATGGCTTATTTGATTTTGGGCTTATGTTTCATAAGCTCAGTATTTGTGGCTTATTTGAAAAGTGTTGGGCTTATATAAGTTTATAAGGTCCTAATAAACTTATATAAGGCGAAAAGGTTTAAAATAAGGGACAAAAAGCGAGGTTATGAAACATAATAAGGCGAAAACCAAATAAGCCACAAGCCGGCTATATAATCCCTAACACGCAACGGATAAAATTAACTAATGCTGACTAACACACATTTATAAATAAATATAGACCTAATTAAAATTAAATGAAAAAAATTTAAACCTAATTTAAAAAAATGAAAAAAAAATGAAAAAAAAAAAAAAACCTAATTAAAAAAAATAAAAAAAAAATGAAACCTAATTAAAAGTAAATGAAAAAAATTGAAACCTCCAAAAGGGAAAATTATCACATAAACCCTAATCATAACATGGACATGGTTAATTGTCATTGTGGTTAGCGATCTGTGGTTCGTACCTCTTGGACTGATAATAATCCAGGGCGTAGGTTTTGGAGTTGCTCTCAATCTGTAAGTTTTATTATTATAAGTGTTCTATGAATGTATTATTTCAATTATTACAACATCTAATTCTTGATTATTGTAGGTTAATGGTTGTGGTTTTTTCTTGTGGTATGATCCTCCCATGTGTGCTCGTTCAAGAATGATCATTCCTGCGTTATTAAGGTCACGAAATGAACTACAAGAATTAGTGAACTCAGTCACAAATGCCAACAGAAGACTTAGGATTTATATAATTTGTAGTTGGTTGTTGTTTGTTGTGTTTATGTTCATGTAATTGATTTTTCTTGTGAACGTTTATGAATGGAATTAATGAAGCATGTTTTTAATTGAATCCTTTGTTGCTTGTTGTTTGTTGATATAACATGTCTGGATACCCAGTTTGACAGAAACATAATACAAACATAAACTTAAGTTTGACAGTGTTCAAACACTTAAGTTTGACACAAATACAAACAGAAACATAAGTAAAACAGAAACATAAGTTTGACACAAATAATACTTATCTTACAACATAAAGTGTTCAAACACTTAAGTAAATAAAAGTACTAGGGATAACATAAGTTTGACAGAAACATAAGTCAAACAAGAGTACTTGTCCAAACATAATACAAACATAAACATAAGTCAAACAAGAGTACTAGTTCAAACTTAATACAAACAGAAACATAAGTTATTAAACCATCATTGAGTGTATTTTGGATTTGGAATCCTGATTCTTTTCATTGTAGCACCATCAGCAGATCCTTGAGCTCTTACAGGTTGGCTAGAAGATCCTTGAGCTCTCTTAGCATGCTTTGCTGAATGAGTCCCTTGACTTGCATTAGGTTTTCTAGCCTTTTTCATGCCTGCATCTTCATGTGGTTGACTAGTTCTACCCCTTTTGGCACCAGCTGCACTTGTTTCTGCTTGGTTAGAGGATGAATTACCTTTACAACTTCTTGAGTTGTGACCAGTACCCCTACACTTTAAACAAGTTACCAACTTACCTTTCCTAGACAGCTTTCCATCCTTAACCATTTCAACTCACCTGCACTTTTCTTCCTATTTTTTGTGGCCTCCCTATTTCTTATCTTAGTCTTTGTCATTTTCTCAGCAGGCTTTAGAACAACACCAAAACACTTAGCTTGTGTTCTGTTTTTGTCATTTAGTGTCAGCATAATATTCCTTCTAGTCTCCACAGAATGGATTTTCACCTTATTCTTTCCAGCCTCTATATTTGGAAATTCTTGTCCAACATAGAAACTTGTAGTCACATTAGAGTTGGCAGCTTCTTTTCTAAGTTTTCTAAGTGCCTTTCTCCTAGAATTCTCATTAGGATCCTCACATTCACTCTCAAAAGAATCAAAGTCAATAACTTCTAAATCAGTTTCTTTCATGCTAATCTTATAATTTGGTTGTTCTATAAAGTCTACTGCAACATCAAACCTAAACCCATCCATATGAACATCCACTTCATCAACAATGTGCTCATCATCTACCATATCAACCTGATCACATTCATCATCCTCACATTCATCACCCTCACCTAAGTTAACATGATCACATTCATCACCCTCACCTAAGTTCCTACACTCACCATCACTTATATCTTCCTTATCTGCTTCATAATCCAAATTTTCACTTTCATCATCATTCAAAGCTGGGTTTATTACAGATTCTTTATGCTCAACATAAATTTCCATCATCCTATGTTTACTCACATAGGTAAGCAGTTGGGTAAAATCATCATTACTAGCTAATTCCCTTATTCCAATGTCTACACTTTTCAAAGGTACATTATACCAAAAAAACAGCTTTTCCTCAAAACCTAAACTAGCATACAAAACAGAGTGTAAAATATCCATCTTACACTTACTGCTTTTAATCAAATCAACGAACGTTACCTCCCCTTCAATGTAGTTCCTATTTGGTAATTCAGTAAACCTTCCACCATGATGTATCATCATAGAAAACATGTCTGGATACGCGGCTGTGAATAATCAATCAAAACAATTAATTAAAGATTTCAAAAAAAATTAATTAAATTAAAGTATAATTAATTAGGGCAATCATATTACCATATAATGCTTCATGATCAAGGGTTTCATCTTCAGCTCTAATCACCCAATAAGGTTTGTTATCAGACATTATTGGGTATTTGTGACAGTGATTGTAGGTGAAACAGTTAAAGAAGACAAGTGATGGAAATGAAGATACGGTTTAGGGTATTTGACCAATTTATATGGTAAATTTTTAAATTGGGGGAAAAAGTTGTGTCGGGTTTAATTTTGGGTAATAAAACACGGGTCTAATTTTGGGGAAAGTTGTGTTGGGTCAAAAATAGGAAAAGGACAAAATTAGCCCTGTAGCAACGAAACTTAACGGTCAACGGTTAACAATCGTTATGGTCAAAGTAACAAATTGAACACTTAATGGAAGACCAGGTAGACCGCCTGCTACCAGTTACTATATATGCAATCTGGACATACCACAGGTATGAAAAGTGCATTTTACTCTTTTTTCCATAGAAGGTAAAAGTGAGACCTGTAGGGAAGCTTCATACTGATTCTAACACGGATGTTGAATAAAATGATCGACCCGGTCGCATTACTAGGTCTACTCGGTTTATGAATAAAATGACGAAATGACTCCGTCATCAGAGTAGCAGAACAGAGGTAAGACATTGTTCGAAACAATGTCGAAATGACTCCGTCGTCAGAGTAGCAGAACAGAGGTAAGACATTGTGCGAAACAATGTCGAAATGACTCCGTCGTCAGAGTAGCAGAACAGAGGTAAGACATTGTTCGAGAATCAACCGATGTGATTGCAGTTTAATCTTAGCAAAGGAAAAAAAGTATAGATGAGATCAGACGTTCAATTACTTGATACATCATCATTTACATAGTCCACCATAACACTTTTCCGTTATTCAATCAAATCAAAAAATATTGAGACTTAATATCAAAGTTTCAGCATATTGGCTCTCGCAGGTTTGACAAAGATTTCGTGGTCCACAAAGATTTCATGGTCGGCACGGTATGCAGAACCGCCATATCGTGCTCGAGAAAAGGCAACCGACACACCAGCATAGCATTCAAAGTCAAACAAGAACAGAATAGAAGATTTTCCACGACGTTCAAAAAGAGCAATTTCAGTGGTGCAACATGTCCCACAACACAAACTAAATCATGAAAATAAATTTCACCTGGCACTTTTGAAAGCCCCGCTAACCATATGCTTGGCACCAACACAAAAAAAATGTACATTCTTAGGAGAATGCCAAGCAAGATCCGGAAAGAAGAAATGTCAATCCTAACACATTTTACCGTTTAAGTGATTCAACATAGCATATTAACGACACCTAAACAAAGCAAAAAAAAAATAATCCAATCAGAGGCTACTACTGCTGCTTGCACTCGGGAGGTCTCTTGGCTTCACAGCAACTACTTGTAAGATAAATTCTTTAAAATCAACATCAATTACTTTATTATTCACAAATGGAATTTAAAACACCTTGGATCCAGATGACTGCGAGATTACATGCAACCAAATTATAAACAAAGATTAGCATGTTCCCTTAGTGCTTAGACCCTAGCCTACTAGCTAATCGATTAACTACAATCCCACTTCAAAGCAAGAAATCTCAATACTCTTCCAGGTGGTGGACCCAAAGCAATCAAAATAGGCGGGTTGGGTATTTAGTTTTGTCAAAACGCTTTATGAACTGAAATATACTTTGCGCGACTTCTTACCCTATGACATGTTTCAGAACTAGTTATTTTTTCTACCAATAATACCCGTTAAATGTAAAATATGACCATCGACCCACTCATAACTAAATGCTTAAAAGAATTGCCACCTCTAAGTGACAAAAACTGTCAAAGAAAATGTCACCTTCTTTTTGGTCATGGTCTCTTCTTCGTCCTCGTCGTCTTCATCATCCTCGCCAAGTCGCCATCATCCTCCTCAGTCCCATCATCGTCCTCGTCATCTTCAACGTATTCATCATCCTCATCATAAAAAACTCCAAAGTCCTCTTCCTTAGCCTCACCCGTAAACCACGAAACAGCATGTGGGATTATCTTGTCTCTTATAGTTGAACTGCAACAAAAGTAGAGCAGATATGCATCTAGTACACAGCCAATGCTGAATTTAACAAGTCAAAAAAATAACATTACTCGTTACTCAATTACTCACCCGACATCATAGTCTTGCTCCATCTGGTACTGAAGTTCTTCAGCCTGCAATGATAACCCAAAGACGCTAAACAAGAATAAAAAACGGATAACAGAATTGACTCGCAAAATTTTAGTAAGATCTAACCATGTCTTCTTCAATCTCTACTGGAGCATCAGGCACCTCTGGTGGGCTAAAAAAGTTGAAGAAACTTTCACAGGCCACGCTCTTCATGATATTTGTAGGATTCTTTAATCTTGGATTTGGAAACATGTATGTCAAACATTTCCCATGTCGCCATTCAATTTTCGTCCTGCAAAGTGTCAAAATAACATGAGCTTACCTATATTACACCCCTACTAAAACTTGTGAAATAAGGCAAAAGAAAAAAATTGTTACCCAATTAGTTTCTCCAAAATAGGATCATCATAATCAACCAAATGGTATACTTTAGTCAAAACAGAGTTGGTAAAGAATGGATTTATATCAAAGAAAAACTCAAGCTTGAAACCCTCGGGATCATCCATACGACACCACTTGATATCCATCAGGTATTTGAGAGCTTCTTCATCTCGCTCTGTGATCTGATAGAAACCACAATCAAAATCAGTGGCGTCAATAAACAAGCTGTATTATCATGATACGCATGCAACAAAAGTACAGGTTATTGAAACAGTGTTCTTACCTCGTCTGCTGTAATTTCGTTATTCTTCAATGCAGTTAGCCAAAACTCGGGCACGCCCTCTTCTGCAAAATATAAGAAACAATAGACGTAACCTGATGATATTGCTCAAAGACTGGAATAATAGAGCAAAATACAGTATATCTTTTTACCTGTCCCATCAGTCTGGTCCATTGCATCTTCCTCCTTCGCTCCATCAACCTCAACAGCGCCAGTCACTATATCATATCTCTGCAGTAATGATATAAGATGAATTAGCACACATTAGTTAATAGACCGACGAACCCATAGAAGAAATTTAGAAATCACGATTGTTTTACATCCACATGCAGTTGGTGATGCTGAACAGTACAAAAGCTTAATGGTTCATGACTAAACATTACGGTAATTGATTATTTTGAGAGGCTATTGCCATTCAAAGGCTCACAAGATACCCTAGGGTCAGAACATAGATTTTTAGCATTGATTACAAGCATAGCATTATAACCGTTCTGTTAAAATTCTATCTACAATATGGATTAGAAGTGTGGTTTCATGTAGTTGAATAGCAGCTATGTTATATCATGGATGTAATATTGTAAGCCCAATCATATACAGTTCGAATGTAATGAGCTGAGAACGTTACTTTCACTATTATAATCCTCGATTTTCCTATTCTTATTATAGTGAAGTGGCATTAGCAGGTTCTATCATAACAAGTCAGATGTCAGAATAGTTGATTATTAAATCAATCGATTGTACTCCCTCCTCCTACCCACCTGTTAAGACTACACCCAGTGTACCTATTCAACATACAATCTGCTTAATAAAGCAATCGAAGAACTAGCAACAATCAGGCAAAATATGAAAGTTGACATAATCATATCTCTTCACCTTAGAATACAGTGGTGCATATAGTTTCTGATATTTTGCTTCTAGTGCAGCTTTTTCTTCAAAAAACTTTTCTTCTAGCTGATCATGTTCACTCTGCAGAAAAATATTATCAGCGCCTTAACATAGTAAAAAAAACTCTGACCATACTAGAATAAAGATCAAGAACTGGAATATGAATCATTGCAATGATATAAACATACACTAAAACAAAAGGTCGTCCTCAGAGCATGTGAGCTATAACCTAGATAACATAATTTAGTGCTCCAAAAATCAGTTAATGTAACTCGGTAGCAAGGTCAGAGCAAGTAGTGACACCTATGGTTCTTTTCAGCATTAACCCGAGTATGGTATATTTATAAGAATTTCGACTGTCCAAAATAACCCGTTCAATTTTATATTTTTTAAGTATTTACAGAACCATATGCAATCACATCCCTTACCTGAATATCTCTCAAGACCTCAACTCGCTTCCTGATAGCAGGCGTCAAATTCTCGAGAACATCCGAGTCTATTCCCCCTGTGCTTTTGAGTTTACTCTACAAAAGACAGGCATACAGTCAATTCATTACAACCTTTATTACCAAATACAACATTAATCGCATAAACAACTAGTATTTAGTTTCCTCTCGCAATAAAGACATGGAGTCATATTCAGCTACACAACGGCTATATTACTAAGTCCTATATTAATCGCATATGCAATTTTATAAATACAAGCACATCAAAACAATTGATATTCACTAATGCACATGACAGTCGCATTCGTATAAACAATCACTGCCACACACTGAACACTGCCAGTGTATCACAAAATAAAACTCACGCAGGTAAAGCAACTGACAATCACTACCAACGATACAGAACTTATATAACATGTTAAACGCTCGCCAACATAACTAACCAACTATCACTAACTAACAAGTAGTAAGTAGCAACAATTTTTTTCAACATATCTTGCAAAATTAACCACTAATCACTGCCCAACACATAACACAGTAGAAGCAAAACCACTACCAAATACACACCCGCCCACGCGCCGTTTCGCACAGTAAAACTAATTTTATCTTTGTACTACAAAACTGAGCACTCACAAATTGATAATCACTACCTAACACAGAAAAACAAGCACAAAGTTTCAGATTTTACAAAATCAAACACTCGTAGATAAAACTAACCCATAATCACTACCTTAACACATACAAAGTAAAATTCATTAACTGATGATCAGTTGATGGCTACCTACCACGCACGCACAAACACAGTTAGGGCTGAGCATTAGTTCAAAAGCGACCTGAACCGACAAAAACAGAACCGAAAACTGATTTGTGTAAGATATAAACAAAGAACAGAACCAAACCAAAGTGACTTGGTTCGATTCCTTGTGTTGGTCCGTTTGGTTCGCTTTATAGGTTTAGGTGTGTTTCTTCTCGGTTTGTCTCGAGCCAATCCGAAAATCATAAATATACAGAACCTAGTATGGTCGGTTCGGTTTGATTTTCAGTCTGTTTTGTTCAGCCCTAAACACAGTCTACATTTCAACCTTCATAACAATACTAAACAATCGCAGATAAAAGTAACTAATAATCACTACCTAAGACACACAAGTACACAGACCAACATATAATTACAAAATGCGGCCAAAATTAACAGATAATCACTAGATAATGCACAACCAGAGATAAATAAAGTTTAACCTAATTATAAAATTTAAGCATTATTCGCTTATTATCAAATGGTTTAGGGGTGTTTATTACCGGTTATATAACCGGCTTATGACTTATTTGGTTTTGGGCTTATTATGTTTCATAACCTCGCTTTTTGTGGCTTATCTTATAACTTTTTGCCTTATATCAGTTTATTATAAGGTCCTAATAAACTTATATAAGCCCAAAAATTTTGAAATAAGCCACAAAAAAGTGAGATTATGAAACATAAGCCCAAAACCAAATAAGCCATAAGCCGAAACAAACACCCACCCCCGTAGGGGGTGTTTGTTTCGCCTTATATAACCGGCTTATTGGTTATTTGATTTTGGGCTTATGTTTCATAAGCTCACTTTTTGTGGCTTATTTTGGAAGTTTTGGGCTTATATAAGTTTATAAGGGTCCTAATAATAAACTTATATAAGGCGAAAAGCTATAACACAAGGCATAAAAAGCGAGGTTATGAAACATAATGAGCCCAAAACCAAATAAGGCATAAGGTGGTTATATATATAAGGCGAAACAAACACCCGGTTAATAATGACTAATAACACGCACATTACTCAATACTGAGAGTAAAAGTAAATTCTAACCAAATTAAAAAAACAAATAAACCTTGAGAGCGTTGACTAGTCCATGACGCTCCTCAACAGTCAAACCTGCAGAAAACGACAAAATCAGTTATATAAAAAGAATTGAAAAAAATTAGGGTTTGGAGATGAGATGTGACGGTTGTACTGTACCTTCGGTGGGTAAGGCGGCGGCGACGTCGTTCAGGTTTAGCGGCTCGTTGTTGCTGCTGCTCATTTTTCAGTGTGTGAAAGTGGGGAAGATAAAGGGAGGGAAATTGAACGAGGGGGCATGGGTGTGTTTTTTTTTTACTAATAAATGTTGAGTAATGCTATTTAGAGCTACTAATTATGCTTAAATACATGTCTAATGCATCAATCACTTGTACATTTGTATTATGTATCTTCTCTCTTTAATTCTCCACCAATCACTTTTTTAAATCCACCAATCAAATCATTAGGCATACAAGTAGGCTTGCTAATTAGGCATAAAAATCATTTTTCATAAATGTTATATTTTTACTCGCTATCTTTGTATTTAAATTAAAGTTAGTATTTGGTTAAGTTGGGTATAATTTGGCTTGTATTGTTAAACCAAATTTTTGTGATTTATATAAGAATAATGAACGAATTTATATAATAAATATTATATGAAATTTTTTTATATTTTTATTTAATAATTATATTTTTTATTTTTTTATTTTATGTATTCTTTTGTCGACTTACTATAATAATTATATAAATTAAATCAAACATTTAGGGGGTGCTTGGTTAAACTGACGGCAATGGGTAAAGGAAAGAAATACAAAGGAATGCAATAAGCACTTCATAGTATTATCATTACCATTATTGGTGTTTGGATAATATAAGTTGCGGTGGTGATTGGAGATGGTGGCAACAACGGCTAGGGTGATAGTCAGGGTCGTGACGATGACGATGTTGATAGGGAAAGCAATTAATGGAAATTATTGACTGTTAGTGGTGGTCGAGGACAACAACCATTTCAACAGACGACTGCGGACTTGTGGTAGTCGCCAGAGGTGGCGATCGGAGGCGGAGGTGGTGGTAACGGCCATGATCGATGGTTTTTTGGTGGTTGACGGTTGATGATTGCGATAAGCAGTTGTGATAGATGGTACAGGTAGCAACGATATCGGGAGGTTGTGGAGGTGGAGATGATCGGCGGTGTGGTGGTGGTTGCGGTGGCGCCATCGGTAGCCGTTAATGATGGTGGTAGAGTGTGGTGGTTGTTGGTGAACATATACACACTTGAATTCGTGGTGAGGTGGTAGCGGCCGGTGGAAGTGGTGGTAGTGGTGGCGGCGGCGAAGAGCGATGGTGGCATTAGGAGGGTGGTGGTAGCGACAATAGTGGTTGTTAGTGCGGTATTAGTAAGGGAGCAAGTGGTTGTTGAGGACGTCAGCCATTGCAATAGAGATTGTTGACTTGTAATAGTCGGCAGAGGTGGCGATCTGAGGTGGAGGTGGTGGTAACGGCGATGATCAGTGGTTTTTTGGTGGTTATTGACGGTTGGTGGTTGTGATGTGGAGGTTGTGGTAGATGGTATAGGTAGCGACATGATTTAGAGGTTTTGGCGGTGGTGATGATCGGCGGTGTGGTGGTGGTAGCGGTGGCGCCATCGGTAGCCACTAATGCTGGTGGTATAGTGTGGTGGTGGTGGTCGCTGATGGACAAATACACACTTGAATCCATTGTAAGGCGGTAGCGGCCAGTGGTGGTAGTGATGGTGGTGGTGGCGGCAGAGAGTGATGGTGACGACAAAGAGTGGTGGTGGCAACAATGGTAGTGGTCAGTGAGATGAGGGTAGTGATGGTGGTGGTGGTGTGGACACACACACATACCTGAATCTATTACCCCCAATTTACCGGGGAATGGTTTATTACCCACTAATGAGTAACGATTACTTATATATATTCTAATTAAGCATTAGTAATCATTACCATTACCATTCTTACCCCCTAAAACATCTAACAAAACAAACCTTTAATAAAAAATTATGAGTTTAAGATATAACATAAGCATATGCACACTTCATAAGCTTAACTAAACACCAATAAAGGGTGAGGGCAATTTGATGAGCTTATAAGATGGGTACCACGTAGGGATTAATAAGAGATTAAACTGATAGGATTTAGTATTTATATGCTTAGTTTTATTTATTTTATTTTATTTGATAAGTTTTTATCTGATTAATTGGTATTAATTTAAATTTTGACTAAACTGTTTAATAATGCCACTAATTTGAAATTCGGACAGTAAATATTTGTCTAGCGTCCATGCATTGATTAATCGATCTCAAATCAACATATTATGTTTAATTTATGATGTCCGTATTTGATATTTTTCTCAGCTATTCTAGTCTTTTATTTTAAATTAATTTTGAATATTTGAAAAGTAAGTTTTAAATAACTTGCATGTTTTTTATAGGTGTTGGTTGGTTTGGGTTGGTCGTGTTTAGGTCAATTTAAAACGAATGAGGTTAGGTTTATGGGTTTGATTTACTCATGTGTTGGATCAACCTAAATATATATACTTCTGATTTAAAATATGATATAAATAAAAATGTTGGAAAAATAATGAAAAGTTAATATTTTTTAAAGCATTGTAATTTAAAATGTTAAATAGCAAAAGCCTTTTTAATTCATGAGTCACAGGTCATGGGTTCGATCATCGTGTCAACCTAATCGAGTCACGAACTCGACCATCGGGTTACCCGTTGAGTTAGGTTCACGGATTCGACCATCGAGTCAACTCGATCAAATCACCGGGACACGAGTTCGACCACCAAGTCATCTCGGTCGAGTCAACAAGTTACTAGTTCACCTACCAAATCAATTAACATATCGTTAACTATCTTTGTTGATAGATAATTTCCGCTGTTACGTGAGTACTCGCTTATCAGTAAAATCATCATAAAATTCGTTATTAGGTCTAATTCACATAAATATTATACAAATAAATCTTTATTTAAGCTAACCAGGTCTACCAAAAGCTTAAGTTTGTATTTAGTATTCGAGTAAATTCGAATAAACAAAATTAAATTTTTGACTTGAATAGTTTAACCTGGATGGGCTTAATCAAGTTCGAACAGGGTTGAAATATTTTGACGGTCCTGTTTGCCATCTGGTCCAACTTATAGGCTAAGCCCATAGATATAACTTTAGACCCTAAAAAAAGTGTCTTAAAAACCTTAAACTTCCTAAAAAAAGTGTCTTAAATATTACTGTAGGATATTTCCACGCCGTATCAACAACTATACTTGTCTTAAAAACCTTAAACTTCGCGGCAAAAATGGAACTGGAGACGCAAAATGAACTCAAAAATCAAACTCAACCTCAAATCACTGTCCTAAACTCGGTCGAATCAATAGAAAGACTCATCTTAGATGGAGGGTGTTAGAGTTAGTGTCGAGTCTAGTTAACATATACGATTAGTAGGAGGTACCTAGTGTAGGATCTATGTAAGTCGACTAAGGATGGGCTCGGGCTTTCTTAGTCGACGTATGATTGTAACCGACCCCCTCACCCTATAAAAGGAGGTGAGGGGGTGATGCACTACACACCGCAAGCTTCTTATTCTTTCTTGTAACGATCTATATCAATAAAAGTAATCGTTCGTTACCTTTGTAGTATTCGTTCTTTGTTGGTTTCATTTGTTGCGACTCTGCGATCGTCTTCAGGGATCTAGGGTTCCGCGTTTCGATCTTCAGGTTTGTTGGTGTCGATTCCAACAAGTGGTATCAAGATCCGTAGGTTGGTTTGGTCTCGAAGATCGGTGCTAGATCAAGAGGTCGTGAAGAAAAAGGGTTTCGATCTTAGTCGAGTTGACTTTTTCTTTGAGTTGCAGGGTATCGAGAGGTTGAAGACGAAGTGGATAAGTGGCTGAGTTTTTGTTGTGTTTGTTTGTACCTATCTAGTGGTACAATACTAACAGATTACAAAAAGGCTTTAGTGGGCTTTATTTTTCTACTTTAAGGTATAATAGTGTAATTGGGCTATTATTTGTCCACTTTAAGTTATTGCCAAAGGTTTTTGTTGCGGGTTCTTGTGGTTCAAGTATTGATCGTGGTTTGCTTAAATTTTCAAGTTTACGATCGGGTTTGCTTGTACGTGATCGAGGTTTAGGGTATTCTAATTAAATCGATTTGCAAGAAGGTTTTTTACGCAACAAGGGTGAAAGAATATGTCGTCGATAGCGAAGTTTGACGTCGAAAAATTCGACGGGTCTAATGACTTCGGGTTGTGGCGTGTGAAGATGCGGTGTCTATTAATTCAACATGGTTGGGAGGCTGCGTTAGATCCATTCCCGGATACCATGACGGACGCTGATAAGACTGCGGCGTTGAAGACGGAAGTCTATAAAAAAGCACACAGTGCCTTACTCTTGTGCTTGGATAACAAGGTGTTGAGGGAAGTCAACAAAGAAAATTCTGCTGCGGGGGTTTGGTTAAAGTTAGAAACTTTGTATATGACAAAGTCTTTAGCCAATAAATTGTACTTGAAGAAGAAGCTGTTCACTTTCTACATGCATTCAGGTAAGAAATTATCTGAACATATAGATGAGTTTAATAAGTTGATCGGTGACTTGGCGAACATAGACGTTGAAATTGATGACGAAGATCAGGCACTCATGTTACTTACATCGTTACCGTCCTCGTATGATAACTTTGTGGAGACATTGCTTTATGGAAGGGAGTCGCTCTCTTTGGAAGATGTCTTGTCTACCCTCAATTCACGGGAGTTGAAGAAGAGGACAGATGCAAAGGATGATGGTGATGGGTTATTTGTAAGGGGAAGGCCAGAGCATCGGGGTAATCAAGGACGTGGTAGTTTGCGATCAAAGTCAAAAGGTAAAGGAACTTATAAACAAAAGTGTTACATATGCTATTATGAGGATCACCTTAAGAAAGACTGTCCAAAATGGAACAAGAAGAAATCAACTGGCTTTGTCAACAAGAATGCAAAACAGGACGCTGGGACGTATTCTAAGGGTTATGACAATGGTGATTTGTTGATGGTGGTGAGTGAGGAAAGGTTCTTAGAGTGGATCATGGACTCTGGTGGTTCCTATCACATGACTCCTAGGAGGGACTTCTTGTTTGATTTTAAGGAGCTTGATGGTGGTATGGTTTTGCTCGGTGATAATAGAGCATGTGCCATCAAAGGGATAGGGAAGGTGAGAGTACAAATGAAAGATGGTTCAAGTTTTGTGCTTGAGAATGTGCGTTACATTCCCGAGTTGAAAAGAAATTTGTTATCTTTGGGCACTCTGGATCGAGAGGGCTATACCGTGAAGTTGCAGAATGGAAGAGTAAAGGTGATCAAGGGTTCTTTGATGGTTTTGTCAGGAACTTTGAAGGAAAATTGTGTGTACTCCTTGGATGGTTGGGCTGAATCAAGCGAAGCTAGTGTCGGTATAGAAGAAAAGGAAAGTCTTGCGCAGGTGTGGCATAAACGCCTGGGTCACATTAGTGAAGCAGGCTTGAATGAACTCAAAAGAAGAGAGGTGCTGGGGAAGGAAGGTCTAGGTAAGCTCGAATTCTGTGAAAATTGTGTTCTTGGAAAATCGACCAGGGTGAGTTTTGGTCGAGGTCAGCACACAACAGAGGGAGTTATAGACTATGTCCATGCGGATCTCTGGGGTCCTTCTCGGGTGGAATCGATGAGTGGTTGTCGTTACTTCTTATCGATTGTTGATGATTATTCGAGGAGGGTTTGGGTTTATTTTCTTAGACACAAGAGTGAGGCGTTCAGCAAGTTCAAGGAGTGGAAGCAGTTGGTAGAAAACCAGACAGGTAGAAGACTGAAGAAACTTCGAACGGATAATGGTTTGGAGTTTTGTAATCAGGAGTTTAATAACTTGTGCAAGGAGAGCGGGGTAGCAAGACATTTGACGGTTGCTGGAACTCCGCAACAGAATGGTCTAGCTGAACGAATGAACATGACGCTCTTGGACAAGGTTAGGTGTTTACTGATTCAGTCTGGTTTGCCAGAATCATTCTAGGCTGAAGCAACGGTGACGGCAGCATATCTGATCAATAGGTCTCCATCTAAAGCATTGGATAAGAAGACACCTATGGATTTATGGTCAGGACATCCGGCGAATTACGAGATGTTGAATATATTTATGTTGTGTTGCTTATTCACACGTGAATCAGGGGAAGCTCAAGCCTAGAGCTATAAAATGCATATTCCTGGGGTATCCTGAAGGTGTGAAGGGATACAGATTATGGAGGTTGGATGATGTTAAACCGAAGATAATCATAAGCAGGGATGTGGTCTTTAATGAGAGCCTTATGTATAAGGATACTCTCAAGGGTGCTGGTGCTGCAGATTCTGGGAAGGAAATTGAGTTTGAGGTGGAACTTCAAGGCAGTCGGGTCGAACCAACTGTGGATCCTCCTACTGGGGTAAATCCAGGAAATGAATATAAGGATCAAGTTGAAGATGCAGTAGATGCAATGCCTCAACAACAGAATCTGGACAACTATGTTCTGGTGCGTGATAGAGCTAAGAGAACAACTACTAAACCTGTAAGGTATAGGAATGAAGGTAATGTATCATTGTCTAGATCATCAGGGTCTAGGGAAGAAGATGATATTACGGCTTATGCGTTTGCTATTGCTGAGGAAGAAGATACACATGAACCAATCACATTCTAGGAGGCGATTAATTCATCTGAAAAGGATGAATGGGTTCGTGCTATGGAGGAAGAGATGAGTTCTTTAAAGAAGAATCATACTTAGGAGCTGGTCGATCAACCACGTGGTCAGAAGCTGGTAAGCTGCAAGTGGTTGTATAAGATTAAAGAAGGGATTGAAGGCGTTCAGAAACCAAAGTATAAAGCAAGGCTGGTAGCTCGGGGGTTCACACAACGAGCAGGGATTGACTATAATGAGGTATTCTCACCCGTGGTTAGACATACATCTATTAGGGTGATTCTCTCATTAACTGCTTGTGAAGATTACGAGTTGGAACAACTTGATGTGAAGACGGCGTTTTTGCATGGTAATCTTGAAGAAACCATTTATATGAGGCAGCCGCTTGGTTTTGAAGAAGGAACGGGCAACAAGGTATGTTTGTTGAAGAAATCTCTTTATGGTCTTAAGCAGTCTCCAAGGCAGTGGTACAAACGGTTTGATGTGTATATGATCAACAATGGTTTTAGTCGTAGCAGCTATGATAGCTGTGTTTACTTCAAGGAGTTTGCACCAGGTATGTACATATATCTACTGTTGTATGTAGATGATATGTTGATTGCTTGTAAAAGTAAGTCTGAGATCGAATATACCAAGGGACTGCTGCGGAAAGAGTTTGATATGAAGGAACTTGGTCCAGCTAGGAAGATACTTGGTATGGAGATTGTCAGGGATAGGGGTATCCGAACCCTAAAGGTGTCTCAGTCGGGATATGTGCGGAAAATTCTGAATAACTACAGAGTGGATAATGGCAAGTCGGTCTCTGTGCAATTGGGAGCACACTTCAAGGTTTCTTTGAAGGATTGTCCGTCGAATGACTGGGATGTGGAAAGAATGAGTAAGGTCCCATATGCGAATGCTGTAGGTAGTTTAATGTACTTGATGGTTTGCACTAGACCAGATATTGCGTATGCTGTTAGCATTGTGAGCAGGTATTTGGCGAATCCAAGTAAAAATCACTGGGAAGCGGTGAAGTGGATTTTGAAGTACTTGAAGGGCACTGCTGATGTAGGTCTAGTGTATGGTAGAGATCAAGGGAAGCACGTAGATGTTGACGGTTTCGTGGATAGCGATTATGCTAAAGACCCTGACAAGGGTAGGTCGATAACCGGGTACGTGTTTATGGTACATGGCTGTGTTGTGAGTTGGAAAGCAACTCTGCAGCATGTTGTTGCATTGTCTACTACAGAGGCGGAGTATATGGCACTTACGGAAGCTGTTAAGGAAAGCATTTGGCTTAAAGGTCTACTAATCGAGCTGGGAATAAACCTAAGGTCAGTGGTTGTGAATTGTGATAATCAAGGTGCAATTCATCTCTCAAGAAATGCAATGTTTCATGAGAGGACGAAGCATATCAACGTGAGGTATCACTTCATCAGGGAGATCGTGGAATCTAAAGAGATTGAAGTGGCAAAGATAGGCACAGAGGATAATGCAGCTGACGCGTTTACAAAGGTGGTTCCAGGTCCGAAGTTCAAGTATTGCATGGAGATACTTGGTGTCGGGGCTAACTAGTCTTGTCACTAAGGTGGAAATTGTTAGAGTTAGTGTCGAGTCTAGTTAACATATACGATTAGTAGGAGGTACCTAGTGTAGGATCTATGTAAGTCGGCTAAGGATGGGCTCGGGCTTTCTTAGTCGACGTATGATTGTAACCGACCCCCTCACCCTATAAAAGGAGGTGAGGGGGTGATGCACTACACACCGCAAGCTTCTTATTCTTTCTTGTAACGATCTATATCAATAAAAGTAATCGTTCGTTACCTTTGTAGTATTCGTTCTTTGTGGGTTTCGTTTGTTGCGACTCTGCGATCGTCTTCAGGGATCTAGGGTTCCGCGTTTCGATCATCAGGTTTGTTGGTGTCGATTCCAACAGAGGGGGCGCCTCAAATCACTGTCCTAAACTCAGCTGAATCAATAAAGAGGATCATCTTATATGGAAGTGGCGCGGTAAAGTTCCAAAAAACTTGACCAAACAACAAAACATAGCTCAATAGTATCCATCTTATATGTAAAAAGTGTCGTCCTAAAACAGACGGTATTCATCAAATTTAGTACGTATAAATTTGCCACTTGTAAACCACAAAGTAAACACACCCTATTGATCTTTTGCATGTGTGTCGGCTTTCCTCATGTCTAAAGAGAATTCTGGACGAACCGATTAACACAAGCTAAGAATAAGTTATTACTACTGCGTCTATATAACAAGGACTGAATAAATGAGCAATTTCAGACTCAGTAGTGCAACATGTCCCACAACGCAAAGTTACCATGGCAATAAGTTCCTGCTAGCACTTTTGAAAGCCACGCTAACATACGCTTGGCAACAACACAAAAAAAATTGTACATTCTTAGGAGAATGCCAAGCAAGATCCGGAAAGAAAAAAGACAATCCTAACACATTTTACCGTTCAAGTGATTCAACATAATTAACGACCCCTAAATAAAGCGAACAAATTTAGTCCAATGAGAGGCTACTACTGCTGCCTGCACTCACGAGCTCTCTCGTGTTCCTCCTGCAATTCACGGCAACATCTTGTAAGATAAATTCTTTGAAACCGACATCAATGACTTAATTATACACAAATTCAAGTTCAATTACCTGCTGCATCCTCATCATCATCATCAAATTCCTCATCTTGGTCTCTTGTTCGTCCTCATCAAATTATTTCGCCTCACCCATAAACCAAGAAACAGCATGTGGGATTATCTTGTCTCTTATAGTTGAACTGCAACACAAGTAGAACAGATACTGTAACACCCCCAAATTTATACAACTCAGTACAGCGGAAGACTCGTTGGTGTTACGGGATATCACATTACTCACATCATAGACAACGCATAAAAATCGCGTCGTTTAATAATAAATCATTTCCATTCATAAATATCAAAGTTACATCGGTCCCAAGTCATTACATTTCATACAAAGTTTTACAAATATTTGAATGGAAAATATTGTTTAAGTGCGGGCCATTAATTCTTGTCGTCTTCCCGAGAATTACCTTCAAGTACCTGAGATAAAACATGTTAAAAGAAAAGGTCAGCGATAAAGCCGAGTGAATTCATAGAGTTTAATAAATTCCATCAATATAACTTTGGTATAAAATTAGTACCAAAAATCAATACGTACAAATCATTGTAATAGGCCGTAAAATAGCCAAAATCGTTTTATACAAATCTTTATAATAGGCCATAAAATAGCCAAAGTCATTTTTATACAAATCCTTATCGAAAATCATAATATAGGCATTTGCCTTAAAAAAATTATTATACGAGCCAATGTCGTAAAAACATCATACAATACGTCTTATGACGTTGTATAAGATCAAATAAAAACCGTTATATGAATATGGTTATGAAAACCAAAATACAATCATAATATCAATAGTATGACCCTGTATTGCTAGTCAGGCAATACATCGTAATTCGGAGCGTCTATTATTATTTTGTTAATTCGGATTATTATAAGCCGCATGACATTGTTACCTTACTAAACCAAAACGGGTAGCTAACCCGATACCAATTTTGCCCATCTAAAGTAGCGTGTCGTCACAAAGGTCACGCTATTGGAAATCTTCTCATACATAAATTCGCTTACCAATCAATGTGGCACGATGGGGATCAACCGTCAAGGCGCGAACTGGGGTGATCGTCCCCAAATAGTACTATTAAATGCATAAGCGTCTACCAACTCCCGGTAGTTCACAATTCATGCTAATGGGACTTTTAGTGACATAACCTAACTTTAATAATCCATTTAATTTCATCTATCGGGTCCATTAATCATTTATCGGGTCATACAATCGGGTCATTCAATCATTCGGGTCCAAAATCAATAAACAAACAATCGGGACAAATGGTGTCCAAACTTTTATAAAAACTAACATGTTATCTCCCTCGCGGGTTTATAAAGCATTTATAAAACATTTAAAAGAGTGCGAGGCTATGAACTCACGTTGATGTGGGAAGGCGGGTTATCGGCAATTCGGACGTACGGTACGTGCTTCAATCACGGAAACCTAGACAAATAATAATCGGTCTTAGACTCATGTCCAATGACTTTATAAAAATATCATATGATGATTATATATATATGATGATCAAGTGGGTTTACATATTCTCGATTACTCATTTTAGTGTTATGTGTCGGTAACGTTTATACTAGTTTACTAGCTTTACTTATTTACGTGTTTTAAGCCCAATAAACTTATTATGAGTTCCTTAACTCTTATTAATCAATTTTATACTTATATGATCAGTGTATACACCTTACAAGTTGGGCCTAAATGGGTCAAGCCCAATAATAAGTTTATAAGGGTTTTAGTCCATTTTTGTTGTATTATTAGTCCAATAGCGTTAATTTAGTCCGTTAACGTCCGTATGCCCTAAAGTTCGGGTTTTATCGGTTTTTACTTGTTGTACATGTCTATACATCAGTATATAAGTTTTATAAAGTTTTCATTAGACGGGTCCAACCATCTAAGTTTTATTTAACAAAAACGTTAATTTTACGGCAATAGCCGAAAAAGTCGTAAAAATCATGTTTATAGTTTTTATTACTTATAAGTATTATTTTACCACCATTTATATAAATTATTCATTCATTTACCCTTTTTCATATTTATATAAATAAGTTTTATAAGTTAGTGGGTTTTAATTTATATTTTATATATTAAAAGGTGAGTGCTTATATAATAGTATTATTCTTTAATTTCCAAAAATCTGATTTTTAACTTCATCTTCACCAAAACTGTCATATCTTGAGTTCTACATGGAGATAGAAGCTCAAATTTTTATCACATAAACTACATGATATTGTCTACATTTAACTCTTCTATAGCTACTGTTGAATCATCCTTTAAGTATTTTCTAAAAATCGTCCAAAACAGTAACTTCAGATTTATACCCTAAACTTGTTTTGATCATATCTCACTCATTATTTTGATTCCATTGCATGGCCAACTCTCACATGTGTACAAGACCCATAGCTTACTGTAAATGGGTTCTACTTCATCATATTATCAGTTTACCACTTGGTTCTTTACTGTTTTATACAGCCATGCAAATTAATCAAGATTTTAACCTTGTTTCATATGGTTTTTCACCTTTTTAATCATGTTTATCAACAACAAATCCCCACATAACATTTTTATCATCATATAATCATCATAAATATATACAATAGGAAATAAATACATGATTACATAACCAAAAATAACAAGAAGATGAGGAGGACAATCTTTATACCACCAAGTTGATATAGGTTATGATTTTGACATGGTTTTTGATGGAGAAACTTGTAGACAACCATGACCATCTTCAAGACCACCATGCTCCATGAACTCCTTGTGGAAAATCAGCCCTAAGACATCATAAAAACTCCTCCATGGATGTTATAACTTGCACCAATCTTCATCTTTTTGAATGGAGATTAACATATGTTAATTATAGCATATGTTTATGGTTAAATTTTGTATGAATGTGGTGTTTTGGTTGAGCATATGGGACGGCAAAAATGGAGTCCAAGAGAGAGAGGAGTGGTTTTTGCATGGTGAAATGGTAGAATGAAGGAGCTAGTGGTTTGTGTTTGTGGTTTTGATGGAATAAGGCTTAACTTTTAAGCTAAATGAGACATGTGTAATGAAGTGTAACTTACACTTGACACCTCAAGTGTAGTGTAGCTAATGTTGGCCGGTTTTGGGAGTGGGGTGGGACAAGTGTCCCACTTGTCTCATCCCATTTATTTACGGGTATTCCTCGATTCTAGTTTCCTTGATTTGCGTGCCCTCGGGTCGTTTTACGAAAAACGTTTTTGTAAATTATGAATCAACGTCACAAAACGAATCCAATAAAAATTGTTTCATCAAAAACGGAGTTCGAAAACGTAAATACGTAATCCTAAGGTTTCCGGTTTAGTCGTAAAGGACGTTAAAATAAAATCGTAGGTCCTAATCTCTTCTCGTAAATTTGTGAGTTTATGAACCAACACAAATTTAAAACTCCAAAATAATATTCTCAGATAAATTTATTTTCTGAAATGTCGGACTGTCACCAAAGACGGTGTATGTAAACGTAAGCACGTAACGTTGAATCCTCCGGTTTAGACGTAGTCGACGCTACTTCAAGACGTAAATCCAAATTTCTTCCCAAAAATATGTGAGTTCATATTGTAAATTGTTTTTAAATAATATTCAAGAATAAAATATCAACCATAAATTGACGGATTGTCACAGCATTTACCCCTAAACAGGATCTTTGTCCTCAAAGATCATCTTACCTTACTACTCGCTTCTTATAGAGTTTAAGCCATGTGGGTAATTCCTCCACATTCGGTCTTTTCTCACAAGTGCAATTCATTATAATACGCGAGTTTCATCAATCATAACTACGGGAATAAGATCAGGCTAAATGTTGACTTACTTTCTCTATCCATGATGTTCACGGGTTTCTGATGAATGCAACTTTTCGCCGATCTAAGCTCTATTAAGAATAATCAGAATTTTTCACTTGATAGATATTCCATCAAGTTCGATTTACGAAACATAATTCACGCGGTTCTTGAAGTCCTAGGGTAGATCCAGCTTATATGCCTTTCAATCCCAACTTTTACATCATTTCAATGGTCCCATACAACGGGGACTTATATCCCATGATTTGTCAGATCATGAATTCATTTTTCCAAGGTTAAAAATTGTGGCATAACTTCGCTACCCATTTGGCACTTCAATATCTACTTTTCATATTCACATATCCTCTTGCCCACTATCGGCAGTTAATAATCAAATCCTAATTTCAACAATCATTTCAGATTTCGCGGGTCGGGTACTTTGCAAGGATAGGTTCGCCATTATAGGAAACCTTAAGCCTAAAAGACATGTCCAACTCACAATGGGTGTATGTCGGATGTCTTCATCTCAACTCCAGCTTACAGATGCTCTAAGATTCAGATCCTAACAAGATTCGATCTCGATCCTAATATGATGATTATCAATGATAATCTCTTCAAAGGAAAACGATTACACGGTTCATTACCAAAGGTCAATCATTCAAACACAAACAGCACTTATATTACCTTGTATCGTTACTTTACCTCGTCCCTTCGATTTGGGATGGTACATAGTACTCTCATCAAGGTTCGTTCTCAATGATTTCTGAGCAAATCTCTAGAAATTCGATGCGAAGCGATGATCTTGATATAGATGTTCAATACAGGCACACCATGTTTACATAATTCTTTTGCATTTATCATTATCGAGAATGATATTAGCAGATTTGGTCATTCTGTCGACGATGACCCAAATCGAATCAAATTCAGATGATGACCTTTGCAATAGCTAGACGTTTACTAATGTATGAGGCGATGTCTGCCCTCATAATTGCCATTAGTATAACTTCTTCAGACAAAGATACTTTGGTCAGAAATGACATACATATAATACTTATACTTACAAATTCCAACATAACTATATCTCATAATCCTCCATATTTAGGCAATCATAAGTGGCCTTTAAAATATTTAACGCTATCGGCTTCTCAATTCTAATGGTTCACATTAGCCGTGAAACCTTTCACTATTTATATTATCCTTCTTACAAACATCGTTTATTTTTATATCGTTCGGCAATTTATTTTGTACCTTCATTATTAAGGAACATGTCCTAACTGGTTCTTTACATTTTCTACATAATGCGTCGGTATTTATATTCATTTTTCATGATGTTATAATTATCATGTTCACAATTTACTCAGATATTCTTTCTATATTATGCGTCAGTAATTACGTTCACTTTCTCCTGATGAAATAAATATCACAACCGTATTTATTCAAAATTATTTCTTCATATCTTCTATGTTTTAGTTTCGTCTTTACTATCATTTTATCCGTTTTACTCAATCCGTCGTCTAAAGCGTCGATAATTATTATAATTAATTAAATAATTATTAGTTAATTTTTATGAAGCGTAAACGTAAAAGTTTTAAATTTCTTAGTTCGACCAATTATAAAAATGTTCAATAAATTTGAATTTAGTTAACAAGATTTTTGTTGATTTATCGAAAATAATTATTAAGATTCGTAAATGTTTGAAAAATCTTTGGTTATACTTTGGTAAAAATTTTCTTAGTTGAAAAGCAAAAATTGTCTTTTCAAATTTCAAGTCATAACTTATATAATTTCCTCAATTCTTCTTAAGATGTCCAGAAGTATACACAAACATTTACCCCTAAACAGAAGTTTAGTTAAATGGTTTGTGTATAAGGGAATAATCCCTTTAAAAATCCTTTGTTAAAAC
Organism: Glebionis coronaria; assembly: GCA_025667525.1. Lineage (NCBI taxonomy): Eukaryota > Viridiplantae > Streptophyta > Magnoliopsida > Asterales > Asteraceae > Glebionis > Glebionis coronaria. Next base: position 627,870,384 of record CM046877.1, on the reverse strand, counting down.
ATTTGTCAAAACATATTTCCATTTCTTTTTGGTAATATCCAAAGTCTTAAAAGGGCTCTTAATTTTTGAAGAGTCAATTTATATTCCATTGTCTATTAATCACATGGTTAAATCATGTAAAGGTTCAAGTCTTTAATCACGTGTTAATTATTCAAGGTTCAGGTTTACACTGTTCGGCCAATTCAGGGCAGTCTATAAATAATTATTAACTCATTCTTATTCTGATAAACAAACATATAGTCCTTAATGATCACGAGCATGAATTTATCAAATTACGGCCTACACACGTGATTCATCATAATTATGAATACTACATGTGCATTGTCAATCCAAACGACATCACGTGGAACTCATAATGTTCATTACAAGAACCGGATGTATTGATTGGAATAGATAATCTCTTTCGCAGATGCGAAGTTGATGATAACCATGCTATGGATCAAATCTTATAAACAAACGCTAGAACCTTGTAAATGATCGAACAAATCTTCCATTTCGAGTTATGGATATCGTTTTCGATTGTCAATTTACTCAGTTTATAGTAATCTATAAATTTAAGGAATGATATCACCATAGCTCTTCATGATGACAGGCTTGGTATAATAATATCTTTCTCCGACAACTCTCTTAGTTGTATGGTAATTCCTTAAATTCAGATGGTGCTGACGTACAGTGCACAAGCCACAGGTGCAGCACCGAGAATATGATGAATACCAATTTCAACTTGCCTTAATGGCGAAAGTCTAGTTAATTCACCAACAAATACTTACTAAAGTTTCAGATAACGGAAACATCTTTTAATAAATTCATATTAAGTTCTTCTAGATTACAATATCTATAACTAATTCACAACCATTCACGGTATACTTTCAAGTCTAAGTGCAGGATATGGTCATCCATCAAGAATTATTTAGACCACTTTTGATAATCAACATCTTATCATTTAGGGGAATTCTACTCGAGTTCCCATCAATTAAGACAATGTCGTCACGTCATAATCAATCAATCCATTCTACGGGCACTATGAACTTTTCCAGTTGCATTGCCGTCGATAAGATGTGAACTTCTCAAAAGTCTAATAACAATTGATAATCCTTCACAATTTCAGGTATATTAGGATACACAACTACTATTAAAAGAGTAAGGTCAACGCATAATCTACGCGATAGAATTTCAAATCAGATACAGACGAAAACATTTAACGAATATAAATATATCCCATGTTTTCATTAATTTGAGTACGCATTCGAAAGCTCCTCGGATCGTTACCCAGGTCATTCAAATGAAATCAAGTCAAAAGAAATGATAGGAATGTCGATACATCCAGTCGGGTATCAACACTCGGTAATCATATACTTTTCCTAAGAATCTCACTACGGGAGAATTGGACAAGAAAGAATTGTCAATTGTCAAATAAGACAATTTCCACAGATGAGTATATTCAACTCAGAAGAATAGATGCTATAGGCACATATGTAGGTGTTCCTAACATTATGTCCTTATTTTTCACTTCTTGCAGATCTCATAAATTTTAATCTTTCACAATCTTCAAAGAAAATTTAGCGTTTATCCATTAGTTTTATGGTGACTACTAATCAGTCTTGCATAGTCCATTCCAAATTGTATGTAGGCGCGCAACTATATACAATTTCAAGATTAACGATGCAATACTCAGTTCGTCAAAATTTTATCATCATGTTTACAGTAAAATCATTTTCATGCTTAATTCTTAGATAAGAATCAAGAATAAATTTACAAAGATTTTCTTTGTTATGAAAACAATTAAGTTTCCAAAGCTTTTCATAAACAACTTCATTTTGATATCAATCACTTATAATTCTCACTTTGAATAATCCTTATTGTGATGAAAATTAAATTTTCTCAAAGGATACCGTTTTAACTTTATAAAAACAATGAGTGATCTGCAAAAGAGTGATGAAAGCTTGTTCACCAAAAGTTAACTACGATATGATAGGAAATGAGCTTAGCCAATTAATCATGAGGTTCATGATCTCGATGGCACTCTAAAAGAATGATTCACAACGTAACTCAAATCAAGATGAGTACTTGTTCAATGGTTGCATCACTAATGCGAACATTAGGATATAGCAATAAAAGATAGATAACATCGATGCATGTAGAATTTAGCAATCAAAGGTAGTCTTTTTCATTAATCACAAACAAGTCAAAATTGTACCGTAACACATTACATGTCACTATGTCATACAATTCTCAAAACTCATCCTACCAACTGATGTCACAGTTAAGTTAGGGATTATTTTTAAAAGATACCACAATGAATACTAATCCACAAGAGTCATTAGGTGTTCCACATGTCCCAGAAGATCCATTGGTCTCAATTCAGAAGAAGATTTCTTCAATTTATTTCTTTGGACACTGGGCATCCTCATTAGTGGACAATGGCCTAGGAACAACCTTTAACACGAACCTACAAACATTTAAAACCTTATAATTCAATCACAGAACTGAACGACTTCTATTAACAATCTCATATTCCATATGGGTTAAATTTTTACTTTATTCAAGTCTTAACAAATTTTATACACAATTCGATATCATACATCATTCTCCAATACTTACAACCTTATTCTTCGGCCTTGTAAAGGCAATACAATCTCAATATGAATCAACACTTAATTTCCAATCCTATAATCTTTACAACACAATTATTAAATGAGTCACTAGTATGAAATGACTTGATCATTCAACTAGACTTCTCGGAAAGGTATTATTGGCATGAGGCTTTTGGGTAATGGTTCCAATATTAGCCTCAAGTGCAACATTCACCCTTTCAATTTCAATTTAAGAATTGGATGACAACGAATCAGATGACATCTTTTCAGGTGATAACGTTTTGTCAAACTCCACTCTATAAGGAAAGATCGTCATGACATCGATATCAGTTTAATCTCGCCAATTCTTTTTCAATATCTCAATCAACTAATATCTAAATTTCTATGAATATCAACCATTTGTTGGGATCATAAATATCCACAACTTGGTTTAGTTCTAGGATAGCTAGAATTCCTACGAGAATAGCTTCGATTAATTTACTAGGTGATTTAGGGTTACTTGTGACAATCTACGTCGTATAAATACCTCGTATAAAAATCAAAATAATCATCAAACAATCATGTAATAAAATTACATCATATATATATAATCCAAGTTATATATATATATATTAAAATAACACTTCTCAGTCTTGGTCTTGTCGGTAACTCGGGAATTCTTCGGCACCGTTATAGTCAAAAGATTTTTAGACATTTTTAGAAAAATGTTTTTAGTTAAAAGATTTTGAAAAGTTTTATTCAAAACCTTAGTTTTAAAAATCTTTCGTTCTCTATAACGAGAGCTCTGGTACCAAACTGTAACACCCCCAAATTTATACAACTCAGTACAGCGGAAGACTCGTTGGTGTTACGGGATAGCACATTACTCACATCATAGACAACGCATAAAAATCGCGTCGTTTAATAATAAATCATTTCCATTCATAAATATCAAAGTTACATCGGTCCCAAGTCATTACATTTCATACAAAGTTTTACAAATATTTGAATGGAAAATATTGTTTAAGTGCGGGCCATTAATTCTTGTCGTCTTCCCGAGAATTACCTTCAAGTACCTGAGATAAAACATGTTAAAAGAAAAGGTCAGCGATAACGCCGAGTGAATTCATAGAGTTTAATAAATTCCATCAATATAACTTTGGTATAAAATTAGTACCAAAAATCAATACGTACAAATCATTGTAATAGGCCGTAAAATAGCCAAAATTGTTTTATACAAATCTTTATAATAGGCCATAAAATAGCCAAAGTCATTTTTATACAAATCCTTATCGAAAATCATAATATAGGCATTTGCCTTAAAAAAATTATTATACGAGCCAATGTCGTAAAAACATCATACAATACGTCTTATGACGTTGTATAAGATCAAATAAAAACCGTTATATGAATATGGTTATGAAAACCAAAATACAATCATAATATCAATAGTATGACCCTGTATTGCTAGTCAGGCAATACATCGTAATTCGGAGCGTCTATTATTATTTTGTTAATTCGGATTATTATAAGCCGCATGACATTGTTACCTTACTAAACCAAAACGGGTAGCTAACCCGATACCAATTTTGCCCATCTAAAGTAGCGTGTCGTCACAAAGGTCACGCTATTGGAAATCTTCTCATACATAAATTCGCTTACCAATCAATGTGGCACGACGGGGATCAACCGTCAAGGCGCGAACTGGGGTGATCGTCCCCAAATAGTACTATTAAATGCATAAGCGTCTACCAACTCCCGGTAGTTCACAATTCATGCTAATGGGACTTTTAGTGACATAACCTAACTTTAATAATCCATTTAATTTCATCTATCGGGTCCATTAATCATTTATCGGGTCATACAATCGGGTCATTCAATCATTCGGGTCCAAAATCAATAAACAAACAATCGGGACAAATGGTGTCCAAACTTTTATAAAAACTAACATGTTATCTCCCTCGCGGGTTTATAAAGCATTTATAAAACATTTAAAAGAGTGCGAGGCTATGAACTCACGTTGATGTGGGAAGGCGGGTTATCGGCAATTCGGACGTACGGTACGTGCTTCAATCACGAAAACCTAGACAAATAATAATCGGTCTTAGACTCATGTCCAATGACTTTATAAAAATATCAATTAAGTATACATATGATGATTATATATATATGATGATCAAGTGGGTTTACATATTCTCGATTACTCATTTTAGTGTTATGTGTCGGTAACGTTTATACTAGTTTACTAGTTTTACTTATTTACGTGTTTTAAGCCCAATAAACTTATTATGAGTTCCTTAACTCTTATTAATCAATTTTATACTTATATGATCAGTGTATACACCTTACAAGTTGGGCCTAAATGGGTCAAGCCCAATAATAAGTTTATAAGGGTTTTAGTCTATTTTTGTTGTATTATTAGTCCAATAGCGTTAATTTAGTCCGTTAACGTCCGTATGCCCTAAAGTTCGGGTTTTATCGGTTTTTACTTGTTGTACATGTCTATACATCAGTATATAAGTTTTATAAAGTTTTCATTAGACGGGTCCAACCATCTAAGTTTTATTTAACAAAAACGTTAATTTTACGGCAATAGCCGAAAAAGTCGTAAAAATCATGTTTATAGTTTTTATTACTTATAAGTATTATTTTACCACCATTTATATAAATTATTCATTCATTTACCCTTTTTCATATTTATATAAATAAGTTTTATAAGTTAGTGGGTTTTAATTTATATTTTATATATTAAAAGGTGAGTGCTTATATAATAGTATTATTCTTTAATTTCCAAAAATCTGATTTTTAACTTCATCTTCACCAAAACTGCCATATCTTGAGTTCTACATGGAGATAGAAGCTCAAATTTTTATCACATAAACTACATGATATTTTCTACATTTAACTCTTCTATAGCTACTGTTGAATCATCCTTTAAGTATTTTCTAAAAATCGTCCAAAACAGTAACTTCAGATTTATACCCTAAACTTGTTTTGATCATATCTCACTCATTATTTTGATTCCATTGCATGGCCAACTCTCACATGTGTACAAGACCCATAGCTTACTGTAAATGGGTTCTACTTCATCATATTATCAGTTTACCACTTGGTTCTTTACTGTTTTATACAGCCATGCAAATTAATCAAGATTTTAACCTTGTTTCATATGGTTTTTCACCTTTTTAATCATGTTTATCAACAACAAATCCCCACATAACATTTTTATCATCATATAATCATCATAAATATATACAATAGGAAATAAATACATGATTACATAACCAAAAATAACAAGAAGATGAGGAGGACAATCTTTATACCACCAAGTTGATATAGGTTATGATTTTGACATGGTTTTTGATGGAGAAACTTGTAGACAACCATGACCATCTTCAAGACCACCATGCTCCATGAACTCCTTGTGGAAAATCAGCCCTAAGACATCATAAAAACTCCTCCATGGATGTTATAACTTGCACCAATCTTCATCTTTTTGAATGGAGATTAACATATGTTAATTATAGCATATGTTTATGGTTAAATTTTGTATGAATGTGGTGTTTTGGTTGAGCATA